>QUSF01000027.1:6587036-6602636 GCA_003676055.1 Chloebia gouldiae | reverse complement strand
CCAGGGGGATTTGCTGTGGAATAAACCCGAGGGGGATTTGCTGTGGAATAAACTCCGGGTGGATTTGCTGTGGAATAAAACCCCAGGGGGATTTGCAAAGCTCAGTGCAGATGAAGTCCCTTAGGGGTGGCTGGCTGCTCGGGCTCTGCTGAGGATGGGGCTGAGCAGTGTCCCTGTCTCTGTGCCCTGCAGGGCTCGCAGGGGGCTCGGGGACTGGCAGGTGCCCCTGGGCTCCGGGGCTACGGCGGGCACGAGGGAGCCAGAGGAGTGGTGGGCACCAAGGGCCAGCCAGGCCGGCAGGTAACGCCTGTGCTCCATGGGACGGGCAGGGGACATCCCTGGCACAGCTCTCTCTGGGGACAACAGCCCCAGCTGTGCCCTCCTGCCTTCCCCTGGTGCCAGCTTCTTGTTTTGTCCCCAAATGAACTCAGGGGACTCTGGGGCCACCGGGCGAAGCTGGAGCCACGGGGCTGAGTGGCACTGAGGTGAGCAGGCTCCTCTCTGCCCCATTCCCTGCTCCAGCTTTTCCAGCTTCCCAGATCTGTGTCCCTCACAGAATAACCCAAATATCTGAATAACCCAAAGTTTTAGATTTGCCTTGAATTCTGTTTTCCTTCTTAGGGCCTGGTGGGTGCAAAAGGGGAGCCAGGCGAGCCGGGAAAACCAGGACAAATGGTGAGGAGTGGGATGGAGCTGTGGTGGTTCATCCTAAAAGAGGCTGTGGGATGCTGGCATCTCCTGATGTGTAAAAGTCCAGTGCAGGCACCATCTCCTGCTCCTGTTGAACCCTCTGCTCCAAAGAGAGGGAAAATCCCAAAGGGAAGATTCCAGCTTACAGCATCCTCCTGTGCACACTGGGGCAAGGCAGGGAGGGAAGCCAGGAGGGGCATCCCTGGCACAGCGCCCTCACAGCGGGGTTTTCTTCTCCTTTGGGATTTTAGGGGTCTCCTGGACAAGCTGGTCCTAAGGGACGGAAAGGCTGCAAAGGAGATAAGGTACCCCCAAAATGCACCCCTGGGGATGGCACCTGAAGGGGCTGCCCAGTGGGCGTGGGGTGGGCAAGCCTGAGCTGGTCAATCCTTTTGGGAACTATGGAGAGAAAACTGGGAATTGCCCAGGAGGACCTGTTTTTCCCCACCTGGCAAACACATGATGCTCTTGGGCTGTCTTGGGCTGGTTTTTGGGTGAGGGGCTGGCAGATCCTCCCTCCAGCCTGGCTCAGGTGGTACCTGGGGGGCTTCCCCAGCTCTTGGTGCCCATCTCCACAATCCCTCAGTGCCTTCTGGGCTCTGTCCCCATCTCCTCCTCCCCAGTCCTGGGATGTGGCTGAGCTGTTGGAGACCCACATCCCACCTCTCTTCTTCCCCCAGGGCGACGCGGGGCAGGAAGGGGACAGAGGGGTCCCAGGAGAGGCTGGCAGACGGGTAAATGGCACTGCTGTCCCCATGAGGGTGGCAGGGAGCAGGGAGCTGCTCCTTGGAGCCCATGCAGGCTCTGCAGGGTGGTCCCAATTTTCCTGGGGCTTGGAATCCCTGGAGAGGGGATCCTGAAGGGATGAGAGGTGTCTGGATCAGTCTGGAACTACCTGTGAGTCTTTCATCTGTGGTCCCCAGGGCAAGCGAGGCAAGATGGGCCAGCAGCCCCCACGGGGTCCCTGGGGACACAAGGTAGGTGGCTTTGTCAGGCTGCCTTGCCCCCCTGGCAGTTTGGGGGTGCTCCCACCTGCCCGAGCCCCGGGTTAGAAAAGAATAAACCATGATAGCTGAGGGTTCTGACCCCCAAGATGCCCCCAACAGGGGCATCTCCCACACCCGCAGCCCCTGTGGGCTGCTCTCCCTGCCCTGGAGCATCACCCTGGGCACAGCCAGGGCTTCTCCATTTGCATTTCAGGGCTACCCAGGTGACAAAGGACTTCCAGGGCCCCAGGGACCTCAGGGACCCTATGTGAGTATCAGAGTGGGGTTTTGGGGTGCTGGCTGCTCCCTGTTTGACCCCACGGTGTGACCCGGCTCTGCAGGGCCCTGAAGCTGGGATCTGTTTAAAATGAGATGAGAGAAGTTTTTAAATCCGTCTCCTCCTGTCTTCTCCTCCCAAATTAACATCCCAGGAGGGTGTGTGCAGTCAGACAAATCACATAATTCCCAAAATGTGGTTCTGGAAGCCAAATCCTTCTTTTAGGTGTGTGTCTGATGCTAGGCAGTGCTGAGCACTGGTGGACTGTACCCAGATTCCCAGAGAGCTGTCATGGCTGGAGGGACAAACTGCAGCCAGCAAAAAGCACCCAAATACTCCTTTTAATTACTAGAAATTGCTTTTTCTCTGCTTAAAATAAAAAAAAAAAAAAGCCCAACTTTGGCAACTTCACAAAAAACAAGCTGGATATTCTCAGCCATCCAAGGAACCTCCAGTGCATTTTTAATGGGCTTTGTTGAGAGATCCTCCTGAAAGCAAAAATCAAAGAAACAATGAGAAAATGCCTCAAAGCTTCTAAAACCGCCTGAAATCCTCAGAATCCTCAGGTGTGGGGAGGGCCCTCCTTGTCAGGGGCTGACAGGAGCAGCTCAGCCGCAGGGTGAGGCAGTTCCACGTTTCTCTCTTAGGGCATCCCGGGGCTGAAGGGCATCAAAGGAGACCCTGGACCGAAAGGACACAAGGTAGGAGATGTGCCAGGCACAGCAGGGACGCTGGGTGGCATTTAATTTGCTGAATGCCATCCCTTATTCCCCTCTTTTTGAACCCTGGTGGCTGCACCATCTTTCTCTGGGGGTTGGCCACCATGTCCATGAGTGCAGGGAGATGGAACCTTTAGATTTTCTCCCAGATTCAGTCCTTTTGCAGTTTTTCCTTCCTCCTGGAGTTGCAAGCAGCAGTGTGGAGCTTTTTAATCTCTGCTCTCAGCATTGATGCTGATCACCACGAGCTGAACCTCCCTTGTGCTGTTCCTGATGGATCCTTGTCTGGGAAAACTGAGCACATCCCCATCCCCATCCCCATCCCCATCCCCATCCCCATCCCCATCCCCATCCCCATCCCATCCCCATCCCATCCTCTGGCAATGGGGACTTGCTCAGAGCCTTGAGGAAAATGAAACCTTGGGAATTATTAAAACTTTAAATTTATTGTCAGCTCAGCGAGCAGCTCCTGGGAGAGGGGAGGCTGTGCTGGGATTTTCCCCCTTCTGGTTTCAGCACACCAAGAGTCTTCTTTATTCTCTCTAAGTGCTTCCTGGCAACTTCCAAGGTTTCCTTGAGAGATATTTTAGTCTGGGATGGTCCTTTCAGTTTGGAGCTGATCATCCCTCCTGCTGCCTCTGTCCCCAGCAATGTGGGTGCAGTGAATTCTCTGGAACCAAAAGGATGGGTGTTTGGGGCTTTTTGCTCCAGAAGTTTTGCAGCCAGCCATAACTGGGAATTTCCCCACTCACATTGGTGTCCTGGGGGTTCTGTCCTTCCCTTTGCCACCAAAGCTCTCCCTGACTCTCTCTTAGGGCGAGAAGGGCAGCAAGGGTGACCTGGGCCAGCAAGGGGACGATGGCTTCAAGGTGTGTGACAGGTTTTACTCTTTTCCTTCCCCCCCCGCCCCTTGTCACCCTGTGTGACATCCTGCCACATTTCCAGGGCAAGGCAGGACCCCACGGTGTCCCTGGGAGGCCAGGACCCAAGGGAAAGCAGGTAAGGGCAGCATGGAGAGGGATGTCAGGGACTGAAATGAGTATTTGGGGTGAATTTCTTGTTTTTCCATATACAATCCACTTGGGGAAGGGACTGGGTTGTAGAAGGATGCAAGGCTGGGGGATGTCCTGTGCAGTGCCCTGAGCTCCTCTGTTGTCCTTGCAGGGTAACACTGGCCCCCCTGGCCCACAGGGACACCCTGGAATTCCTGGGACACCGGTGAGACCTTCCCCCTCCCACAGGTTTGGGGTTCACTCCTCCCCCACAGGGATGCAGCTTTGATCCCACCTGCCTCCCTCTAAACCCTGGTCTTGTCCTTTCCTTCCAGGGCTTGTCTGGACCCAAAGTAAGTGGTGGGGAGCAGCTGGAGTGGGATCAGCCCTGCCATGAGATCCCTTCCCTCCTTCCCACCCCAGGGGGGTGCAGGGGGCCCGTGGGGGTGCAGCTCAGCACAGCAGCATCTCCCACCTTGCTTTCCTTCCCTTCTCCACCTCCTCCTTTGGCAGGGGCTGAGAGGCTTCCCGGGCCTGCCAGGCCCCCGGGGTGCACCGGGATTGCCGGTAAGCAGAGCCACAAACACCCCTCAGCCCAGAATTTGGGTCCCTCACTCCCCTAAACGCGGCAGTGAGGCCCTGCCATGCCATGCTGTCATTCCATGGGGATGTCCAGCTGCTGGCACTGGTGGAGGAGCTGCTGAGGTGCTCGTGGGCAGCAGCCAGTGCCACCAGCGCTGTCATTGTCCCCCAGGGTCTGGCTGGCCCTCCTGGTCCCAGTGGGCCTGCACTGATGCTGTCCCAGGAGGAGCTGCAGGTGAGCGACCCTTGCCCAGGAGGGAAGGGGCTGCCAGCGATGCTGTCCCATGTCCTGCTTCTTCCGAGGTCCCCTGTGCACCAGGACCAAGAAGATCCAGCTACTCCCTCTCCCCCGACTTGTCCGTGTCCCCTGCATGTGCCATCCCCTTCCTCAACGCCTGATGATGTTCCTGGTGGGGGAATCTGTGGTCAGCTTGGTGATATCCCCTCCTTTTTCTTTCAGCACCTTATTTATTCCTCCAACCACCTGAATTACACCGTGGTCTGGGCTCTGCTGGACTCCCTGAGCCGGGAGCTCCAAGCCCTCGTGGAGCATCCCAATGGCACCAAAACCAACCCAGCCACCACCTGCAAGGAGCTGCTGCTGGCTCACCCTGGCCTGCCCGATGGTACCAGGGGCAGGGGGGCTCCCTGGACCTGGCCTGGTCTCCAGAGACTGTGAAGGGACAGGCAGCTCTTTGAAATAAAGAGGGAATGAGGATTTTGGGGAATGAGGTCAGATGGGATTCATGGGCATCCCTGGAGAAACAGACTGGCAGCCAGGCCCCCAGCTGGGGTGGGATGGCACTGTGTGGCACCCTCCCTGTGCCAAACCTGGGCGCCAGGGCTCTCCTCTCCTCCCTCTAGGGCAATACTACATCGACCCCAACCAGGGCAGCCCCCAGGACGCACTGAGGGCCTTCTGCAACTTCACAGCTGGTGGGGAGACCTGCATTGCCCCCATCCACAACCAGGTACGGGCTGGCTTTCATGGGGCAGCTCAGCCCCGAGGGACCCCTCAGGGTGGGTGGGGAAAAGGGCTGGTGGGGTGGAGAGGGACAGGGCGCCCAGTGCCTTGCTGTGGTGCCCCCTGCCCTGGCAGGGAGCTGTCGGAGCACTCCGGAGTGAGGATCCTGGTCACAGTGTGTGCCAGGCTGCAGGGGCACACAGGGGCTCTGTGCTGGCTCCTTGTCCTCTCAGTGCCACTATCCCCAACTGGGACAGCGTGACAATTGTCCCCGCTCCCATCAGGTCCCCATCAAGGCTTGGCTGAGCACCTACAGCTCTGAGAACACCTTTGAGTGGTTCAGCACCCTGCCCGGGGGCTTCCTGGTGAGTGCCCAGCTGGAACAGCAAGGGGACACAGAGCTGAGGTCGGGGGTCTCCAAGTGCCACCCCGCAGTGCTGGGACAGCACTCGGGTCCCCTGCCTGTGCACAGAGGGATGCGACACCTCCTTCTGCGAGGAACTGTTTAACAGCGGCTGGACCCTGGCAGGGTTTAGCCTTGGGAGGAGCGCAGCCCCCTGGAGCATCCCCCGCATCCCGGATTTCCCTCCCGCTGTCCCTGCAGCTGGAGTACGCGGGGGCCAGCCCGGTGCAGCTGCGCTTCCTGCGCCTGCACAGCCACCGCGCCGCCCAGAAGGTCTCGTACTCCTGCAGACCGGCCCCGGAGCGCGGCCGGCCCCGGCCCGACAAGGAAATCCGCTTCCTGGCCGACTCCCGGGATCACAGCTATGCGGCCAGCCTGCAGGGCTGCCTGGTGAGCCTGGCCCTCGCAGCCTTTGTGCCTGGAAAAGGCTCCCGGCATCTGAGAGCCCTTAGGAGAGTGTTTGACCCCCTGCAGTTGGGATGGTCCCGGTGGATGAGGCTGCACACGGTGGGGTGGGATGGGGATGGAGAACATCCCCTGCCCCGGCCCAAGGAGCTTCCTGGTCTTGGGAAGGGATGAGGTGGGGGAGACGGGGGAGGTCACCACCCTGGAAAAGCCAGGAAGGGCTGGGGATGGAGACTGGCTGCAACAAGGAGCAGCCAAGGGAGCTCCAGCTGAGGGGTTTGGTGCCACTCAGCTGTCCCTGGTGGTCATTTCAGCTGGACAACGAGTCCTCCATCACCGACACCATCTTCCAGTTCAGCACGGAGCAGCTGTGGCTGCTGCCCCTGCGGGACCTGGCTGTCTTCCACAACGGCGACGCCTCGCACCAGTTTGGTTTCACAGTCGGACCAGTTTGCTTCAGCTGAAAGTGGTGCCACCCAAACCGAGCCAGCTGGTTCTGTCCCCACCCAAGAGCCATCCCAATGGGGACAGGTGGATGCTGGGGGTGGCACAGGGCTCCCACCTGCTCCACAGAGCTGCTGGTTCCGAGCTCCCTGTTTGGAGCTGTGTTATGCCCCGGACTCCACTTTCTTCTGGAGTAGAGAAATATTGTTTACAAAAGTAATTTCTCTATAAATTATATATATATATATTATATATGTATATTTATATATGAGAAGGTGCTGATTTAATGACTGCTTGGGGGAGGTTTGTATAATTATAATCACTGGGAACTGTCTGTAAAGGAAAAAAAAAACAACAAAACCAAGGAACAAAACTAGCACCAGCTTGGGAGAAGGGAAAAGAAAGGGGCTTTTCTTTGCCAGGGTCAAATGCACAAATGGTTGGAGCACTGATTGACCAGGACTGGGCTGGGAAGTGGCCCTGCAGAGCCTGGGGGAGACCAGTGTGGTGCTGCTCCCACACTTCCCTCCCAGCCAGGCACCAAGTGCTTCAAAGGGGTGAAAATGTTAATCTTCCCCAAATTCTGCCTGTTCTGAGTCTCCACCTCACTGCGAGGGATTTTTGTGATGTAGAGCCAGGCACTGTAGCACTGGGTGCCTTTGTTGGCATCTGCACATGCTGGCACGTGGGGAAACTGAGGCAGGGCCAGCTCATCACTCCCTGTTCCCAGGTGTAGTGGGAATGGTTGGAATGTTCCAGCATGGAGTGAACATCTGTGTGCTTCTAGTCACAGCTGGAAGGAAAGTTCTCCTTTGTCCTGCTTGTCTATAGAGAAAATAAAAATCACAGAATCCTAAATGCTTTGGGTTGGAATAGAATATGAATCCCATCCAGTGCCACCCCTGCCATGGGCAGGGACCCCTCCCAATACCAGGCTGCTCCCAGCCCTGTCCAGCCTGGCCTTGGGCACTGCCAGGGATCCAGGGGCAGCCACAGCTGCTCTGGGCACCCTGTGCCAGGGCCTGCCCACCCTCCCAGGGAACAATTCCCAATTCCCAATCTCTCATCCATCCCTGCCCTCTGGCAGTAGGAGCCATTCCCTGTGTCCTGTCCCTCCATCCCTTGTCCCCAGTCCCTCTCCAGCTCTCCTGGAGCCCCTCAGGCCCTGCAAGGGCTCTGAGCTCTCCCTGGAGCTTCTCCTCTCCTCTCCCAAAAAAA
This sequence comes from Chloebia gouldiae, assembly GCA_003676055.1. NCBI lineage: Eukaryota > Metazoa > Chordata > Aves > Passeriformes > Passeridae > Chloebia > Chloebia gouldiae. Next base: position 6,594,956 of record QUSF01000027.1, on the reverse strand, counting down.
TCATTCCGCATTTTTGGGCTGCAAACCCCGGCTGCCCCCCAGGGGGACCAGCAGGAAAACCCCGGGGCGCTCTGGAGCGAAGGGAAAGCGAAAGCGGGGCCGGCCGTGCCCGCCCGGGCGGGGCCGCGGGGAGAGGAGGGGCCGGGCGAGGGCCCGCCCGCACTACGGGTCCCGGCGGCGACAGCGACAGCGACAGCGGCGGCGCGACAGCGACAGCGGCGACAGCGACAGCGACAGCGACAGCGACAGCGGCGGCGCGACAGCGACAGCGGCGGCGGCGCGACAGCGACAGCGGCGGCGGCGCGACAGCGACAGCGGCGGCGCGACAGCGACAGCGGCGGCGCGACAGCCGCGCCGGGGTCCGGCCGGGCCCCGCGCCCGCCGCCGCCGCCACCATGCAGGTGAGCCCCGCGGCGGGACGGGCACGGCACCGGGAGAGCTCCCCGGAACCACGGGAATCCCCCCTGGAACCCCGTGATTCCACCCTGGAACTACGGGAATCCCCCCTGGAACCCCGTGATTCCACCCTGGAACTACGGGAATCCCCCTGGAACTACGGGAGTCCCCCCTGGAACCCCGTGATTCCGCCCTGGAACTACGGGAATACCCCCTGGAACCCCGTGAATGCCCATGGAACCCTGTGAATGCCCCTTTATCCCCGTGATTCCACCCTGGAACTACGGGAATACCCCCTGGAACCCCGTGATTCCAACCTGAAACTACGGGAATACCCTCTGGATCCCCGTGATTCCGCCCTGGAACTACGGGAATACCCCCTGGAACCCCGTGATTCCACCCTGGAACCCCGGGAATCCCCCTGGAACTACGGGAATACCCCCTGGATCCCCGTGATTCCACCCTGGAACCCCGTGAATCCCCCTGGAACCCTGTGAATCCCACTCCCCTCCCCACCCCCGCCTGGAACCCCTTAAATCTCCCTGGAACCCCATGAATCCCCACATAACTCCTTAAATCTCCCTGGAAGTTTTTCCAGGCTCAGGCTGGACAGGGCTTGGAGCAGCCTGGTGGAAGGTTTCTCTGTCCATGGCAGCAGCTGGGGCAAGATGAGCTTTAGGATCCCTTCCAACTCAAACCATTCCATGATTCTGTTTGATGTTTAGGGCTCCCATCCCCCTTGCTTTGCTGGCAGCAGCCCCCTGAAGCAGCAAGGCCTGGAAGGTGACACCATCCCAAGGAGGAGCCCAGTTTGGGGACACCCCCGTGGCCAGTGTGTCCCCAGTGTGGGGCTGCAGCTGGGAGTGTGCAGAGTGGGGTCGGGGTGCTGCAGGAGGGCAGCTTTAGCCCAAAGTGTGGGATCAGACATCCCAGTCGGACTGGAGCAGCAGGCTGGGATGCAGCCTGGCACTGCTCTGTGCAGGCACTGCTGGTTTTGCTAGAACAACCCCAAAACTGCAGCGGATCCAGCCCTGAGTGCACTCTGGTTTCCCAACAGCTTTTTCCCAGTGTGAATTCCTGCGGGGGAGGAGCTGGGCGCAACCTCACCTGGGAGCCTCAATCCCTCCTGCGTGGGCAGGTGGGGGAGGACAGGATCCCCTCCCTCTGAACAACATCCCTCAGCCTGGGACATCTCCCTGCCAGCAGTGGTTCTTCCCTCTTTGGAGGAATGCAGGGATTTTTAGGATTTTGCCCTCTTGAATTTCACCCACCAAGAAATCTTTCTGTGGCATCACTGTTGGCCCAAGGAGCATTATTTTGGTGTCACACCCATGCTGGGCACCTAAAAACATGTGGCTCCACCCCAGGCTGGGGCAGCAAAGGGATCTTCTGGATCTCTGGAGCAGGCTGCCATGGAAGGGGTGGAATTACCATCCCTGGAATTGTTCAAAAAACACAGAAAGGTGGCACCTGGGGACAGGGTTTAGTGGAGGCCTTGGCAGTGCTGGGTTAATGTTTGGATTTGATGATCTTAGATGGCTTTTCCGAAATTAATGACTTTGATTCTGCCCATCACTTCCATCCCCCATCCCTGAAACTGTCACCGGCTCCTTCCACCACCTGTGGGTGAAGCCTTTGAAGGAGAAATAGCTCAGTTTAAAGGCTAATTATCATTAATATGTGGTCAAAGCAGACTTAAAAGGGTGAGCCAATGTGCTAATGTGCTGTGGGGAAGGAGGGCCGAGGGCTGTAATTGGAGCCAGGCTGTGGCCTGAACACCCACGGGTATTGGATGGTATTTCTGGCTGAGGCTGGTCCTGCTCCTGTCAGTCAGTTCTGCTGGTGTTGGAAAAGGCAGGAAAGAGCAGCCAGACACGGATCTGTGCAGGAGAGGAGCAGCTGTGACTCCACAGACACCTCCTAGGGAGATTCACCAAAGGGAGCATGAAAAACCCAGCAAAATTCCACCTTTTGAGCAAGATGTGGCAGTTGGGTATGAACTCTGATGTTACACAAGAGCAATTCCTGCTCCTCCTGTTTCAGCAGGGTGAAGGAGGAGGGGTGGTCCCTTTGTAGGTCCTGGCAGTGTTGGGATTGATGCTCCTCTGCCAGGGAGGCACCCCTGGACCTGGTCCCCATCGTTGGGTGGTCACACTTGTGACTCTGGGTGCCTTGGTGGTTGAGTTTTTGGGTGTCCTGGCAGTGCAGGAGGTTTCTCTGCCATGGGAGGCAGAGGGGAGCAGATGCTCTGCACACCAGCTTCCCCTCAGCCTCCACCTGTCCCCAGGGACCTTCCCTCCTCAAATCCACATGGGTGAAGTCCTGGATTCATCTCTCTTTGTCACAGGGGTAAACTGGCTTTTTATCAGAGCCCAGACACAGGAGCTGCTGCTGGGGGTGGAAATTGTCCTGCTGGAGGTCACGGGGAGAGTTCAGCCCCGTCAGTGTGACTGTGATTGTCCATGCCAGTTCCTCTTCCCATTTCAGAACTGGGGCAAAGCTTGCACCATCTGGTGAATCCCCAGATGAGCATCCCAGGGTGGGGGTGCAGGGACCTGCTGGCAGTGTGGGCACCCATCACCCCGAGGGGATCCTGCACTGCCCCTTCCCCGGCCTCTTTTCCAGATGACCTTCTACTTCTCAGACACAGCAGTGCTGCTCTTTGACTTCTGGAATGTCCACAGCCCCACAGGTAGGCTGCCAGTGCTGGGACATCCCTTCATCCATCCATCCATCCATCCATCCCTCCATCCCTCCATCCATCCATCCATCATCCATCCCTCCATCCCTGCTCCTGCTCACTGCAGAGCTGTGGTGGCTCCTGGAGCAGTTTTTGGCAGGACCTGCTGAGCTGTGCTGTGCCCAGGGCATGCCCCAGGCAGGGGTTGATCCTCCCAAGCCAAGAGCAGCAGGCAGGGAGCTGTGTGAAGCCCTCCTCAGCCTGCCAACCCCCCAGATCACTCAGGAATGGCTCAGCTTGCCACTTTCACACCTTTCTGTCTGTTTTTGATTATTCTCCCAGCATCATATTTTAACTCCATGTTTTTTGTGGAGTCAATGCAATGCTGTGTATTTGTTTCACAGCAGCTCTCTAGGACAAGATACACAGCTTTAAGCTGAGCCAGGAGAAGTTTAGGTTGACATTAGGAAAACTTTCCTCGTTGGAAGGGGCTGCCCAGGGAGGAGGTGGAGTCACCGTCCTTGGAGGTGTTTAAGGAAGGACTGGAGGGGGCACTCAGTGCCATGGTCTGGGTGACAAGGTGCTGTTGGGTGAGCTCGCAGGTTGGGCTTCATGATCTCAAACGGCTTTTCCAACCTAATGCTGTGAATTCAAAAGCTAAATACGCCATTTGCTGCCACTTAACAGCCCTGCTGCCCAACCCCAGTGCCGGGAGCCCTCCCTGTTCTCCCATGGATATTCCCAACACCCCGTGCAGGGTGGCCCCGTCGGCCCCTCCCCACGCACGGGCGGTGTCGGGTGTCTCGTGCAGGGATGGCGCTCTCAGTGTTGGTGATCCTGCTGCTGGCCGTGCTCTACGAGGCCCTGAAGATGGGCAAGGCCGTGCTGCTGCGGCGGGCGCTGCTGGCCCTGCCCCGCAGCCTCAGCCAGGAGGCCCTGACCGAGCCACAGGAGGGGGACGGCGACCCCGCGCAGGGCAGGTACCATGGGACCCCCCCTCACCCTCCTGCCGGGTCAGGGATGGCTCTGTGTCCCCATGGCCAGCACACAGGGGAGCAGGACAGGTACCACAGGGACCCCCCCCCACCCTCCTGCCGGGTCAGGAATGGCTCTGTGTCCCCATGGCCAGCACACAGGGGAGCAGGACAGGTACCACAGGGACCCCCCCTCACCCTCCTGCCGGGTCAGGAATGGCTCTGTGTCCCCATGGCCAGCACACAGGGGAGCAGGACAGGTACCATGGGACCCCCCCCCACCCACCTGCTGGGTCAGGGGTGGCCCCATGGCCAGCACACAGGGGGGCAGGGCGGTACCATGGGGCCCCCCCCCACCCTCCTGCCGGGTCAGGGATGGCTCTGTGTCCCCATGGCCAGCACACAGGGGAGCAGGGCAGGTACCATGGGACCCCCCCTCACCCTCCTGCCGGGTCAGGGATGGCTCTGTGGCCCCATGGCCAGCACACAGGGGAGCAGGGCTGCGAAGAGGAGTTGTAGGCTGCCAGGGAAGGGGGGTGTGTACAGCCTGGGGAGGTGGCTCAAGGGACAGCCCAGCCCCTCCAGATCCTCTGGGAGATGTCCAGGGTGGTGGCTCATGTTCCCCTCCAGGAGCCGTTGTGGGTGCAGGAAGGTCCTGCTGGTTTGGGGATGGGCACAAGGACCAACTCAGTCCCCACAAGTCTGGCCCTGGCAGTTCCTTTGGAGCCAAGCCCTGGATTTTTCCTCTTGTATTTAATTCCAGATCATTCCTGAGGTTGCTCTTACTTCCAGCCTCGTTGATTTTGGAGCAGGATTTCCCCCTGAGCCGCTGTCTGTAGCCCCCACCTCCTCCCTGCTGCCCAAACCCCCCTCTAGCCCCTCCAGGCTCTGGGTGGGAGGCGATTCCAGCTGCCCCAGCCCCTCGGTGATGGCATTTCCCATCTCTTCCCCAGGTGGTTTTGGTTCCACGTGGGCCAGACGCTGTTCCACGTGGTGCAGGTGGTGCTGGGCTATATGGTGATGCTGGCTGTCATGTCCTACAACGCCTGGATCTTCCTGGGGGCCATCGTGGGCTCCACCCTGGGCTACTTCATGGTGTACCCCCTGCTGGGCCGGGGCTAGAGCCCCCAGGGTGGTGGCACAGTGTCCCACCTCCTGCTCTTTGTCTGGAAAAGCTGCTGTCACTTCTGCTGGGTCTGTCTCTGTGCCCGAGCTCTGTGGGATGCAGAACCCCAAGGACTTGTGGGGGCCCTCGGGGCTGGCCCCGCTCTGGGGACGGGGAGCCCATGGCCAGCACTCACCACGCTGCCCCTGGCCTCGGCTGGTGGCTGTCCCCGGCTCTCAGGGACCTTTGTCCGGGTGATGACAGCTGGGGGGTGCTGGCGTTTCCTCCCCCTGCCTGCTTTTCGAGGAGGTTCATCCTGGCTGGAACGGGAACGATCCGGTGACTTGCTGGGGGAGGTGACAAGCTGGGGACAAGGACCCCTGCCCTCCTGGCCAGAGCTGCCCTGCACCAAGCCCCTCTTCACACAGTGCCTTTGGGGACACTGGGGGGGTCCTGCCACCCCCACCCCGCTCCTGCACAGCGCTTCAGGGATGGGGCTGGAGCAGCCCCTGAGCCGCTGCTGTGGCTGTGCCAGGGGGGAAATGCTGCTCCAGGTGCCTCTTGCTGCTTCCTCAGGACACCCCTTTTAATAAAACCATCTCAGCTCCGCTCCTGGTTTGTGTCACTGCTGGGTGGGCTCAGGATGTGACACCCCTGGGTCACAGTGGGACTGGGGATCCCCAGCCCTGCCCAGGGAGGCGGTTCAGGAATAAGGAGAGTCTCCTCTGGCTTTAAATAAAGCTTTTCCATTTTATTAATTATTATAAGCATATCTTTAAACATTTGTATAACTTTCTTAATAAAATATCCTGGAAGAGACAGGTTTGAAGTTCACAGAGAAAGGCACTTTGAGGGGGGCCTCCCAAGGCACTTTGGGGGCCCCCCCGAGTGGGTTAGGCTGGGCACCCCCCTTCTGAGGCAGGAACGGTGGCACAGGTGGGTGTCGGGGTGCTGGTCCCTGCTCCAGGTGGCACATCCAGGAGTCCTGCAGACCCCCAGCACCTCCAGGGCTTTTGGCATCACTGTGGGGGCTGCAGCACAGCAGTCCTGGCCCCACGACACACAGGGGGGTCAGCAAACCCCTGCTCTTTGCTCAGCCATCACAGCAGATGCCAAAATCTGCAAAGCTGGAGAAACCATCCATGGAAGGTGCCGAGGAGATCTGGAGGGCACGGGCTGGGATCTCTCCACTGCACAGTGAGCTGAGCCTGGCATTATCCCAGTCCTGCCAGGCACAGCTGGGACACAGCATGAGTGCCACCTTCCCCCAGAGATTGAACTCCAAATTTAAAATAGCTCCTAGGGATGAGGATGGCTGGGGGTGGGCTCTGGGTGCTGTGAGCCCAGCCTGGCTACCTGGAGCTTAGTCTGGATGCTGTGAGCTCAGTCTGGAAGCTCTGAGTCTGACCTGGGTGCTGTGAGCCCAACCTGGGCATCAGGTTACCAGGAGCCCAGTCTGGATGCTGTAAGCTCCACCTGGATGCTGTGAGCCCGACCTGGATGCTGTGAGCCCAGCCTGGGCACCAGCAGCCCACGCCTGTCCCAGCACTCTCCCCCTTGGCAATGGCTCAAGTCCCCCAGTGTTGCTGTCCCTGTTTGCCATCATGCCCTCCAGCCCCTGCTCCCACTGGTGCTCCTGGAGCTGGCCAGGGTGGGTGGCAGTGGGCAGGCTCCCAGGAACCCCCCGGGTGGGTGGCAGTGGGCAGGCTCCCAGGAAATGCCTCAGACTGGGGCAGGGACAACCCTGGGGACAGCCAGGAGTGTCCCGCACACCCACCCTCAGCAGGGCTAGTGCCAGCCCCCCCAGCAGCCCCAGGCACTGGTGTGGGGGGCAGATAAAGCTCTTCAGTAAAGCATCTCCTCAGTAGGAAAGAAAATAAGGCAGAAGAAGGACAGAGCAGAGCGCAGGGGATGCCCCGTGTGGGGGCTGTGGCTGTGGGCAGCCCCCACGGCAGCGGGACCCCCGTTAGGCAGTAAGGTCTCGGTGTCCCCTTCCCATCCCTCTCCCGCAGTGCTGCTCTCCATCCCAGGGGTCCTGTCCCCCTCCCCCAGCCCCAGCGTCACTGGGGCCAGTCCTTGGCGGGGGGCTGGGGCTAGAACTCAGTCTGCACCCCCTCACCGCTCTCCGTGGTGCCCCGGGGCTGCGGGGGGCTGCGCTCCCCGTGCTGGCCTGTCTCCTTGTCACTGCGCTGGTGACACGCTGCTGACGGGCTCTGGGCTCCGGGTGGTGCTGCCGTGACATGGGGCACCCTGGCCTCTGCTGGGACATCGCCTCGGGGGCTGGGTGGTGCTGCTGTGGCGTGTGGCACGCTGGACACTGATGGGGGGTCAGCTCTGGGCGCGGGGGACGCTGGCATGGACGATCTTGGTGTGACGTGTGGCACCTCAGCCCCTGATGGGACATCCGCTCTGGGCACAGGAGATGCTGGCACAGATGATCTTGGTGTGATGTGTGGCACCTCAGCCCCTGATGGGACATCTGCTCCAGACATGGGGGAAGCTGGCACGGATGATCTCGGTGTGGCATGTGGCACCTCAGCCCCTGATGGGGCATCAGCTCTGGGCACAGGTGATGCTGGTCCAGGACGTTGTCTCCCAGTCGCTGACGGGACCTCAGCTCCAGGGACAGGTGACAATGCTGGTGTGGCACACTGCCCCCCTGATGACACCTCAGCTCCAGGCACAGGCGGTGCTGGTGCAGCCCGGCGTGTCCCGGCTCCTGGTGGGACCTCAGCTCCAGGGACAGGTGACGATGCTGCTGTGAC
>QUSF01000027.1:6554225-6574120 GCA_003676055.1 Chloebia gouldiae | reverse complement strand
GAGGCACTGCCAGGACCCTGGGAGGGGCTGGGCAGCGCATGGGACATCCCAGTGGCACTGCCAGGACCCTGGGAGGGGCTGGGCAGCACATGGGACGTGTCCCAGTGGCACTACCAGGACCCTGGGAGGGGCTGGGCAGCAGACAGGACACTGAGCAGGAGGAATTCCTATTTCTACACGGGGTTTTTCCAAGCCCTGCAGCGTCCCTGACCTCCCGACCTCGCTGCTGTCCTTCAGACATTCCTGGGCTGCTCGCTGGAGCTTTTGGATGAAGCAACCAACCTGGGGATGGAGGCACCTCCCAGGGGGGCTGAAGGCATCCCAGGAACCCAAGGGCGTGAGGACACCGGGCCCAGGAACCTCCACTCCTTTGTTTTTTCTGGCACACCCGGCGCCCAGGCAGGTCCCCGAGGAGATGGGGCACGTCCTGTGCCTGGGCACGGTGTCACCTGTGTCACCTGCGTGGGTGGGTCGGGGACACGGCCTCTGTGAGCGCCCAGGGCTTGAGGCTGAGCTCAGGGAGGCATTTCAGAGCCACCCCTTGGACAGAGCCACCCCTTCAAGCCGCAGACAAAAGCAGAAGCCTGTGGCTGTGAGCAATCACATCTCGTCCTGCTTTCAAGGACAGCAGCTCCACCAACCTGGCCAGGCAGGACCCCAAGAAAACCATCCCAGGGAGGTCCCCAGCTTGTGAGCAGTCCCACCCAAGGTGCATCTGCCTTAAGAGGAAGAGGGAAAGAGGAAGAAAGAGGGAAAGAGGATCCTGCGGGCAGGATCCCCGCAGAAGCCACAGCACCAATCCCACCCCTTTAACCAGGCAGGACACACGTGGCTGCTGCAGTGGGACTCAGAGCCACCTCTGGGCTCACCTGCCAGGGGTTTCCTGTTCCTCCCGAGGGATTTGCCCAGGTAGGAGCAGCACTCACACCCAGGAGCAGGAGGACACTGCCTGGCACGTCTGTTCAGGGCTCTCTGGGCACTGAGAGCTCCCCGAGCTCCTGCCAGCCTCCATCGAGCACAGACACCCCCAGCCAGCCTTACCCTGCTGTGTGCTCCCTCCATGGGCTGGGAAAAGCCATCCCAGGAGCCCTGGAGTGCACAGGGCCCCAGGGATGGGCTGGGCCAGGAGCACTGGGAACAGAGCCCCACAGCCAGCACAGGGATGGGGACAGGAGGGATGTTACAGTGCTCCTGGGATATGCTTTTCCCCATTTCCAGGGAGCCCTGTGACTCTGCTCAGGTAAGTGTGGTCCCTTCCTTCCTGCTCTGAACCGGGTTGGAGAAGAGCCAGAAAGCCCTCCCTGTCCAGAGCCTAGATAAGGCCATGACCCTTCCTGTTAGCCCTCTTTCCCCCCTCATCCCATGGAATAAAGAATCTGGACAACCACATCGGGGCTAGAGCCTCTTTTAAATCTTTGCCCATCTCCTAACGTTCCTCCCCTCAAGGCCTCATTATATCTAGGCTAGCCCAATAATTTAGGGGCTGACAGAGGCAGGAGCATCAGAGGGACGTGCCAGCTCTGGGGAGTCCCCAGCAGACTCATCCAAGGGGAATGAGCCCCCCTAAAGTGGCTCCACAAGCAGTCCCAGGTGGAGCCCTTACCTTGCGGTGCAGCAGCTGGGCCTGCGGGCCCCCCGCGCCCTCGATCTCATAGCGGACGCTGTTGAAGAGAGCTACTCCAAACTGCTCCTTGTAGCACCGGCAGAACTCGCCCAGCACCTTCCCCGTCTTCTCTGCAACGGGACAGCAGAGCCACGTCAGGCACGGGCTGGGTCTGGGGTCTGAACCCCCCCCGAGCCCACCCAGACCCCTCCCCAGTCACCCTCCTGCCTGCTGGAACAGCCTCTGGTGCAGGGGGCACGGCAGAACCCGCTGCCTTCTGCCCTCCCTGCCCAGCACAGGGCCTGAGTCAGGGTCAGGATGATCTCTTTTTTTTGGCCTTTCACATTAATTTCATGGATTCCTCTCCCCGGCAGGAAATTCCTGACATTGAGCTGATTCCGGCGGTGCCGGGGCTTCCTGTGCCTTGTGCAGCTCCTGGCCCTGCTCTGGCCACCTCAGCTGGGGGCAGCCCCCCATTCCCCAGCCCAAACGTCACTGACACCCCCCGACCCTGCTGTGCCCCCCCAGGGACCATCCCACACAGGGGCTCCTGCAGCAGGGCTGGGATCGGGGTTGGGGTGAGGGCAAAGGACAGCCAGGACCCCCCACACTCACTCGTGTGAGGCAGGGACCCCCACCAGGACCCCAAACTCTGATCTGGGATGAGTCCAAGGTGCTGGGAGAGCCTGAACTGCGAGGTGTCCCCTGCACCCCGCACTGGAGGAGATCCCCTCCATCCCACAGGCAGCCCCTCGATGCAGGGGTGGGGGCACACTGCAAACCCACTCCCAGCAGTGGGGACAGGGCTTTGCCAGCCCCAATGTGGGCAGAGGAGCCCCTTGGGCACCCTGGCCCACCCAGCACCCTCCCCACCCCTGCCCCAGACCCCACACGGGGGTCCCACACCAAAACCCCATCCTGCAGCATCCCAAGGCTGAAGAAACAACTCCCCCACCCCGAGCTGCTTTTGGCACACAGAGCCTCGACTTTGAACTCCCCAGTCAACTTTGCCCCAGAGCCTGTGAAAAATGAAGAATTTGAGTCTCCTCCAACAATTCCTGACAGCTCAGGCTTTGCCAGAGCGCTGGCGATGGCGTGGGGAGGAGGATCCTGGCTCTGCATCCCAGTGCTGGAGCCAGCACGATGCTGGGGGCACAGACCCAGACAAAACAGCCCCCACGCCGCCTTGGCACAGCCTGGCAGCAGCCAAACCTCCAGCAGGAGCCAAAATCTCCAACGGCAGCCAAAATCTCCAGCAGGAGCCAGCCCGGAGCTGTGCTGGCAGCCAAGGCAGCACAAGGAGCAGCTTTGCTGCAGGGTGCTGCAAATCCCCACGGGATGAGCAGCTCCAGAGGAAAATGCTGCCTGAAGAGAGATAAACCCATCCCTGAGGAGATGCCAGCGCTGCCAGGCACGGGAGCAAACCACAAAGCAGCAGCACGCTGTGCCAGGGTGAAACCCCCCAAAATTGAATAAATTCACAGCAAAGGATGAGATGCCCCAGCTCATCCTAGCACAGAATTCCTCAGCCTGGATTTTGGCCTCTCCTCCTGGCCTCCACACAGCACCTCTGTTGCAATTCCTGTCGCCCAAGCTGTGTGATTCTGGCAGGGCTCTGGGCAGCCATGCAGACAGCTAAGATTTAAAAGGATGTTTTGAGGTTTCATTTCCTTTCAGTCCATGGGAAAAAAGGAGCCCCTGGTCCTCGGGCAGGCGAGACAGCTTAGTCACTCATTCTTCCCTGATTAACAGCAGGGCCAATTAGGAGGGTTTAAGTAAATGGAAAAGCAAAAGTCAATAATTTGCAGAGGTCGGAACAAGACTTGCAGTCAAACATCCGAGGTGACTAAACCTGCCCAGGACTCGCCGGGGTGCTGTGGGGGGGTGCTGGGGGCCACTGGTGCTCCCTGCCTGGTAGCCCTGGTGGCAAGTCCAGAGGAGCAAGAGGGACTCTGAGGATCAGGAGTGACATAAGAGTGGAGTGCTAGAGGGGGGCTGTGCCTGAGCAGAGGGGGGGTCATGCCAGAGGGTGTCCTGACCCCTCACATCCGCACACCCTGGCAGGGCTGATGTGTCACCCTCGGGAACTGCCTCAGCCGCCCCCAGCTCCTCCATCGGGCTGAACAAAGCCTCCCGGCAGAGCTGGGGGCTGTGCAGAGCGTTCCCTGCCAGCACAATGGAGCACTGAGGGTACAGAGAGCACTCTGTGCTCCAGCTCCACCGCCAAAGCCACCCACCAGTGGCTGTCCCTCCACGAGCAGCTTTGGCTGCACGGCCAGCCAAGAGCTGGAGGGGTCTGGGGACAGGGGACACAGCCCCCACCTGTCCTCAGATTGTCACCAGACCCCTCTGTCATGGCAGAGGAGGGAAGGGACACCCTGGGTGTGGGCTCAGACACCCACAAAGCCCTTTGGCAAACAGCAGCACCCGCAGAGACCTCCCAGGGATGGGTGTCCCCAGCCAGCCAGCCCCAGCGCTTTCCCAACGCCCCTGCTTGCTCTGGGACCAGCACCCACACCCTCCCCCTGCCACCACCCCGTCCCTGGCACACCCAGAGGGGCGGCTGGGCTGGCACAGGCCCTGGCACAGGCTCTGGCACAGGCTCTGGCACGTCCTGCTGGCTCCTGGCAGGGGGAAGCCACTGTGGGGTTCCAAGAGCAGCGGCGGCAGCAACGCCCGGCTCGCAGGATCCCTGTGTCAGCACCTCTGGTCACAGAGCTGCTCTGTCCCCAGCCCCCAGCTCCAATCCTGCCTCTCCGTGACTCAGGCACACGTGGTGGCTCCAGCAGGAGGGACGTGAAGGGGCTGCACAGCCCAGAGGGCACAGAGAGGGCTCTGGGCACCCAAAGCCCAGCCTGGGCTGCGTATGGGGTGGGATGCTGGCAGCAAGGACAGGGTTCAGCCAGGACAGGGTTCAGCCAGGACTGGGCTCAGCCAGGCCACAGCAGCTCCCAGGCACGCTCCTGCTGGGTCCCCAGGGCTCCCACACCGTGCTGGCATCACCAGCCTGTGCCGTGGGCACGGCAGGGCACAGGGACGGGCAGGGCAGCACAGGTGTGTCCACAGGTGAGCCCCAGGCTCCTGTGGCTGAAACCAGCTGGGAGAGGAGGCTCCTCTCCTGCCCAGCCCCCTGACCGACCGGGAGTGCCACCAGAGCTGTCACCCAGCCCAGGGTGACAGGCAGGGCACAGCCCTGGAGCAGTCGGTGCCCCAAGGGCTCAGAGGTCATGGCCCGGCCAGGGCAGCCCTGGCTGGCTCTTGGTCCCTCTGAGCCAGGGCAGGAGGTGGATTTTACCTGCAGGATTCCAAAGGCAAACTGTCCAAGCTGGTCCAGCAGCCTGGGCCGGCTGTGTCCTGCCCTTGGAAGCATCTCCAGCCCCATCATCAGCCCCACACATGGAATCACAGATTGCTCTGGGCTGGAAGGGGCCTTAAATGTCATCTCCTCCCACCCCTGCCATGGGCAGGGACACCTCCCACTGTCCCAGGCTGCTCCAGCCCTGTCCAGCCTGGCCTTGGGCACTGCCAGGGATCCAGGGGCAGCCACAGCTGCTCTGGGCACCCTGTGCCAGGGCCTGTCCACCCTGCCAGGGAACAATTCCCAATTCCCAATCTCCCATCCATCCCTACCCTCTGGCACTGGGAGCCATTCCCTGTGTTCTGTCCCTCCATCCCTTGTCCCCAGTCCCTCTCCAGCTCTCCTGGAGCCCCTCAGGCCCTGGAAGGGCTCTGAGCTCTCCCTGGAGCTTCTCCTCTCCAGGTGAGCATCCCCAGCTCTCCCAGCCTGGCTCCAGCCTGGAGCAGCTCCTGGCCCCTCTGGACTCTGTCCATCCCAGACACACCCTGGGGCAGCCACAGACACACTTCCAGCTCTGATCCCAACCTCCCTGCAGAGCAGAGCCAGCCCCAGCTCTGAGAGGTGGGGAGAAGCCCCCCATGAGCTGCAGCCCTGCTCCCCTGCAGCCCAGCCCTGGCCTTGCTCTTCCCTCCTGCTGCTGCACGTGCTGCCTGCAGGTTGTTTCAGCACGGTGGGAAGAGCAGAGCTCCAGGAATCCACCCCACAGCCCCAGAGAGCCCTCCCAGCACCAGTGTGTGTCCAGAGCTCATTTTCCTTATTGCCCTTGAGATCATGTGAAAATGGGAATGCTGCTGGAAATAACGCAGGCCCTGGGCAGCCCAGTCAGCAGATCCAGCCATGGGGAGGTCAGTCCTGCACAGGTTTGCTCCAATTTTTCCTTGTCCTTCCTGCCCCTCCTCATTGTTGCTCAGCTCAGCACACCCAGGACCTCCAGGGGTATCTGCGTGTCCCTGGTGGGACAGAGCCTGATGGGGACAGGGACGTGGCTCAGGTGTGTCCCCAGGGCTGGGCAGCTGCTCCCAAAGGCAGTGGGAGCACAGCTCTGGGGCTCAGGGGCTGCAGCAGCACAGGCACAGCACCAGTGGGGAATCAGGGAATGGTTTGGTTTGGAAGGACCTTACAGCTCGTCCAGTGCCACCCCTGCCACACCTCCCACTGTCCCAGGCTGCTCCCAGCCCTGTCCAGCCTGGCCTTGGGCACTGCCAGGGATCCAGGAGCAGCCACAGCTCCCTCTCAAAGGGCCTCTCACCCTCCCAGGGAAGGAGATCTTTCCCATGTAACACCTAATTTCCCTTCTTTCAGTTTGAAGCCATTCCCCCTTGTCCTGTCACTACAATCCCGGAGGAAAGTCCCATTCTGGCTTCCTTGTGGCCCTGGGAGGTCCTTGAGACCTCCCAGCCCTTCTCCTCTCCAACACCCACACCCCTGTGCTCACACACCCCTCGGAGGGGCTGCAGCTGGAAACCCCAGAGGGAACTTCTGCATCCTCCCCCAAGGCCACATCCCATCTGGCACCCACAGTCCTCACGTGCCTGCTGCCCCTCACATCTGTGCAGGGGCTGAGGCGCCTCTGCAAGCCCAGCCCTCCACAGAAGACCCCTGGCATGATGCAGAATCATGGAATACCAGATTGGTTTGGGTTGGAAGGGAGCTCAGAGCTCATCCCATCCCAAACCCTGCCACAGGCAGAGACTCCTTCCACTGTCCCAGGAGTGGAGTGACAGCAGGGGCTGGAGCAAGGTGCCCAAACCTCTGTGGATGCCACAGGGATGCCTCACCCCAGGCAGGGAATTTTCCTCTTGGTCCAGAAAAAATTAAGAAAAACAAAAAGGCCAAAGCAGCTCATTGAAGCAGAACCCTCGGGCTGGGAGGGCAGGGCCTGACCTGGCTCCTTTCCCAGCCCTGTGGAACAGCTGAGCTCAGGCCAGCTCCCCTGGGCCCACACAGTGTCCCCTGTCCCCCTGCCAGGGGTGACAGCGATGTGCCTGCAGGGCAGTCAGGAGCAGACACCTCAGTCCCTCTGCTGTGCTCCCTGCCCTGGGGACAGTCCCTCTGTGCCTGGGGACAGTCCCTGTGTGCCCTGCTGCGGGTGGGACAGGTGTGTGCTGGCCTGGCCAGTTTGCCCAGGCTGCTGGGGGAGGAGTTAATGACTCATTTAGCCCGTAAATGATTAGTGAGCCGGGGTGGGCTCCCAGCAGCCCCCGAGCAGCGGCACTGACAGGGACAAGCACCACGGTGGCACTGACAGGGCCAGCGATGGCCTGGGTGGCTCTTCCAGCAAGGCAAACAAAGCCACTGCAGGGAGGCTGATGCCACTGCTTGTCCCCAGGTCACCCCTGGCCGTGGGGCTGCTCCAGCCAGCCCTCTCTGCTGCCGGCTCCAGGCACACCCAGGGGCTGTTCCCACTGTCCCTTGGCCATCCTCCTGTCCCAAATCCTGCCATTATGCAGACAGGGTGTGTGGGCATCCCCCTGAGGGTGCTGCACGGCGAGGATGGGGTGCAGACATGGATGGGGGGCACAGGATGCCATGGATGAGGTGCCCAGGGCACCCCACAAGCAGTACCCAGACATGAGGACCCACAGCCAGGGGCTGTCCTGGTTCATCCCAGGCTCATCCCAGCAGGAATCTGGGAAGGACTGACAGCAGGAGATGGCTCCAGGCAGGCTGAGCAGCAGCAGCGCAGTGACAGCCAGCACAAGGGACAGTGCCACTGTGGAGCACCCAAAGGGTTAAGCCCCAGCGGCAGTTTAGGGTTTCGGGAATCTGGATGTGAGCTCATTTCCACCCAGAAACACAAACTCCTTCACAGGGGCCTGACTCAGCCTTGCTGAGCATCCAGAGGAGATGCCAGCGCTGGGGGAAGTTGGACACCAGTTCCTCACCCGGGGGCACTGGGACAGAGCAGGGTCTGGAGGAGGTTTTGTTCCTGAGCACGGCCAAACCCGGGGGCTCACCCAGCAGCTCTCTGTACTTCCCCCTCTCCTCCAATCCAGGAGAGGCTGAACAGGGAAAGCAAAGTGGGGAGAGCAAAAACTGGGAGTTTTTTCCCCTCTGACCTCCTGAAACCCAAATGCACCCTTCACCCAAACCCACCCAAACCCACCCCGGGTGTTCCTGCTTTAGGCAGCTGTTGGGATTGGGACTGAGCTGGACTGGCACAAGTGGAGAGCAGAGGCTGCTCTGATGCCAGGCACTGCTCAGCACCAGGGATGGGGCAGGACAGGGGCACTACCGGGCTCCAGCACCGCTCCAAAATCCATCGGGAATATTTTCAGAGTTGAAAATATTGCCCGAAAGCAGCTCAGAAGGGCGGTGGGGTGGGAGGGGAGCGCACGGTGCCTCCCCAGGCAGCCGCTCGGAGCACGGGCTGCGCTGTGACTCAGCCGCGGTGGGAAGGCCGGGCTGAGCGGCAGGAAGGCGGGAGGCAGCGGAGCCTCGCCGGAGAAACCAGCTGGGGCCAGGCCTGAACCGGTTGATCCTCTGAGCCGTGCCGGGCTCTGCCCCCGGATGAGTCAGAAGCGCCCGTGGTGCCAGCGCAGGGCTGGGGCACCCGCCGGGGACACGGCTCTGCCCTCCCCGGCACCTGCGGTGTCCCCCGGCCAGCTGGGAGCCCGGCGGTGCCCCAGGGCTCTGTGCCCACCCTGCAGCTCCCAGCCCACCTCCCAGCACCTCGCGCAGCCCGCACAACACCGCTGCCCAGCCCAGCCTGCCGGGACACAGCCGTGCTGCCGTGGGTGGCCCGGAGAGGTTCCGGAGCCAACCGCGGGGCTGAGCACGAAGCAGCACACTCCGCAGTAACTCCTCGAGCTCTGAACAGCTGAAAAACACTGAAAAAAACACTCTCGGGCGAACTTTGTACACCTTCTGCTGCTTCTGTGGGCACCGCTGCTCCCGCTCCCCAGTGCCAGCCGTGCTCCTGCAGCATCACACTTCCCGGGGCTGGGGTGATGCCCAGCCCGGCAGGACAGGGATTAGAGCCCGCGGGTGTTTTCCCGTGGCGTGGATGCCGCTGTCCCGCTGCTCCTGGGAACGAAGCAGCGCGGGGCTGCTGCGTGCGAGGAATGTGCCCGTGAGTAACACAGAGCAAACAGCAGCGGGGCTCCCGGCGCCTCTCAGGGCTGGCCGGGCTGCACGGAGATGCCTGGCTGCCTCCCTGCCCTCCTGCCCTGAGCCCCCCTGCCTGAACACATCCCAGGCATGGGGCAGGAGGAGATCCCTGCTCCCATCCAACCTGCAAGCCCCTTTCCCCTTGGAGCCGTGCTCCAAAGCCGTGGGGCACAGGTGCCCCCACGCCTGGGTTAAAGCCAGCCCAGCCCAGAGTGCCACCTGGCAGCAGAGGTGACTGCACTCCCAGGACTGCCAGGACACGTCCCACGGAGGCTGTGGGAGGATGGAGCGTCCCTGGCTTGGCTCGAGCTGAACACCAAACCCTGAGCTAGACCAGCTGCCCTCATCCTGGCTGCAGCCACATCACCCCGCATGTCCCTTGTCCTCCTGAGTGCCACAAGCACCCGGGCAGGGTGGAGAAGAGCTGCCACCCCTCTGGCTGTCCCCACAGCAGGGTGGGACCCAGCACCACCCCAGATAAGGCCCGGCTCATCCCCCAGCACCGGCCGGGCCGCATTGCATCCATCCCTCGGGAATGGCGCAATCCCGCCGAGCCCAGCCCAGCCCAGCCCAGCCGAGCCGGGTGTGCACCGCCATCCACATCCTCCAGCCCTGCCAGCTGGGGACAGGGAGCTGAGGTCCCCACGGCAAAGGGGACACGGCAAACGTGGCCATCTCCTGTGCTGGGGGCAGCTGGGGTGGGCGGCCCTTGCTCTGGGATGTCCCAGGAGCTGTGTCCCTTGTGTCCCCTCCTGCCCAGCCCCAGGGAGAGGAGCTGAACCTGGCACACTGTCCCTGTGCCCAGCTGGACAGTGCCATGGGGAAACCCAATCCAGCCCCAGGGGAGGAGACCAAACAAAGATTTTTATGTGCATGTGAAAAAACAACCCAGCCAAGCGGGATTTGAAGAAAACAGACCTGAACCTGTCCTGGAGCTGTCCTGGAGCTCCCTCCCCTGCTGCTGGCCAGGGTCCTGTGTCCAGCTCCTCCCTACCCATCCCACAGGATGCTGAGCCACCACAATTTTGGGGTCTGGGAGCTGGCTCACCCCAGCTTTGGGCACATCCCTTCATGCAGAAAAACCTCTCCAGGGGCTGAGCAGAGCTGGCAGAAGGAGAAAGCAAGCCAGGACAAGAGAACTGTGCCCAGGAGCCACCAGCACAGTGGGAGATGGCTGAGATCCTTCCCCAGGGCAGTGCCCCATCCATCCTGCAGTGTGGGAATGTCCCATCCAGGGACACTGTAGTGAAGGGGTCCGAGCTCCCAAGAGGAATTCCCCAGAGAGATCCCTGGCAGGGAAGGGCAGAAGGGGACAAAGAAGGGCAGGAGGCCATGGCAAAGGGCAGGAAGGCAGGGAGAAGGGCACTGTGCTCTACAGCTGGGACCTGTGTCAAATGTCACTGCTCGTTCCCTTAGAAAAGGGGGAAAAGGTGGAGTTTAATTCCTTCCTCCCCCGCCAGTCCAAGAGACTGGGAGGAAGCAAGGACTGCTTTGCTCTGCCCCTTCCTCCCCTCCTGGCCCCGGCCCTGGGCTCTCCACGGAGCCAGGCATGTCCCTGGGGGGCTTCAAGGCTGGGGGGGGGGCCCCGGCCCCTGCCTGGGGACCTCACCAGATGGGCTCTGGGGGCTGCAGCCCCAGGAGGAGCTGACATCCCCCACAAATTGGGTGGTGGGAGCAGAGCCGGGTCCTGCAGGGGCAGAGCTGCTGCTCACCTGCCTTCACACCTGGCCCCATGAAGTGCCCGTGGATGAACGTCCCTGCATCCCTCCAGCCCTGCTTCCTGCTGGAAAACTCGGAGGCACAGGAGCCTGGCAGTGCCAGGAGGGTGGGCTGGGGCTGACAGGGGCTGTGCCAAGGGGCACCGAGCCCCTCGGAGCTCTGAGCCAGCCTCTGCAGTGATTTGGGGACCAGGGGAGGCAAAGGCTTGGGAAATCCCAGCTCCTGGCTGTGTCCTTGTGTGGGAAATGAATTTGTAGAGAATTTGTAGAGCTTTAAGGCATTTACAGCGTGGTGTGGCTAAAGGTGATAGGCCAAGAAACACTTTTAATGTATTGTAATTAGGAAATAGTTGGCTTCTGATTGTAATAGCATGAGTTATAACATCTGTATTGTGTCACCGTTCACATGAGACTGAAAATGGAATAAAAGCTTTTAAAACGCCTCTCAGTTGCCCCATCTCTGAGTCAGAAAAGGGCCTCATCCAACATCATGGGTTTCGAGGTGTCTGTACTGCTGTGGAGGTGTCCTGGTCTGGGGGTGCTTTTCTCTCCCTGGGCTAGCCCAAGGCCAGCTCTGAGCTGCCAGCCTGGCTCTGTTCCTCCTGTCCCAGCCCCGCTGCTCCCAGGCAGAGCAGGGATCCCCTCCCTGCGTGCCCCAGCTCGCTCCAGCCGAGGCCTCTGGCTAAAACCCGGCCGGGGGAGGCGGGGAAAGCCCTCCCCGAGGGCAGGCGGGCTGTGCCCGGGGCTGAGCACGGCCGGGAGGGCTCCGAGCCGTGTCCCCTGCCCCGGCACGCCGGCTCGGAGCGAGCCCCGTGCCCCGACACGACGGCTGCAGGTAAAGCCCCGGCTTGCCAGAACCAGCCCTCGCCGCTGGCAGCGAGCCCTGGCGTGCCAGGGGAGTGATTTATTTGGCGATGAAAGACACACATTTCGTTGGGAGAAACCACTCCGCGGCTGCAGCGCCCTCGCAGCCTCCCTGCACGGCTCCCCCCGGGGCAGGGTGAGGGCTGCAGCCTCAAGACCAACCCCAGAGCCCGGCAGCCTCCACCTCCCACGCCGGCTGGGGCTGAGCTGCGGCAAAGGCTGGGAAATGAGTGTCACGCTTCGGGAAGCCACAGCGAACCTCCTCCTGCTGCCAGCAGCCTGCATCCCTGGGGCAGCCACAACCTGGTGTCTTCTGGCGTTTCAGCTCCTCTGGAGCTGAGCCATGCCATGCCATGCCATGCCATGCCATGCCATGCCATGCCATGCCATGCCATGCCATGCCATGCCATGCCATGCCAGCTTCCTGCATGCTGGGATCAGGGACATGCACACACCGATGCCCGACAAGGCTCCCTGGAGCAGGAAGGCTGCAGGTCCCGCCCCAGGGATGAGGCTCGGTGTCACCTCTGCCACCTCCGCGTGGGCTGCTGCCTGTGGAAGTCCTACCCCGAAATTAGCAGCTGCTTCACTCTGTAATTAACGGGCTGGCGACTCCCCGGAGATGCCAGAGCAAGGTGGGAGCTCCCAGGGACCCTCCCTGTGCTGCCACCCACCCCCACATCCCTCTGGCTGTGGAGATATCCAGCGGCTCCTGCTGTATCCCTGGGCTCTGCCACTCACCCAGGAGCTCTTGCTGCATCCCTGGGCTCTGCCACTCACCCAGGATGGCACCCAGGAGCTCCTGCTGCGTTCCTGGGTGCTGGCACCCCTGGGCTCAGGATCAGCAGCTGCACCCAGAGCTCCTGCCAGCCACGCTTCAGCTCAGCCCCCAGGAGAAGGGGTCCATGGGATGCCCCAGGGAAGCATCATGACTCCAGCATGAGGGAAGAGCTTCATGCAGGCCCATGCTGAGTGCACCCGCTGCGCTGGACACGAGAGGACACTGTGCAAAACTACCAGCAACATCCTGGTTTCCCAGGACACCCCATCCCTGTGCCCAGGCGATGGTGCCCACGCTGGGCATCCTTGCACAAGGAGCATGAGCCAGTCCCTCCTCCAGCCCACAGAGCAGCTTGGAAACAACTCCCAACCCACATCTGGGAGGAAGAGGAGGAGGAGAGCAGCCAAAGGGTGTTGACAAACAAACTGGATGACTCAGGCAGGAAGATGTCCAAAGCAGGGTGGCAGGAGGAAGCACCGGTCAGAGAGACCCTGCAGAACAGAATGCAGGATCACACCTGTGGATCACACCTGGCTGCCCGGACAGCCCCAAAGCTGGCAGGGAGCTGCCTCTGTGACTGCCTGGGGCCCTCCAGCTCCAGCTGGAGGAAAGACCCTGCTCCTGAGCCACCCATGTCACACGTGTGTGGCTCATGATTTCTGGGAGACATTGGCACGAGCCTCACGCAGCCACCAACAAATGGGCTGGGACAGGGCATGGCACCTGCACAGCCTGGGCACCGTGGGTGTGGCAGGGCTTCTCCCACCTGCCTCCTGCCTTTACCCCATTCCCAGGAGGGGTCTGGGCCAGGCTCTCCCCAGCAGCTCTGCCGGTGTAAGGGGCTGCAACCTCGGGAAGCACTGGCAAGCCCAAAGAGCTCCTGTCCTCCAGCAACCAGGGTCATCGTGGCCTGGGCAGCAAATCCAAACACCCCAAATTTGGGTGGACAACTGGGAAAAGCTGCTTGGAGAAGGGCTGGATCCTTCCTGGGGCAGCAGCAGTGGAGAACAGGCCGAGCTAGGCAGGAAAACCTGGAGTTTTCCCCGCCACGTTGCTTTGCATGCCTGACAGCAAGTCGTGCCTTGCCTGTTGGGCTCCGGCCCCTCCCAGCTCCGGGGGCTCCTCAGCCAGCCAGGAGCCGTGGCAGGAGCAGAGAGGTGCTCCAGGAATCCCAGTTTGCCCCAGTTTGTCCCAGGGAGGTGTCCCAGTGCCAGGTGTGTGTCCCCTCCACTCACCCCAGCATGGCACAGGACATGTCCCAGCCCAGTCTCCATAATCCTATTCTACAGGAATCTTTTTTTCCCTCATTAAATATTTTTCCCATGAAAAACCCTCTGCAGTCCCCAAGCATGGGTTAAATCCCACCCTGGGCTAACAGCTCAGCCCCTGCCCGGTGCAGCCATCCAGCCTGGCCTTGCAAACACCCAATCCCTGACCCAGCAGAGCCAGATTCCTGCACAGGAAACCCAGCCAGGCTTCTCCTTGTTATTCTTCAGGATTAGGATCACAGGGGCTTGCACGGGGAGCTATCTGTGCACAGACAATCTCAGCAAGTTCCAGAGAAATTCAGGATGTGCTTTGGATCCAAACACGCCACAGGCAGCCCTGACCCGGTGCTCAGCCGCGCTGAGCTTTAACTAATGCAAGATGAAAACCCCAG
Source organism: Chloebia gouldiae (assembly GCA_003676055.1). Classification (NCBI taxonomy): domain Eukaryota; kingdom Metazoa; phylum Chordata; class Aves; order Passeriformes; family Passeridae; genus Chloebia; species Chloebia gouldiae. The sequence goes on along the minus strand of QUSF01000027.1, from coordinate 6,560,026 downwards.
AGCGAGTTCCAAGCTCTCCTTCAAAGCTCAGAAACCTGCTGGCGTCCTGCTGAGCCGCATACCACGTAAGCATTCCTGCCAGGATGGGGCCTGGCAGGGCGGATGGGCTGCACGGCGAGACAGCCGTCCCTGTGCCAGCCCCACGGCAGCTCCAGCGCTGCTGCAGCTCTTCCCCAGAGCCCCTGGGGACAAAAGGACTCCAGAGCCACTCCCGCGGCTTTATGGCCGCGAGAGAGGAGTGATATACGGCGGAGTCACCTCCAAAACACGGGCGCTTCCCAGCCCTTGAGCTGCCGGAGAGACGCACAAGGTCCAGCACGGCTGTGACACCCGCTCAGGTGTGGCCCCGCTGCCGCGGGGGTGGCTTCACCCACCGGAGACGAGGTTTTGCCAGCCTGGGGAGCTGAAACTAAAGCTGGGACACGAAAAGGCTCCGAGGTCACGTCCTGCCCGCTCACAAGCCCCGGGGAGCCAAGCGCCCGCATCACGAGTGACGCAAAGTGGCTTGGGGGAGCCAAGCAGAGCCACGGGGGGGTGACCCCGCTTAGAGGGGTCAGACGTGTCACCACAGACCCCAGTGAGCAGCGCTGAGCCCCCAGCCACGGCTGCGTGCCTGAGCAGAGCCGTCACCCCGCGCTCCGCGGGTCCGGGCGGCTCTGGGCAGACACCCCGAGCCGCCCCGGGACACACGGGCTCTCAATGGCCACATTGTCACCCTGCCCGTGGCACGGAGCTGGCGGGGGCACTGCTGTGTCCTGCCTGGAGCCAGCCAGGGCTGCAGGCAGCCCTTCCCTCCGCCCCAGAGCCTCGGAGGGGGGTTTCCTAAGGATCCCCCAGCGCTGTGAAGGGGGATGAGACTCATCTGCCAGCCAGCGCCGGCAGTGTCCGTGCTGACAGCGGTGTCCCTGCGCTTCCAGCATCCCCCTGGAGCCAGCTCCCCTCTCACCTCCCCGCAGCCCGAGGGGTCCCCGAGCCCCGCTGCCAACACAAACACCCCCGGCACAACGCAGCCTTTCATTTGGGAGGCACACGGGCACCTCGGGTACCCCCCCGAACTGTGCCGAGGCAAAACCACGGGGAAACTAAAAATTAAAAAGTTTGAAGAGAGAGAGAGAGGCGAAGAGCAGGCGTGAGGGTCCCGGAAAAACTGATCGGGGGGGTTCCCAACGGGATTGAAGGAGGGATGGGGAGATGCCGGGGATCTGCCCGGGATGAGCGGAGCGGGGGGCGCGCCGGGGGCTCACCCGCGATGTGCTGGCGGCGACCCTCGTCCAGGTGCGTGGAGACCACATCTCCCATGGCGAGCGGAGCCGGGCCGGGCCGGGCGGCGGGAGGAGCGGCAGGAGGAGGGGGGGAAGAGGGAGGAGGAGGAGGAGGAGAAGGAGGAGGAGGAGGAAGAAGGCAGAGCTCGGGGCGGCCCGGCAGCACGGCGCCCTACGGCCCCCCCGGCCACTCCTCCCGCACCGCCCCGCGTCCCGCCCGCCGCCTCGGGGGGAGGCTGTGAGTGACCCCCCCCGCCGGGTAATTAGCCGCGCTAATTGCCGCGGGGGGATGGGCAGCTGGAGGAGGGGGCCGTGCCCCCCAGCCGGGAGCCGGGCAGTGCCCGGTGTCTCCCCAATTCCCAGCGGCAGAACCGGCTCCGTGCTGGCACCGCGCTGCTGCAGCCCGGCACGGCCACACCCGGGCTCCGTCCTACCTGCGCCCACGCCCCGCAGCCGCCAGCCTTGACCTTGGTGCCAAACGGGACAGCGGGCGTGGGAGCCGGCGGGCAGCGGGCACGGCGAGGGGCCCCTCGCCCTGCCCAGCCCGGGGGAGAGCGGGATGGGAACGCCTGAGGTGATTTAAAACCCGCCCCAGCCACAGGTTTCGGCTGTCCCGGGATGGGGGCTGGCATCTCCCTGGTGAGGCGGGCAGCAGGAGGGCACACTCAGAGTGGGACACTGGCACCGGGAATGTGCGATCGTGCGAAGCCTCCTCGGACACAGCCGGGGAGGAAGCGGCTGGAGCCGCGGAGCTGAAGGAAGCGCTGGAAAAAAAGCTCCTCCTTCCTCTTGGCGGCTGCTGCGGCTCCTTTCCCGAGCGCAACAGGCGGAAACAGCCCTGAAGGATGGCGCGGCGCTGCCTGGGCACGGTCCGCGGGCAGGAAAGGCCTCGCCGCCGTCATCCCCAGAGCCTGGGCACCGCCGGCAGCTCGGGCTGTCACCGAGGGAGGAAGAGCAGGAGGAGGAGGAAGGAGGACGTGGTAGCGTGACCAGAAAGTTCAAGCTGTTCCCAGCTGCAGGGCGGCTCCGGGGAGTCGCTGCCGAGGTGGATGCACGCCTTGGGATCGCTCTGGGTCCCTGGATGCTTCCAGACCTCTGGAAGCCGGGGCTGGGCCGGGCGAAGCTCGGCTCAGCTGCTTGGCTCGGTGCAAACGGCTCCGGGAAGGCTTTTCCTGGGCTGGCCTTGTTTACCCGGCAGCGGTGGGAGGGAGGGTTGGAAGTGGCCGGGCCGGGAGCAAAGCATCCTGTTTATCCTCCTGAAATAGCTGCCCTTGGCCGCCGGGGCTGGGCAGGGGGCGGCAGGATGCGCGCAGCCCTCCCCGCCTGCCGCCACCACCCCGGGGGACACCAGCGGGTCCTGCCCCCTTGCCGTGCCTGGGAGATGCCACCCCGGAGCCAAGAATTCTCCTTCCTGGGCAGGGATGCGTCCGTGCCACGCTCTGCCCAAGCCGAACACTTCACGTGGCCAGAAAACATCAGGACATGGAGTGGCACGCAGGTGCCACCTGCGTTTGTCCCAGCACCCTTGTCCCCCAGGAATGCCCACAGTGCATCAGCCATTTCCATCCTGATACTCTTCTCACCCCTCCGACTCATTCCAATAGGAAAATAATCCCAAAACTGGAATATTTCTTTTTTTTTTTTTTCCCTGAGATGCCCCATTAGAAGGTTTACCCTTAGCACGGGGCTTGTTTGCAGTTTGTTTGCCTGGCCAGAATGCTACTGCTATCAAGGGATTCTCGTGGAAAATTTATCTGCAGCAAAATCTCCTTTCCAACAGAAAATCCTTCCACTGAAGGCTTTTAAACGCTTTCCCCAGTGCTGATCCCCAAGAAGTCTGGCTGTGAATTAATTTGAAATTCTGTCTTAGTGTGGTGGTGGTATTTAAGAGGCAATAAAAATGCATCCACCCCCTTCAAACTGAAAAGAAATGGGAATATCTATCCATGTAAATAACTTCATAATTAGAAATCAAGCTTCATCCCTTCCAAAAAAGCAATGTATGGAGTATGATTTAGGCAGTGCGCACAGAATCCTGTTAAATAAACCAAGTAAATAGTTTAAAAGCCTTATTTTTGAAAAATTAATCCACACAAGCACCGAAACACTGAGTCATCCCTGCCTCTTTTGCCCACTGGTGTGTTTTTTAAATAAAAAAAAAAACAAACCTGAATGATGAGGTAAAAAATAGATGGCATTGATATTGTTGATTTTCAAACAGGAAGGGGAGGTTTGTGGCACACAGAAATAGCCTGGAGGCTGTCACACAGACACACAGGCTGCTTTTGGGGCTCCCAAAACCACCTGAGGATGGGTACAATGTCCTGGCACCGTCAGACAGCATCACATGATGATACAGCAGGGAGCTTTTGGCATTTTGGCACGGGCTGGCTGGTGCCAGAGACAGGCTCAGCTGCTAAAGCTTGGCACAGGAAAGTAAAGAAGTTGTTTGAAGGCTTTTATTGTGACTGGAGACATTTGGGAGCTCAAAACTCAGCAGGTGAGCGCATTTTGGTTTGTTCCCGCACGGTTACGTGCAGAGGGGATTGTCCCCAATGTGCTCCTGCTCAGGGTTTCCTCCATCCCCACCAGTCCAGTGGCTGCCCCAGGATGATGAGGATGAGGATGGGGATTGGAATGGAAATGGTTTGTCCTTCCTCTGCAGCACATTTTGGTGCATACCCACATGGTCATGTGCAGAGGGGATTGTCTCCATGGTCCTGGTCAGGTTCCTTCATCCCTGCCACCCTGATGGGTGTCTGAGGAGGATGGGATGGGGATGGGGATGGGGATGGGGACAGGAATGGTTTGTCCTTCCTCTCCAGCTGCAGTTTCTGGGAGCCCAGCCTGGCCCTGCCCAGGCACTAAGCCTGTCCTGCTGAGCACAAGGGGTGCAGACACAGCCCCCCACTGCCCTCCTGCCTCCCCTCCTGGCTCCATCCATCCCGAGGATGTCTTTAAATCCATCTTTAAATCCATCCCCATTTGCAGGCTCAGCTCCCAGCTCCCTGCTCTGCTTCCCCATATCCCTCTGCAAAGGCTCCAGGTAAAGCCCCTGGGTTCAGGAAAACAAACCCCCAGTTCCAGCAGCACAAGTGATGCCCAAATGGCTTTGTCACACCCTGTCCTGGGCCTGTCCGAGGGACCCAGCCCAGACATCCCTCCCATCAGAGGCTGTGCAGTGTTGGAGTTGTACAGAATTGCAGCCTGATAAAGTCTAATCATGCCAGCTAATTACATCTCTCTGAAGAGATGGAAATAATGCTTATCTGCCTAAAGCTGATGAATTATCTATCCCAGCTTGGAAATGAAGGATTTCCCTGTGAATCCAGACGAGGAGAATAAACACTCTCGTGATTTCAGGCAGCATCGAGGTGAGGCAGTTCCCAAATTATTAAAGCATTCATAGCCTTCAGTGCATTAGTCCATCATTATGAGCAAAGTGTTCCATACCTGTCCTTCACCCTCCCAGGACTTCTGGATGATTCTGATGCCACAGTCCATGGCCATGACAAAGCTTTTTTTTTTTTAAAGTTGATTATGTGGGGTATTTTTTCTGCTTACAGCAGTCAAAGCAAACCTGACAGGGGCTGTGTGCTCAGCTCCCTGCCCTCCTGTCCCTCAGCTGATCCCTCTGGATTCGGTGCCTGTGGGGGGATCATCACACCATGCTCCTGTTGGATTTTCCATGAGGCCATTGGCACGGTGCAGAGCCTGACCTCTCAGCAGCAGAGGTGGATGCACCTGCAGAGCGCCCAGAACAGGCTGTTCCCGAGCACTGCTCACCTCCAGAATCCTGCTGGACTCCTGCAGCCGCTGAGCACTGCAGGATAAATCTCCAGCCCCGTAAATGTTTATTTCCCTCTCACCGACACCAGGAGCAGTCAGTGGAGTTTTCCTCCCACTCTCAATGACCCTGGCACAGGGATCTATTTCCACCTCACCAGATCACCCGGGAAACCCGATCGCAGTGGGGGAAGAGCCGGGGGTGGGGGTGGGCTGGTGGGGTTTGAGGGCAGGAGCTGCAGCCTGGGGAGGTCGGGGTGTCCCTCGCACTGGGCTCAGGTCCCCGTCCTCAGGGTGGGGGTGGAAACCCACCTGGGGTCACCTGTGAGGCGCCGGAGGTGCTGGGACGTGTCCTGGTTAAGGGACCCGCTGTGCCCTGGGGTCCGAGCCAGCCCCGGCTGGGCAGGAGGGAGAAGCAGCGGCAGAGAAGGGGCTGGAGGTGCCCTCCTGCGCCGGGAGCCGCTCGCCTTCCCCACAACTGCTCTCGCTGCAATTAACAGCGGCGTAATTGCAGCAATAGAACTTTGCAGTGCTGATTAAGGCGAGGGCAGCCCCGCGAGCGGTGATGCTGTGCCCGTGGGCTGCTGCACCCTCCGTCCCGCTGCTGACCCAGCGCTGCGCTCCCGATAACAGCGTCATTAAACACTGCTGAATCAGGCCTGCCTCGAGCGGCTCCTGCTCAATCAGGGCGCATCCATCAGCTCTAGCTCCAGCCTGAACACGGAGCTCTGAGCGGGATCCATCACCTCCAGC
>QUSF01000027.1:6521902-6539225 GCA_003676055.1 Chloebia gouldiae | reverse complement strand
CCCCTGTCCCTCCGTGTCCCCCTGTCCCCGTGTCCCCCTGTCCCTCCATGTCCCCCTGTCCGTGTGTCCCCCTGTCCCCGTGTCCCCCTGTCCCCGTGTCCCCGTGTCCCTCCGTGTCCCCCTGTCCCTCCGTGTCCGCGGCGCTGCCGCGCGCGGGCGCCGCCGCTGCAGTACCGGTTTCCTCCTGCCAGGGGGCGCTGCGGGCGGGCGCTGCGGCGCGGGGCGTGGCCCTGACTGGGCGTGGCCGGGGCGTGGCCGATGACGCAGCCCCCAAGCCCCGCCCCGGTCAGCTGAGCGCGCCGCACCGCCCCCCCCCCCGCCCCCCCCCCCCCCCCCCTCCTTCCTCCTCCTCCTCCTTCCTCCTCCTCCTCCTCCTCCTCTTCCCTCTCCTCCCTCCGCATCCCTGCGCCGCCGCCCGCAGCCTCGCCCGGCCGTGCGCGCCCCTGGGAGCCCCCCTGAACCCCCCCGGCGCGGAGACATGGCCCCCATCGGACTCAAGGCGGTGGTGGGAGAGAGTAAGATCGGGCTGCGGGGGGCGCGGGGCTGCGGCGGGGGCTGCCCCGGCCGGGCTGCGGGGATGCTGCGGGTGCGCAGCACGGAGCCTCGGGGGGGCACACGGCGACGCGGGACCCCCCCGTGGGGACACGCGGGCCTTGTGGGCTGGGGGGGGTCGGCGGTGCTGGCACCTTCCGGGGTGTGTTTGTTGAATTTTTGCGGGTGTTTGGGGTTTTTCTGCAGTGCTGGGGGCGGGGAGGGGGATTGGTGACGGGGCGATGGTGGAAAAGCGCGGGGTGGGGGGGACAAGGAAGACAGAGACGCTCGAGCCCCCCTCGGTTTTATTCCCCCTCGACCCCCGTGGCCCCCAAGCCCCCAAAGGGCCCAGGGGCCTCCCCCCGACAGGAGGCTGAGCCCCGAGGGGGGCACAGAGGGGTGCAGACCCCCCCAGTCCCTCCCCCAGCGCAGTGCCAGGCCGGGCCCTCCCGCTTTGTCTGCAGCAAATCCCGCTCAAACGCTGGGCTTCATTGCACTATTATTGCTATTACTGCTGTTATTATTATTATTTCCCGGGTGTGCCTTTGCTCCCGCCATGCGGGGGTGCCCCTGTGTGTGTCCCCCCTGCCCGGGCATCCCTTGCCCGCGGGGGTCCCGCTCCCCCGCGCTATTCCCGGCCGGGAATATTCCCGGGAGCCGCGGGCGGGGGCACGGCACGATCGTCCCCGGCTCCGCTTCCTCCTTCCCGGCTGTTGCAAGGCGATATTTTCCCGGGGGGAAACGAAGGGGGGGGTTGTTCTCCAAAAACACCCGAGGCTGGACGAGGAAGGAGGGGCGCTCCTTTCCCAGAGGCGAAATTAAGGCTAAAAAACTCCGCATTATTAAAAAAAAAAAAAGAAAATAAAGAAAATGAAAGGGCAGGAACCGGTGGGAACTTCCCCCCGCAGCCATGAGCCTTCCTCCTCCTCCTCCTCCCCGCCTCTCGCAGGGTTTATTTCCGTGGCACCGTGGCCGGCCGCGGCCGGATCTCGGTGGTTTTTTTTTTTATTTTTCGATGCTTTTGGGTCTGTTTTTGGCGTGCCATCCGTGCCCGGGGCCATCCCCCGCCCTCCGCGCCCGCTGCAGATGGCGCGGCCGGGGCCGGTGGTGTGATCGGGTGGGTGGTGATGGCGAGGGGGGAAAACGGGGGGGATCCCCAGGGATCCGTGGCCCTGCCACCCTGCCGGTGCCGCCTGCCTTGGGGATGGGGGCTGCGCCATCCCCCCGCCCAGCCCGGGCTGCTGCATCGAGCCCAAAATGGACGGGGAGAGGAACGTCCCGGGCTGTGTGTGCTGCGGAGCGGCGCTGGGGAGGGGGCGGCTCTGGGGCTGTGCCTGGGGGGGCTGCCCCCAGCCCGGTGGGATGCGGGAAGGGGGGCTCGGACCCGCCGCCCTCGCAGCCCCTGGCAGGGCCACATGCGGTGCCCTCGCCGGAGAGGGGACAGAGACCAGCGCCACTGCGTGTCCCTTATTTTCATTCATTGTCTCTGCGCCGGGCTGGGCTGGGAGAGAGCACAGACACATACACACAGAGGTTCCAGGCAGCATCAGGGAAATCTGAATTATTCCTCCCCTTCAGGGTTTAGTGACAAACCTCTCGGTTCTTTCCCTGAAAAACATCATTCCCGACTGAAAATGGTAATGTGGAGCCGGGCAGCAGCGCCGGAGCCGGGCTGGCAGGGACGCGTGGGTGGCTGCGAGGGGGGAGCAGCTCTGTGCGGGCAGAATGCTGCAGAGCAGCGAGGGGTGGCACCCGGGGGGACACCCCGGGGTCCCCGCAGGGATCGGGGAGCTCCTGGGCTCCCTGCACCAGCCTGCCTTGGGGGGCTGTTCCAGGGGGAGCTGCTCCCCCAGAGTTGGGAGCAGCCTGCAGGGTCCCCAGGCCCCTGTCCCTGGGCACTGGCACGAGATTTCCTGGGCTGCGCCAGCCTGGCGCTGCCCGGAGGTTTTCCTGCAGGAGATGTTTGCTCCCGAGGAGCAAGAGGGCCAAGCCGGGGGCTGACCTCGAGGCAGGACATCTGTGGGCTCCTTCTCCAGGTGGAAGGGAAAGATGGATGGATGGATGGATGGATGGATGGATGGATGGATGGATGGATGGATGGATGGACGGACGGACGGGAAGGATGCTGCCGCGTTGCCATGCCCCCCCTCCCGAGCTGCATTCTGCCCTGGCTTCCCTCCAGACCCGGATTATTTCTCTGACCAGCTGGTGCCATAACAAGACAGGGTTTGGAGGCCTCTGAAGAGGTGGGAGGTGGTGGGCAGGGGAGAGGTGGGCCAGGGCTGCAGGAGGAGAAGGGCAGAAGCAGATTGTCACCCCCAGAGCTGTTGGGGTGTCTGGGGGCTGTCCCTGTGCCTTCCCGAGGTGTCCAGCGATGGTGACTGCATCGTCCTGGACTTGCTGTTCTCTGGACAGGGTTGGAGCTGAGTGTGCTTGTCCCCAGAGGTGATGCCTGAGGACCAGGTTCTCCTGCTGTGTCTCTGTCCCTTCCCAGGGAGAGCTGGCTCCTCTGCCCTGGAGCTGGTTCAGAAAATCTCACCTGAGACTGGCAGCTCTGAGGGCACCCATCCAAAATGTTCACCTGACCCCCAACTGCATCAACATCATCTCCAAATCTTCACCTGACCCCAAACTGAATGGACATCACCCCCAAATGTTCACCTGACCCCCAACTGCATGGACACCATCCCCAAATGTTCACCTGACCCCCAAATGCACAGACATCCATCCTCTCATGCCCCTTGGATCTTCTCAGGGCCACCTTCCCCGAGCTTCCCCTGCCCAGCCCAGTGGTGGCTCTCCTGCAGCAGCCTGCAGTGGGGAGGAGGAGGAGGAGGAGGAGGAAGCTGGTTTTACTTCACTGAACTGTCAGCAGCCAGGAGAGACGGGCCCTGCTGCAGGGGTGACACCTGTGCAGCGCCTGCCACCACGCTGGGCTGGCACAGGAAAGCAGGACACGCAGCTGGAGCGTATGGATGTGATTCCTTAGTAGATCTAAAAACCCTGCACCCCTTCAACCTCCCCAAAGGCTGCTTTTGCTCCTGGTGCTGTCACGGGCGGGTGGGAGAGGCGGAGGAGCCCTGGGATAAGGAAGCACTTTGCAGAGACAGCAGGAAAACACCTTTCCCCCGGGCCAGCAGGTGATCCTCCCACGGAGCAGCCTCGCCTGCACAGCCTCGCCCAGAGCTGACCCGTGCCCCGTGCCTCCTGCCGGGCCATGCCCAGGAGCCCCACGGCCAAATCCTGCCTGGACACGGTCTGACAGTGCCCAGTGTCACTCCATGTCCCCAGCTGGGCCTCTCCAGGGTCCACCCCTGCCTCGGGATGACTCAGGGACTCAGGCTTGGGTTGTGCTGCACCTGCAAGGGCAGGGCTGGGGCTGCTGCCAGCCCGGGGCACAGCCTGGGGACCTGCTGGTACCTGCCTCAGCCTGGCTGTTTGGGGCACCTTGCAGCTGCCACCAGCCCCTGCTGGGCACAGGGAGCCCTGGAGGGTCAGACCTGCTCATGGAGGATGTTCTGAGCCTGTCCATGCCCAGGGGACATGGCTGGTGTGCTGCCCATGCTTGGCGAGGGCTGTGCCAGGCAGAGAGGAAGAGGAGGCAGCGAAGGGCATGGGGCCATTGGAGGGGTGCCCATGGCATCCTCTTGCCTGCACAGGGCTCAGCTGTGACCTCAGCCTGCTGCAGAAGTGGCTGGGTGAGGAGCAGGAGGTCTCTGCACCCTGTCCCTGCCACGGGTGGGAGCAGACCGTGAATGCAGTGTCTCCCTGAGCAGCCCACCCTCCCGTCCCCACGTTCCAGGAGCCCCCGTGGTGCCACCAGCCTGGTGTGTGGGTGCAGGAATGGCACAGCTGGGCTGTGGCTCTGTCACCAGGCTGTGCCTCACCTCCGGTGTTGGCTTGAAGTTGGAAAAGCTTGAAAAAAATCCTTGTAAAATTCAGCGTTCACTATCTCAGGCATTGCAGAACAATTTCAGTCTCCAGACCACAGTCTGCACCAGGGGCTGAGAAACTCCTGCCCATATGTGACCATGGAAGGTGACCAAGAGTGACAAACCTCAGTTTGGCAGCACTGCATCCTCTCACCAGTGCCTGCATGTGCAGGAAGGTTAAAAAAGCCACCAATGGAGAAGATTTCGACTCTTTCCTTTTAGAAAAAAAAAAAAGAAAAAGTAAGGTCTGTGTCTGATTCCTCTGCACCTCTTGGAAAAGGTGTCCCAGAAGAGATTCCTTCCTTCTTCCCACAGAATCAACACTTTCCAAAGGAGAATCATCACCATCACAGGGCTCTTGGTCTCACGCTGAGGAGCAGATGCTGCTCCCTCCAACTCGCCGTGCGGGGAAGGAGCTTGGCTCTGGAGAGTGCAAAAATAGAGCAGGGCTGAAGGAGCTTTAATTTGTGGGCTCCCACGTCGCCCAGGATGTGAGAGAACCTGGGAATGTGCACACACCTGTGGGCGCCTGTGCTAGAGGGTGTTTTGTGGAGCCCATCAGATGGTTTGGCCTTGGATCAAGGAGCAGCCAGGACCACTCAGGCACATGCCAGCTGCCCTCCAGCCTGTCCTGGTGTCCCTGAGGGACAGGAGACCAGCCCAGCCTGGATTCCCACCAAAGAAGCACAGTTTGTTGGTGTTTTCCTCCGTTTTGGTTCAAGGCAGAGAAGAATGAGCTCAGGAAGTCGTGGCCACACGTAGGAATGTGAGGGCCCCTCCCCTCAGGGACATGGTTACACCATGTGAGTGCTGTCCTGCTGTGGGACACCTCTGGGCACTGAAGCACCACAGCCAGGGACAACATCTGCTGGGGATGGAAACATCTGGAGCAAGAGGACAAGTGCTGGTGAAGGGTGGTGCCTTCAGCAGGGACCTGAAGGGCTGGGGGTCATTGATTGTACCCAAACTGGGAAACTCTGCTCAGCTCCTTGTGCAGACCAAGGAAATTGTCTGGAGTTACCACAGAATATCCTGAGCTGGAAGGGACCCACAAGGATCACCACAGCTCAGCTCCTGTCCCTGCAGGGCGCCCCAGCCATCACCCTGTGCCTGACCCTGCAGTGACAACCTCCTGAGTTTCCCTCTGTTTCCCCAGGGCACTCAGAGGGCTCATGGGTGTGAGCATGTATTTCATTTCCCTTTTTCACTTCTGGTTGTGTTACTCAACTTCTGCAGAGTTCAAGAGCTCCAGGTCTCCATCCTCTTCCTCCCTAGGCTGTGCAGCTCTCCCAGGGCTTTGCCCAGCAGGGATAAATGTGGATATCCTTCATGAGAGCAGTGCAAACAGGAAAAGGAGGAATTAAACACGGGTTACCACAATGGCTGGGACCAATCCCTGCGTTCCTGGGTGAGAAATGTGTCCTCCAGGAAGGCTGAGGGCTTCCAGGTGGGCATAATCCAGTGGGAAAAACGTGTTCAGGACTTTGGGCTGCTGAAGGGGAGGTGTTTGAGACTTGCTGGGTTTTGGGCACAGCAGTGGCCAGACTCAGGTCGTCCCTGGATGGTTCTTAGCCGTGCTGAGGAACATCAGCTGGGCTTTGTGTCCTCGCAGTGATGTCCACGTGCTGGGTGCTGCTGGTGGCCGTGGAGGGCCATTCCTGCCACCCTCAGGTCCGTGCTGCCTGTTTTGTTTGGGATGGCACCTGCAGAGCCCCACCTGGGGCTGTTTGGAGGTGGGGACGTGCTCCACTCCTGTTTGGATCAGTGCAACATTCACACTGGCTTGAGCAATTAGTTAATGAACCAGCACAAACGCAGTTGCCAGGCCAACCCAAAGCCAAACGTGTCCATCTGGGAGATGCAGCCTGACAGCTTTTTAGGAGAAGTGGGACTCCAGCAAACCTCACTGGGGATTTCTGTGATGCAGCTCTCGGAGCTGCCCGGGGATTTGGGATCGTGAGACAGGAGAGTGAAATGCTCAATTTGTGCCCATCCTTAAAGCAGCTCCATCTTCTGTGCCACTTCAGGCCACCAGGATGTGGAAGGAGCATTTCTGAGCAGCAGGAATTTCCAGGAGGGAAGGGCTTGGCCATGGCTGCTGGCACTGGGCTCAGCACTGCAGCTGGAGTGTCCCTGCTGCACCCCCAGCCTGGTGTCCAGCGCGTGGGGTGGTGGCCAGGACAAGGCTTTAGCACGGCCACCAGGGGAGCTCAGGGCTGCTCCTCAGCTTCCAGGCTTCTTCTGGAGCAGGATAATGGGCTTGGGGAACCCCAGAATGGGTTCATCTCTTCAGGAATCCTAAAATGGGTCCATCTTTTGGGGCATCCCAAAATGGGTTCGTCTCTTGAGGAACCCCAAAATGGGTTCATCTCTTCAGGAATCCCAAAATGGGTCTCTCTCTTGGGGCATCCCAAAATGGGTCCATCTCTTGGGGCATCACAAAAAGGGTCTATCTCTTGGAGAATTCCATAATGGGTCCGTTTCTTGAGGAGCCCCACAATGGGTTCATCTCTTGGGGAACCCCAAAAAGGGTCCATCTCATAGGGCATCCCAAAATGGGTCCATCTCTTGGGGAACCCCAAAATGGGTCCATCTCGTGGGGCATCCCAAAATGGGTCCATCCCTTGGGGACAGAGCTTTGTTGGTGTGGCAGGGGTGCTCCCTCCTTCCCCAGCAGCAGTGGGACCGTGGGGCTGGCCCTGTGTCCCTGGCTGGGGGAAGGCCAGGGTGTAATAATGTGGGATAAGCCTCTTGGAAGGATGGATGGGCTCAAGTCCTACTAGGCCAGCGTGTCACCTGCTTGGAAATGATGGAGGGGTCACGTCCATGCCATGTGTCACCTGAGAAGGAGCCTGGCTGCGGGTGGTGGGCTGGGTCTCCAACATGACACCAGCCTGGTGATGCTTTTAGGGCCATACTGCTCATGGGCTCTGATGCTGGAGGAGGATCCAGAGCTGTCTGGATTCCCTGTTCTTGGGAGAAATTGCCATTAAAATTCTTTCAGCCTGAAGGAAACAGATGTGGCCTGGTAGGTCCAGACAATCCAGGTGTTGGAGGCACTGGATGGGATGCTCATACTGATTTTTTTTTTCCCCCCCTGAAACCTGGTTTTATCTCCGAGATGAAAAACTTGGCTGTGAGCATCACCAACTGATGTTAGACCCTAAAAACTCTCTCTGGCCAGATGTTTGAGGACATGGACAGCAACATCTGGCCTGCTGATGTGGAGTGAGGGAGCACCACTTCTGGGAGGGTGCTGGGCGTGACTTGAGGACCTTGGGACCTCAGGACTCCCATTTCTCCTGGGAATCCAGAGCTTTCTTCCCTAAGCTGGGGTTTAATGGCTGCTGCAGGGACACCAGGAGGGGAAGTCCATGGCCACATCTCCCTGAATGTGACACTGGTCTCCAGCTTTTGCTCAGGCCTGTGCCCTTTGGCAGGACCCCGGAGCTTTTTGGAGGATGCTCTGTGGGTCTTTCCTGACCCTGCCTGGGCTCTGAGCTGGCTCTGGCAGCCTGTGCAAGAGCCAAAATTTGGAGTCAGATCTCACCCATGGTCAGGGCAGGAGAGGACATCAGTGTAGGGAATGACCATGCCTGGGGACCAAGGATTTAGGGATTGACACCCTAAACCTACAAAGCTCAGAGAAATTACCTTTGAAGTGCCCAGTTCCTGCTCTGAGAGGCCCACCTTGGTTCTGGGGTCGGGCTGGGGATGTGACAGCACGTTTTGCAGCCAGGCAGATGCTCCCCCCCTCAGGCACCCTCCCTCCAGCCCGAGCCATCCCTGTGCAGGAGGGACACGGCGTTCCCACAGAGCCACAATGTCCCCTGCAGCTGCTGCCGCAGCGAGGACACGCTCGGGGGGCTGAGGCAGCAATTTGGGAGCCCTTTTTGGGATCTCATGCCCTTGGGCCCACTTTCCCTATGGGAACACCATGCCCTGGGCCACAGGATGCTCTTCCCAGCCTCCTTCTGTCCTTCCTTCCCCAGCCAGATTTTCATTGCAGGGGCAGGACTTCTTCCTGGCTGCTGCTTTTTTCTGACCATGGTGCCCCACCATGGTCCCTGTGCTTTACTGGGATGGAGCCTGTGGGATGGGATGGGATGGGATGGGATGGGATGGGATGAGATGGGATAGGATGGGATGGGATGGGATGGGATGGGATGGGATGGGATGAAATCCATGGGATGGGATGGAGCCTCGGTGGTGCCCTGCAGACAGTGCTGTTGTTGCTGCATCCTCGCTCTGGGGCAGGAGCCAAGTGAGTGATGGCAGGAGGAGCAGGGATGTGCTGGCACAGCTCCTCCCCAGCTGTCAGGGCAGGAGCAGGGAGCAGCACTGGGATGCACTGGCAGCCCTTGCTGCCAGCTCCTGCCCACAGAGGATGATTCCTGCTGCACTTGGGGGGTGCAGGTGGGCAGCACGTGTGGGCACAGGCAGCAGCCTTGCCTGCCCAGTTCAGGTGCCCAGGTACCCTCCATCCCTCGTCCCAGCCTGGAGCTGCCCTGCTCTCCCCATGGAGAGGCCAAAGGATGTGACCAAGGGCAAGCAGGACACTGAGGGCAAGGCCAGCGTCCTCCTGGGGCTCCCTGCAGGCAGATTTATTAATTAATTAAATTATTTATTCATTTATTTATTAAAGGCGCCTTTAGGCAGGGAAGGTGATGGATGTGCAGTGGTAGGAATGTTTTCTCCAGGTTTTGCAGCAGGACAGACAGACAGCAACACTCGGAGGCTCCTGCTTTATCCCTGTTGGCACCAGTGCCAGCTCTGGACCCTGCTGGGTTTACCCAGGGAACCAGCAGCCTTGGGCTGACCCACAGGGAAGGCTCCCAAGGCTGAGGTGTGGCATCCTCACACTGTTTTCTAATTTAGAGACATTCCTTAACTGGTTTTTCATTGGGCATTTCCACCCCTGTCCTTGCGACCAGGGGCTCAGAGCAAAACCCTGCAGGGGTGAAATCCAGGGAAAAATGCTTGTGAGGACTTGGCACAGACTCCTTTCCTCGGCTGTGTGAGGGACAGTGGCACACATACCAGAGCCAGAGGGGACTTCAGGGTTTGGGGGCACCTCTCTCCTCCAGAACAGATGTTTGGGCAGCAGTGGCAGCAAGGCAAGGCTTGAACCCCCTTTCCTGCAAACCCAGCCCCAAAGGTTGTCCCACTGCCACCTTCTCATGTCCCTGAGCTGCATCTCCCAGGGAGCTGGCCTGGGGCAGGAGCAGGGGAATTGGGGATGGGTGGTCCTGGGCTTCCAGGGGTGCTGCTGTCCTGCCTGGTTGCATAAGCCAGCAGCCACGGGAGGTGAAATGGGATTGGGAGGGATTACAAGGAACAGGCTCAGGCCGCTTGATTCTTGTTTCTAAAAGGAGCTCTTAAGCTGCTGTTGTTTTCCCAGCACTTTGGATTAGGGCTGAACCCCGTGGGGCAGCCCCATGCTCCCCACAGGGACCCCCCAGCCAGCCTGGGGTCTGTCTGTGAGTGCCAAGCACAAGAGCAAAACAGGGCTGGGGGGTGCCCAGCCCTCCCTGGGTACCCCCAAAGCACCCCCATCCCCTCCTTCATCCCCAGTTAAGGCACAGAGTGTGTGGGGCTCAGCGTGACCCTGCACATGGTGGGGGTTTGGTGCAGCCCCAGTGCAGCCCCAGTGCAGCCCCTCTGCTGCCAGCAGGCCCTGGGGTGCTGCAGGAGGTGCCCTGGGCTCTCACCATTGCCCTCATCCCCTTTCTTGCAGAGATCATGCACGATGTGATCCGGAAGGTGAAGAAGAAGGGGGAATGGAAGGTGAGCCCCAAAGCCAGAGAGGGCCAGGAGGGGAGGGAGCAGGGTGGGGAAGGTCCTGCTGTGCCCCCAGCTCACGGGGTGCTCCTGGGGTGCTCCTGGGGTGCTGATGGGTGCTCACCTGTCCCCAGGTGCTGGTGGTGGACCAGCTGAGCATGCGCATGCTCTCGTCCTGCTGCAAGATGACCGACATCATGACAGAGGGCATCACCAGTGAGTTCCCCCTCCCTGCCTCCACATTCCCTGTGGGAAGGGCCAAATCTCCCTCTGCTCCAGGATACCCACAAAGGCATCTCCAGGCTGGCACGGGGTGGTTGGCACAGCCCCACCCAGCCCTATCCCACTTGGGATGGAGCCACTCCTCCTCCCACTGCCCATGGACGGCTCCTGGTGCCAGGCTGGAGTTCCCCAGGGCCCTCCTTGCCTGCTGGGGCTGCAGCAGCAGAACACTTTGTGTCCTGGCAGTCCTTCAGTTCGAGGAGGGGAGCAGGGGTTAGTTTTTATCAGCCTAAGAATTAAATAGCTCCCTGCAACGCTTGGGAAGGAGAAGGAAATCCCAGGCTGGATCCTGGGAGGTGTTGGGATAGTGGGGTTTTGTCTGGAGCAACTGAGCTTCATGCTCAGGTAGAGGGGGATGTGGGGATAAACCAGGGGAACAGCAGCAAAGACAGATCCATGGCCTCTGGGACCTGCCCACACCCACAGCTCCAGCAGGGACCAGGGAGCTGGGATGGGGTGGGCAGGGGTGCCCCAGCTCCTGGGTGGGCAGGGACGAGTGGCTGGGGCTGTTTTGGATACGGAGGCGCTGCCATGGGGTATCCAATGGCCATGGGATGTCCAATGGCCATGGGATGTCCAGCCACCATGGGGTGTCCCCCAGCCCAGCGTGGCTGAGTGCCCTGCCCACAGCCCTCCCTGCCCTGATCCCTGTTTTCCCCCCAAGTTGTGGAAGACATCAACAAGCGCCGGGAGCCGCTGCCCAGCCTGGAGGCCGTGTATCTCATCACCCCCTCCGAGAAGGTGAGTGCATAAGGGCACAGGGCTGAGGTGCTGGCATGGGCAGCTGTGCCCATGGGAAGCATCCTGACTCCAGTGGTGCCAGCAGGGTGATGGGGTGGAGGTGCAGAGCTTGCCCTGAGCAGGAGGGAGGCTCACAGTGCCATCCTGCCCAGCCCAGCTGCTCCCTCTCTCTTCCAGTCCATCCACTCCCTCATCAACGACTTCAAGGATCCCCCCACCTCCAAGTACAGAGCTGCCCACGTCTTCTTCACTGACTGTGAGTACCTGAGTGGGGACAGTCACTGAAACGGTGCCAGCAGGTGGGGAGGGATGGAGAGATGCTGAGCACCACCCTCCTCCTCCTCCTCCCCTCGCAGCCTGTCCTGACGCCCTCTTCAACGAGCTGGTGAAATCCCGGGCCGCCAAGGTCATCAAAACCCTGACGGAGATCAACATTGCCTTCCTCCCTTCCGAGTCCCAGGTGAGCCTGGGCTGGGCTGGGACAGGGCGTGGGATGGCCAGGGGGTGCTGCAGGTCCCTCTGCAGCCCACCAGGGTTTGTGTGACAGCCTTGCACCCCCAGCTGCCTCCTTGCTCTGCTCCCTGTCTCCTTAGATGACTTCCCGGGCTGATCCCACGGGAGATTTAGCGGGTGCTGTGCCTTGGCCCCGTGCCCACAGCTGTGCTGGCCAGCTCTGCCACCAGCCAAGGACACCAGGGAGCTGGCCCTGGGCCATCTGCCCCTGCTGGGGACAAAGGGACCAGGGGGCAGATGGTGCCAAACCTGCTTGGTGCCATTAACCCTTCAATGCTCAGCATTCCTAGGGAGTGACCTCTTGGCATCCTCACTGGGGGCACAGCTGGGGAACAGTGTGTTTCTGCTTGTCCCCAGGTCTCTGTTTCCCTGCCTGGGAGCAGGTGACTGCTGAGGGCAGGGGTCTTCTGCCTCCTCTGCTCAGCTGGGAGGGACACATGGATAGGGACCCTACCATGGAGCTGGCGCTGGTCCTGGGAGCTGGAAGTTCTGAGGGATGCCCTGAGCATCGCTGAGCTCCAGCTGCCTGGTCCCAGGCTCGGCTGGGTCCATCTGGGCATGAATCTGGTTTCCAAACCCAGCTGGGGTGGGGCAGCTCTCCTGCAGACATCCCCTGTGACCTCCCTGCCTCTGCACCCCCAGGTTTATTCTCTGGATTCGGCCGACTCCTTCCAAAGCTTTTACAGCCCACACAAGGCGCAGATGAAGAACCCGATCCTGGAGCGCCTGGCAGAGCAGATTGCCACGCTCTGTGCCACCCTGAAGGAGTACCCAGCCGTGCGGTACCGCGGGTAAGGCCGGCGGGGATCCGGGAGCAGGGATGGGGCTGCTGTGCCAGCGCTGGTCAGAGCGTGGGGTGGCATGGACAGACAGCCATGCTCGGTGTAAACAGGCTCAGACTCGGTCTGGGGAGCTGGGGGGGTTGGGAGCCTGAAATCTAAGTGGCACCAAGGCAGAGTGGAGCTCGTTGAGGAGAGGTGGGAGTGGGCAGCAAAACCTGCTCGGGGCGCTGCTCTCCCATCAGCCAAGGATGTTGCACAGGGAAACCAACATCTCGTCCCCATGCCGTGCCCTGTGGGGCTGACCTGTCCCCCTGCCTCCCCCAGGGATTACAAGGACAATGCCATGCTGGCACAGCTCATCCAGGACAAGCTGGACGCCTACAAGGCCGATGACCCCACCATGGGCGAGGTGAGCGGTGCTGGCAGCCCGGGGGAGGGTGCTGGGGGTGATGCTTCACTCCTGCAGGCAAACTCTGCCCTGTGGCAGCCACAGAGCCTGAGGGGGACCCCAGGGCAGCTGTGGGGCCGAGGGAGCCCCCAGCCCAGTGCTGATGGCTCTGCTGTGCCCGCAGGGTCCGGACAAGGCTCGCTCCCAGCTGCTGATCCTGGACCGCGGCTTCGACCCCGCGTCGCCGGTGCTGCACGAGCTGACCTTCCAGGCCATGAGCTACGACCTGCTGCCCATCGAGAACGATGTCTACAAGTGAGTGCAGCGCGTCCCCAGCCCCCTGTGACACCCCGAGGCCAGTCCTAGAGCAGCAGCTGGGAGCTCAGCATCCCCCCAGCCGTCACAGGGTTCCACCGGGAGACAGCAGTGCTGCACTCTGGCAGCCCTGGTGGGCAGGGCTGGACTGAAAGAGTTTGCCAGCCCTCAGCCCCTTCCCAACATTTAGGAGTTGAAGGGGTCCGAGAAGAGAAGAGGTGAATCCCAGCTGAAATCACTTTGGGCATAGCCAAGAAGAGCCCTCATGTCCCCTCAGCTCCCTAAACCCAGCAGTGAGGGGGCTGTGTGTGCCCTCAGCCCCATCTCCCCTGTGACATCCCTCTGACGCTGTTGAGGCAGGACAGGAATGAAGAGACTGAGTCAGAAGGCTGAGAGAGTAAAACTGATTTATTTCAAAATGCATTGCTCTTTATACAGAGTTTTGTCTAGGCCAGTTCTATTGGTCCTGAAGTAAAAATAACTGACACTAACGGTGTACAGTGCATGATGCACAGTGGTAGAACTCAACTATAAACAATGTGAACAACAAGAGATTATTTACATTCATTTCCAGGCTTCTGCCTGGTTAGAAACTTTCCGTTTCTCTCTTTGACAATCTGAGACCTACACCCCTGCCCTCTCCCCAGGTACGAGACGAGTGGCATTGGGGAGGCCCGCATCAAGGAGGTTCTCCTGGATGAGGATGACGACCTGTGGGTCACCCTGCGCCACAAACACATCGCTGAGGTGTCCCAGTGAGTGGCCCTGGGGCTGGTTTGCAGGCTGGGTGGGACACTGGCTTGGCATTGCCACCCAGCCCGTTGGGAGGGTCCCCTCCCTGCTCACAGCTCTGCCCTCCTCCTCTCCCCAGGGAGGTGACCCGGTCCCTGAAGGAGTTTTCTTCCAGCAAGAGGATGAACACGGGTGACAAGGTGACCTGATGCACCCACCGAGCTGGGGATGGGCTCAGCCAGGGGCTGGCACGTGGTGGGGTCTCCTGGGGATACTTTGTCAAGGAAGAAGGGTGGTCAGGTTTCTGGTGGGGGGGGATGGCTGTGGGGTGCCAGCCCTACACCTGGGGTTGGAAAACGGGGTGCTGTGGGAGAGCTCTGCACCCAGGATCAGTCTGCCCCCAGCACAGGGTCCGTGCACCTCCTCGGCAGCTGCTCTGTCCCCATTCCCTGAGTTGGTGGCAGTGAGGGGACCCTGGTGGCAGTAAAGGTGGCCAGGAGCTGAAAGGACCATCTGAGCCCCAGCCAGGCACACGAGGCTCCCAGAAGGAGATCCTCAGGGGATTTCTCCCCACCAGAGCCCAGTCTGCAGAGCTGCACAGCCCTCCTGCCTCTCAGCTGCAGGGGAGGAGACCTGGCAGTGACACATCCGGTGTCACCAAACCCCCACGGGGGGCTCACGTGGGGACAGAAGTCACCTCTCTGCTGGTGGCCCTCAAATCCCTGAGGGTGAGTGACCATGTCCCCTTCCCTCACAGACCACCATGAGGGACCTGTCCCAGATGCTGAAGAAGATGCCACAGTACCAGAAGGAG
The DNA here is from genome assembly GCA_003676055.1 of Chloebia gouldiae. NCBI lineage: Eukaryota > Metazoa > Chordata > Aves > Passeriformes > Passeridae > Chloebia > Chloebia gouldiae. Next base: position 6,524,414 of record QUSF01000027.1, on the reverse strand, counting down.
CTCAGCAAGGTAAGGGGAGGGGACATGCTGTGTTCAGTGACTGAGCCCACCTGGGAGCAGGAGGTGGCAGCTCTCCCCTGGCCACGGGTGGTGGCCCAGGGACCCTCAGCTGCTGCCAGCCCTGCAGAGGTGACCACTCTTGTGTCCCCAGTACTCCACCCACCTGCACCTGGCTGAGGACTGCATGAAGCACTACCAGGGCACTGTGGACAAGCTGTGCCGAGTTGAACAGGTACCAAACAAGTCCCCACATTGCCACAGGAGCACGGGGGGCTGCAGCTCCACCCGCCCAGCATGGGCTGGTGCTGAGCACGTGTTCCCTGCAGGACCTGGCCATGGGCACAGATGCTGAAGGAGAGAAGATCAAGGACCCCATGAGGGCCATTGTCCCCATCCTGCTGGATGGCAATGTCAGCACCTATGACAAGATCCGCATCATCTTGCTCTACATCTTCCTGAAGAACGGTGAGGAGCACGCCTGGGCAGGGGTGTGGGCAGGCAGATCCAGGTTTGGCCAGGACAATCCCGCTGGGAAAACCCAGCCCTGCCTCCCTGAGCAGGCTGAGTGTCCCCTCGGTGAGACATTCCTGAGGAGAACACCCGCTGTGGCCTTCCCAGGAATCACCGAGGAGAACCTGAACAAGCTGATCCAGCACGCTCAGATCCCGGCAGAGGACAGCGAGATCATCACCAACATGGCCCACCTCGGGGTGCCCATCATCACAGACGTGAGTGTCCTGCTCCCTGCCCTGCCCCTGTGCTCTGGCAGCCCGGGGGTGGCCTGGGGGTGTCCCTGGTGTCCCTGTGGCTCAGGGTGTCCCTGTGCTCCGTGCCCAGTCCACGCTGCGCCGCCGGAGCAAGCCGGAGCGCAAGGAGCGCATCAGCGAGCAGACCTACCAGCTGTCCCGGTGGACCCCCGTCATCAAGGACATCATGGAGGTGAGCCAGCAACCAGGACAGGCCCGGGAGACAGGGCAGGGAATTCCAGAGCCACCCAGGAAGGGACCTGCACAGAGCTGGGTGCTCCCAGCCCAGACCCTGACACCTCTCTGAGCTCCCTGCCTGGGGTTGGGATATTTTGGGAGGTTTTCCTGGCCTTAGGTGGGGTGCACAGAATCACAGAGTGTGATGAGTTGGAAGGGATGCTGAGGATCATCAAATCCAACTCTTGGCCCAGCCCAGACCCCCCAAAATCCCACCCTGGGCATCCCTGGCAGTGCTGCCCAAAGGCTCCTGGAGCTCTGGCAGCCTCGGGGCCGTGCCCATTCCCTGGGGATCCTGGGCAGTGCCAGCACCTCTGGGGGAAGAACCTTTCCTGCTCTCCAGCCTGAGCTGCCCTGGCCCAGCCCCAGCTGTTGCCTGGCTCCTGTCCCTGTCCCAGAGCAGAGATCAGTGCCTGCCCCTTCTCTTTCCCTCCTGAGGAACCTTTAGACTGCAGTGAGTTCTCCCCTCAGTCTGCACGGCCCAAACCAGGCTTGCCCAGCATCCCTGGATTACAAATGCACTAACAACTTGACTGGTTGTGTGAGTGCCACCATGGCCACCAAGGTTGGGTGGCCTTGTCTAAGCCTTGCCCATGTCCCAGCAGAGCCAGGGGACAGGCATGGCTCTGTACAGCTGTGTCTGTGTCCTCAGGAGCTCTGCACTGGGATAGCCCTGGCTGTGACCAGCAGAGCCACAGCTCCCTCATGTCCCAAAAGCACAGAGTGCATGTTTTCCTCTGCCACAACCCCCCCCAAACAGGGTGGCTTCACCCCCAGGACACCCCCCAGCCTCACCCCCAGGGCAGCAGCACCTCAGCAAGCTGTCCCAGGTGGCACTGGCCCTGGGTGACACACTGGCAGCGGGTGCCTCGTGCTGCAGGGGGATCCCAGGGCTGGAACCTCCAGCTCAGCACCTGCCCCTGAGCCTCTCAGGAGGGGAATCCTGGGCACAGCCCTGCAGAGGGGCTCTGGGGCCTGGGGCTGTGCCTGGCTGACCCCAGGCCTGCGGCTCTCTGCCCTCAGGATGCCATCGATGACAAGCTGGACACCAAGCACTACCCGTACATCTCCACCCGCTCCTCCGCCTCCTTCAGCACCACTGCCGTCAGGTGGGTGCCCCTCCTGCCCTGCCATGCCCACCTGGGCCACTCTCAGCATCCATCCCACACCGCCCCAGGGGCTGCAGCCAGGAGCTGCTCGGAGGCCATTCAGGCATCCCGTGCCTCAGTTTCCCCTCAGGCACTTCATGTCTCCTTCGCTTCGAGGCACCCCGGGTCTCAGTTTCCCTCCAGACAGCCTGTGCCTCTGTATCCCTTTAGGAATCCCTTGTCTCAGTTTCCTTCAGGCATCCTGTGCCTCAGTTTCCCTTCAGGCACCCTGTATCTCCATTTTTCTTTAGGCATCCTGTGCTCCAGTTTCCCTACAGATATCCTGTGTCTGCGCTTCCCTTTAGAAATCCTGTGCCTTCCATTTCCCTTCAGGCATCCCATTCCTCAGTTTCCCTTCAGGCACCCCATTCCTCAGTTTCC
>QUSF01000027.1:6501265-6515175 GCA_003676055.1 Chloebia gouldiae | reverse complement strand
GGAGGTCCAGCAGGGCTCTCAGAAGAGGCTGGAGGTGCTCTCAGAAGCAGCTGGAGGTCCAGCAGGGCTCTCAGAAGATGCTGGAGGCGCTCTCAGAAGACGCAGGAGGTGCTCTCAGAAGAGGCAGGATGTGCCAGAAGGGCTCTCAGAGGAGGCTGGAGGTGCTCTCAGAAGAGGCTGGAGGTCCAGCAGGGCTCTCAGAAGAGGCTGGAGGTGCTCTCAGAAGAGGCTGGAGGTCTAGCAGGGCACTCAGAAGATGCTGGAGGTGCTCTCAGAAGAGGCTGGAGGTGCTCTCAGAAGAGGCTGGAGGTCCAGCAGGGCTCTCAGAAGAGGCTGGAGGTGCTCTCAGAAGCAGCTGGAGGTCCAGCAGGGCTCTCAGAAGATGCTGGAGGCGCTCTCAGAAGAGGCTGGAGGCGCTCTCAGAAGAGGCTGGAGGTGCTCTCAGAAGAGGCAGGAGCCGCGCAGGCCCCGCGGCCGGCCCAGCTCGGTGGCCAGCGCCCGGCTGATGCGGCTCGTGGTCCGCCTGACGCTCTGGGCAGCCTCCACAGCCCGGCTGAGGGACCAGTTCAGCTCCTCCAGCTCCTCCAGCTCCAGGCTCAGGCAGCGCTGGTGGCCCTGGGGCCGGGGGGGACGCTCTGCCCGCCGGGGCCCCGCAGGGACAGCGAGGGGGACCCCGGCCAGGGCCGGGGCTGAGGTAGGAGCTGCTGGGGAGCAGTAGCTGGGAAGAAGAAGGGACAGGGGCTCAGTGATGAGTTCTGTGCCACCACTCCACCCAATTCCCATCCCTCTTCCCCATCTCCCCCATGCCCACCCCGCAGCAGCAACCCCTAAACACAGCCCCCCGCCCCAGAGGAGCTGGTGGCCGTGTCACCCCACAGTGGATCCCAGGGGTGGGGACAGCCCCTCCTGGGGTCCCACTCCACCCCTCCAGCCCCCTCCCAGCCCCTGGGCATCCTTACAGCATGGAGGGCACGTAAGGCACGAGGGGGACGGGTGCCAGGCAGACGGTGGCAGCGGTGGCAGCAGGGGCGGCTGCCAAGTACCAAATTCCGGGTTGCTCCGGCTTCTCGGCTCCCGGGGGACAGGAGCCACCAGAGCCACGCTCTGCTGCGGGGAGGAAGGTGGTTAGATGTCCCCACGGGGGTTCGGTGTCCTCAGGGCTGAGCATGGAGTGACAGCCCCGGTGCCATCACCCCCTGTGCCACACTGGGTGGGCACAGTCCCCGAGCACTGTCCGGGGGCTGAGGTTGTTCCTTGTCCCACCAGGCAGCCCCCACGCAGGGAGGAGCTGTGCCAGGCACGTGTCACCCTTGTCACCCACCGTGTGTGGCTGTGCCCCTGCTGCCTGGCGCAGAGGGGCCCGTGGGTGCCCGGCAGCTGGGGCAGGACGTTCTCCTGGGGGTGCTGTGCTGGGGCTGCCGGGGGGCGTCACCTCCCCCAGACGCAGCTGTGGAAAGAGGACATCAGGAACGTCCCGTGCAGAGCCAGCCAGGGATGTTTGGGAAGAGCTGAGTGGTTTGGGGGGGGGCTGATGAGATGGGGGGAGGGGGGTTTCCCTGCAGGGAAAGGGGGGTCTGCAAAGGTGGGCTCTGCACTGGCACCTGCGACAGGGCTGGGGACAGGTGACAGTGCTGCTGGTGACACCAGGAAGCCCAGGGAATCCCAGCCATCCCAGGGAATCCCAGGAATTTCTGCCCACACTGACACAGATGCCAAGGGGAGCTTGACCCTTGCAGGATCCCCACGAGGTCATGGCATCCCCAAAGCTGCCCAGGTTGGTGCCCATGGGGGACAGTGGGGTCTGGCCAAGGGACAGTGAGGGGAGCCTCAGGCCATGAGCAATGGGTTTGTCTGTCCCCTCCCTAAGCCTCTCCAGTTAATTAATTAATTAAGGTCATTAGCAGCTGTTAGGGGTGGTAGGGAAGGGAAAAGGGGCTGGGTGCCACTCACCTGATGCCATCCTGCCCCTGTGACACCGGGGACACCCCGAGGTGCCCGGCTCTTCTCGGGGTGCCGGGGTGGCACGCGGTGTCCCCACCTGGTACCGTGTCCCTGCCAAACCCCAGCGTGAGCATGGCCAGGGTCCCCAAGGTGAGGGTGGCCGCCTTCAGCCCCACCACCGACCGCCACCAGCACCCACCTGTGTCACCTGTGTGCTGTCCCCGGAATGCCACCGGCCCCGGCGGCTTCCCAAGGTGCTCCCGCAGGGCGGGGGGGGCCCGGGGCCTGGCAGGCGAGGGCTCTGACTCGGAGGCTGTGGCAGAGGACAGGGAAGAGGGGTGGCATCCGCCGGGACCCAGCTCCAGGCCTGCAGGACCCACCTTGGGTGAGCACTGCGGGCTCTGTGGGACCACAGGAGCTGGTCCCCACGGTCCTGCAGCCCCACAACATCCTGCTGCCCTGCGGAGGGCAAGTGGCGTGCAGGGAGGAGCGTGTCCCCTCTGTCCCCACGCCGGTGGGGTCCCCCTTACCGAGGTCCAGCTCCGGCATGCCCCGTGGCAGCGATGCCGACCTCTCCCTCCGCGTGGCTGTGAGCCCGGGGGCCACCCTGCCCCGCACCGGGGGGCTCGGGTCCCTGCAGAGGGGACAGAAACGCTGTCGCCACCTCCACAGGCTGAGGCTGTCCCCACGCTGCCCCCCACACCCCCCAGGTCCCCCCTGCCACCTACCCCGAGGGTGCTGCATCCTGCGGGGCCGATGTTCCGCCGGCCACCGGCTGCCTCCTGGCCGGGGTGACGCGGGGAGTGGCTTTTCCCTCGGGATGGCTGCGGGAGCGCAGCAGGCTCTCCTCCAGCCGCAGCCGCAGCCGCCACACCTCGTCCTGCAGCGCCCGGATGGCCCGGCTGCCCCAGGACACGTCCCAGTGAGGGGGGGCTGCAGCCAGCAGGGACCCCAGCGGTGCTGGGACCCTGGGGGAGCACCAGCAACGCCCTCCCACATCCCCCATCCCCACCCAGCTGCTGTGACCCTCCCCAAAACCAAGCCTGGGGCTGGGCTGGCATCCGGTGCCCAATGGGTGCCTCTGGGGGGGTCCTGGTGTCACCCAGGGGGTCTGGCCCGGTTTGGGGTGGGGGGACACAGCCACTCACTCGCGCTCCAGACGGGAGCCCAGCAGGTCACAGGGAGCCGGGTCGGAGGACGGCGGGTCGGGGGACAGGAGGGTGGGGGATGGCGTTTCGGGAGATGGCAGGGGGCTGGTTGGGCTCCTGGCCATGGCCGGGGGGTGGCCATGGGTGCTGACACCGCTCCTGTCTCCTGCCTCCGAGTCCGTGCGAGCTGGGGAGGAAGGGGAGCAGTGAGCTGGGATCAGACAGCAGAGATTGGGACACACCTCCCTCCAGGGAGGGTGACACCAGCACACCGGTGACACCAGCACCACGAGCAGGTTCGGGAATCCCAAAAACCAGAGCCACAAAGCCAGCCCCCCCCCCCCCCCCCCCCCCCCCCCCCCAGATCTCTGTCCCTCGCAGAGTCCTGTGTACTCACCGCCATCACTGTCGGGGTCCGGCCCCACCTCGCTGCCCACGCTCTCGGCCCAGCGAGGGGGGGAGCTGCTCTGAGAGGGGCTGCTGGGGGGCAGCCGGGGCCCCCCTGTGCCCCCCGGCGGGTAGATGCCCATCAGTGCTGTCTCGGAGGGAAGAGGAGCCGTCTCTCTCTTCCGCGGGGTACGGAGGCTGCTGGGGATGGGGACGGAAGGTGCCAGCGAGCCCGGCATCCTGGGGAAGGGACGGGTCATGCTGGCACCCCCCGGGGCTCCCCACTGGCCACGGGCACTCTGCATATCTCCAGCCCCCCCAGAACCCTGCTCCCCACACCCTCAGCGCCTCTCCCTCCATCCCTGCTCCTCTCCAATCCCCCAGATGCCGCAGGCAGAGCCCAATTCCCGCAGGCAGGGCCGTGGGCCGTACCCCGGGCCAGGGGGAGGGTGCTCGGGGGTGTGCACGGGGGGTGACACCCTGCTGGCCTCCGAGCCCACGAAGCCGCTGTCGGTCTCTGGGGACACGATGCGCTGCTCCTGCAGAGGCACGGGGACAGCAGGGTTGGTGTCCCGCAGCCCGGGAGGCTCTGGGGTGCTCTCGGGCGGGGACCCGCAGTCCCAGGGACTCACCGTGCGGGGCCCGTGCTGGGTGGCAGTGCTGCCTGTCCCACCGAGGGACAGGGGCACCCGTGGTGGCCCAGGGACCTCCAGGGGAGCCTTGGCAGAGGCTGGCGGCTCCCCAGCAGTGGCAGGGGAGGGGTGGCCCCGTGTCTCCTCCAGGTTTGGGGATCCTCTGGGCGGAAGCGTCGCAGTTCTTCTCTGCAGGAGGTGCCTGCGGGGAGGGGATGGAGCAGGAGTGATGGGGCAGAGCAACCCCAGACACGGGAAAAGTCCTGGTCCAGCTCTGCTGTGGAGGACATTAACTCCGAGGTAAAACTGGAGACCCAATGTCAAAGCTCCTGCTCACCCTGCCTGGGGACCCGACCTCCCACAGCACTTACAGGGGCAAGGACTCGAGGCTGGGCCCCTCCTCCAGCGACCGTGTCCTGCAGGGGACCTTGCTGGGGCCACCGTCCCCTGCCATGGGTGCATCCACCTCCTCCTGGGACCCGCTCGCTGCCAGGCTCAGCTGCTCCAGGCTCAGTGACTCCGGCAAGGATTTGAAGTGCTTGTACCTGGGGGAACCCGCGGGCAGGAGAGGCTGGCTTTGGGACATGCTCTGTGCCCATGTCCCCCCTGCCCCGCTGTGAGGGCACTCACTGCTCCAGCAGGTCCCCGAAATCCTCCTCCACTTGATGCTGTTTGTGCCAGAGGGGCCAGGGCAGCGCCCCTGCCACCCCGTCGCTGTCCCCTGCTGTCCTTCGAGGACCCTCCATCAGCACAGGGCTCTGTGGGCACAGCAAAAGGGGGTGAGAGGGGCAACCCCCCATAAATGCAGTGGGGTGGGGAACCTTTGTACGCCTAGCTCACCTCGGGGTGCAGGGAGTGGGCAGCCAGGGGTGGAGACGGGGATGGGGGGCAGCGGGGCTGAGGGGGGGGCTGAGGGAGGGGCTGCCGTCTGCCCCCCGGCTCCAGCCGCTCCTTCAGCCCCTCCAGCCGCAGCCCCAGGCGGTAAATCTCCCCTTCCACTGCCCTGCAAGATAAGAGCCATCAGTGCAGGGGGAGACAGCGACCCCCGGGGGAGGGGGCGGCAGGGGGATCGAGCACGTACCGGTCAGGATCAAACCCCGCCGCAGCCGCCGGGAGCTGCTGCCGGCCCCTCAGGTATTCCCGCTCCAGCGCCTCCTGCGCGTCCTTCAGCATCCTCATCCTCTGCGGCACAAGGGTGCGGGGTCCGAGCCTGCCCTCTGGGCCCCGGGCACCCCCCGTGGCCCTGCCGCCCCCCAGGCTGGGGTTCGGGAAGGGACAGACGCACCTGGAGCTGTTCCGAGGGTGTGGGGGTCCCTGCACGCAGCCAGCTTTCGAAGGATTCCACCTGGCCGGGGTTGTACGGGCTGAGCCCAGCCCTGCTGCGCCCCACCTCCGCACCCCCTAGACCCCCCCATAGGAAGCATCCCCAGGGACTGCTCCAGCGTGATCCCCCACTGCAGCCCCCTCCCCAGCTTTCCTTCCTTCCCAGCACCCCACAACACTCCCCCTCCCCACAGCCCCTCCAATCCAGACCCCCTCCGCAGCTGCCCCCAGCGCCCCGTGCAGCACTTCCCCAGCCCATCCCTATAGATCCCCCGCCAGAACTCCCCCCAAATCCCCTCTCTGCTGCCCTGCAGCCCCCATCAGCACTCTCCCCAAAAGCCCTTCTCCATGCAGCCCCCCCGAAGCCCCTCCTCACAGCTCCCCGTTCCTGCACCTCTGCACGCCCCAGCCCTTACCTGTGCCTGCAGCCTGCGGCTCTGCCCCGCCAGGGCCCGGCTGAGCCGCGGCCCGGGGCAGCAGCACGGCCCGGGGCAGGTGGGGCAGCCCCCCCCGGGCACAGGAGGGGACCGAGGTTGGGGTGAACCCCCCCGCTCTGACGGTGCCGGGGCTGCAGCTGCGAGAAAACACGAGGACAAGTGACACCGCAGCGCCAGTGACACCGGCGTGGGGAAGGGGCTGCGGGAGAGAATCCCCCCAGACCCGGAGCAGGAGCGCGGTGAGGCGGCAGGGAACACAGACCAACACACCTGAGAGGTGTGGGGCTATGGGATAAGGATCAACACACCTGCACCTGGCGAGGCCGGGGAGGTGGCCACGCCGAGAGCCGCTGTCCGTGCCTGCGGGATGCTCAGGGTCATCACGCGGCTCCCGGTGGCCACGGTGCCCACGGCGAGGCTGCGGCTGGGCTGCGGCGGGTCGGAGAACAGGCTCACCTGGGCAGGGAGAGCGGGTGTGGGCAGCCAGCCTGCACCCCGATCCACCCACCGTGCCCCGGGGCACGCTGCAGCACCTCACGGGCGCAGCAGTGGGTGCGGTGAAGGTGGCGACACGTGTGCGGGGGGAGGTTGGCACAGCCCTGCCTCAGTTTCCCCACCCACGCGGTGGCAGAGGTGACACGGGGACGCGCTTCCGCCCGTGGCCCTGCCATGTCACAGATGTGCCCCGCCATTCCGGGGACAATCCGGCTCAGCCACCGCCCTGGCACGGAGGGGACCCCGCCAGGCCCGGGGGGCGCGGCGCTCCCCGGGCTGCTGCGGGCTCTGCGGTGTTCTCCGCCCCCCTGGGTTTGGACCGCTCAGCCGCAGCTCCCCGGGAGGAGGAAGAGGAGGAAGGCACGACACAAAACCTCAGGGAGGGGGGCAGGGAGGGGAACCCCCCCAGGCATGCTGAGCCCCCACTCACCCTGGCGCCCAGGCGCAGCTGGTCGATGGTGTTCTCAGCCTCGGCGTACTTCGTCAGCAGCTTGTGGTAGTCGTCCTGCGGGCAGGGGACACCAGTGGGGGACAGCACCCGGCACGGGGCATGCCCGAGGGCTGGGTGCTGCAGTTCTGTGCGGGGACAGCACGGAGGAGGAGTCCCACGGGTGGGGTGCAGAGACCGCCTCTCAAAACACACCCCCCCCTCTGTGCAGATGTGACCCCCACACCTCTGCGTGGGGAAGAGTCCCCTCTCCTCCCAGCGGGACAAACATCCTGAGGGTCACAAGCTCTGTGGGGGTGACCGGCATCCCGGGCGCACATGAGCATCCTGTCTCCAGCCTGAGCACTGCCCACATCCCTGCTCCTTCCCTCCTCGCCAGCTCCATGCAGGACGGGAAGGAGTGACCAACACCGAACCCCCATGGGCGTCCCAGAGACAGTGACACCCCCATTTCCCCCGCACGCCCTGCTCCCCCACCCTGGAGACCCTCCCAGTCCTACCCTGTGGCTGAACGGGGCGAGCTGGGCGTTACCTGCAGCTGCTGCACCAGCGCCGTGGCTTGTCTGGGGGACCTGAACTCCTGCGGCAGCCCGGCCGTGCTGGGGGGCTGCGGGGACACCCCCTCCCCGCTGCTCAGCAGCACCTCCCGCACGATTTCGGCCGGGGATTTGAAGCCGATGGGGCCGCGGGGGCGGGCGGGCAGCACCCGGCCCCGGGGCGGGCGGTAGCTCTGGTCGAACTTCACCCGCGCCTCCACCTTGGAGAGGTCGGGCAGGGGGTGGTTGAGGCGCCCTCGGCCGTACTGGGTGCTCTCGGTGCCCGTTCCCGAGGGATCCCTCGTCCCCTTGGCACCCGTCCGCCTCCGGGGGCTCAGGGACCGCGACTGCCGGGCGGCCTTGGGGGGCACCACCGCGGGCGCTGCTTTCTTGGGCGCTCGGGATCTGCCGTGCCCTCGGCGTGCCGCGGGATTCCCGGCGCCCTGGGGCTGCCCGGCGGGGGCCAAGCCAGCGGTGCCGGGGGCTGGCATCCCTGTGCCAGCTCTCTGCGGCTCGGGGACACGCTCGGGGCTGGGGCCATCGGTGGAGAGCGGCAGGGGGAGGCTCCGTCTCGAGCTCCACTCCTGCTTGTGCCCCCCGATGGTGTCCCCGGCCGTGGCCCAGCCCCGGTGCTGGCGGGACGGGGTGCCAGGGCCAGGGCTGGTGTCCGAGAGCCCTGAGGTGTCCCCCCGGTCCGTGCTGCAGCCCCGGGGCTGGCAGAGAGCCCGGCTCTCCCTCACCGCCTCGGGGCTGCCGCTGGAGCCCGAGCCCCAGCGGCCCCCAGGGGACAGCTCGGGGTAGGGGTCCCCATCGCTCTCTGCCCCCCAGGGCCCCTCGTCCCCCCCGGAGCTGCCCCGCTCCTCATCCTCCTCGGCCGGGTCCTGCCGCGGGTGCCAGCGCCCCTCCTCTGCCGGGGACCCCTCCTCCAGGTCCTCACTGTCACCTGCAAAACACCGGCACCGCGGGGCTGTCGCCACCCAGACCCAGCCGCTGTCCCCGGCCCCCCCGGCTCCAGCAGCTCCTGGGACATTTGGGACCACCCCTGTCGGGCAGGACTCACCCCACGGTGGGCTCCTGGCACCCTCCCCCAGGCCAATCACCCCATCCTCGTCCATCCGCCTTTCAAAGTCGTCTTCTTCCTCCTCCTCCTCCTCCTCCTCCTCCTCGCCCTGCCGGCGCGTCAGCTGTGTTTGTGTCCAGCGCAGCCATGGTGCCGGGCGGGCCATGGCCGCGGGCGCGCCAGCCCTGTCACTTGTGTCGCTTCATGGCCCGCCGGCGGTGGCGGCGGGCTGGGGACCTCCTTGTCGCGAATGTAGGTCACAGCATCGCCGCCGCGTCCTGGGGGGGCCGGCGGAGAGGGAGGGATGCTCAGCGGGACATGGTGGGCTCTGTTTGAGGTGTCTCCCCCATGCTGGCAGGGCCTTCCCTGTCCCCCAAACCCCGGGACAAGATCCCCGGGACAGGGGGACACCCTCGGATCAAACCCCCCCATTCTGCATCCCACTGCGGAGCTGGAGCTGCCACATCTCTGCCAGCCGTGAGGTCCTCATGGAGAAGGAGCCCCTCGGGGCCACCCCAAAAGGTTTCCCCCCACTCCAGGAATACCCAGCCCATGCTGGCACCCTGTGGATGTCACCCCAGCTGGGCAGCCACACCTGGGGACCACCAAGAGTGTTGGGTAGGCAGGAGCACCCCAAAGACCCCTCTGGATGTGGGGTCACAGCAGAGACCTGACACACAAATTCCCCTGATGATCCCAAAGCATGAGCTCCCCCCTCGCCCCCACCCAGGGATTCCACCAGCAGCTGGAGAAACACAGGATGCCAAAACCCCAAATGTGGGGTGTGGCAAGAAAGGCCACGGGGTTTTCTGCCTCGTGTCTCCTCTGCTGGATTTGAGCCCCAGAAGCCCAAATTTTGGTGTGGGGGGGCCAAACCAGGCACCATCAGCCCCATGCAGGGCACACTCACCCTGCACCAGCAGCCCCAGGACATCCCCATCACCGTGACCCCACAGGGAGGCCTTCTGAGCCCCCGAAACCTTCCTGTGCCTGTGGGGCAGCTGAGCTTTTGCAGAAGGAGGAAATGATGTTTCCTGCAAGTTTGCAGGTGGCCACAAAAGTTTTAACCCCATCTGGCCCTGCGCAGTGAGGGCTGAACCCTCCTCCTGCAGCATTTTCTATCAAAACCTTTATTTTTTAATCCAGTTCAGAGGAAAATGCTGTAGGAAGAGAGGGGAGGGAGATCCCTGGGACCGCCAGCAGTTGGTCCAAGAAACATCAGCATGAGGATTCTTCAGGAGACCTGAAGTTAAGCTTTAAAGCCCCAAAATTCAGCCATCCTTGGAAATTCCCCCAGATTTCCAAAGGAAGGGTTCAGCTGGCCCCATCCTGGGATGCTGCTCACACTCCCAGGGATGCTGTGGCTGCATCCAGGCACTGTGGCTTGTCTTGGCACATTCACAGGCAGTCAATTAAGCCAGCTCGTTAATGTGTAATTAGTGGCACGCAGAGGACAGCTTGACAAGCTAATGAAACCACAGCACCATCCCTGGGATGGCTGCTCTTAGCCAGAGGGTGCTGCAGTGATTTTGGGGTGCTGTTGGCTCAGGGATGGTGGTGATGAGGAATAAACCTATCCACACAGCCACAGGCTCTGGGAAAAGTCCTCTCATCCCCTCCCAAGCCTCAGATCTGCAAATTCCTTAGGTGTTTGTGAGGTTTGAGGTTATTTTCCAGCACCACTTGGCATCAAGGGCATCATCCTTGCATCAGCCTTGCCCCCAGCCCTGCCTGCATCCTTGGGGCATTTGGAGCAGGAGCAAACCCTAAAACATCCCATAGGGTCTTGCAAAATTTCCTGAAGGGTTTGCATGAGGTTTTCTCCCCCACACTAGGTGGAGGAATGGGTAACTCCATTCTACACATCTGGGGATGCTCCACAGCTTCTTCTGCCACATGGAAGGATGGGGCTGCCCATGGGATTCTTTGGACCCTGAGCTACTGAAACCAACGAGGGATTTTGGCTTTATCTCCTCCCTGAGCTGGGATTTCCAGCCCCAAGTCCTTACACATAGCCCAGAGATCCCCACCGAAGTGCCTCCCATCCCACCTGGAGCCCTGCGGGATCCCAGAGCCCTGAGGAGCCCCAAACACCACGTTGATTCCCAGAGGGAGAGTGCTGGGTGAGAGGAGCCTGGGGGTCCTGTTCTCTTGGGATGAGGGGGGGTTAAACCATTCCCAACCCCTTTCTGGTGTTTCTTTAACCCCATCCTGTGCAAGGGATGGGGATTTCGCATCTCTTGAAGAAGGCCATGCCTAACCACATGCTGTCACCCCATTTCTGAGCAGTGCACAGCTCACAGCAGCTGCAGTCTGCAGGAGCTGCTTCCAAACCCAGCCACAGTTATTGCTTTCCCAGAAAATCCCTCTGCTGATGGTCATGGTGGCAATAGAAAAAAAAAATCTCAGATTCTTTTCCCCCCTCTAAGTGATTTTCTCACTGTTATGGGAGCACAGAATAGCTTGAAAAATGATGTGGCTTCGTGCTCAGCAGCCACAAATCAAACAGAAACATTCCCAAATATGTGTGCAGAAATATATCCATATATTTTAATTTTCCTCTTGGAAAGCCAGGATTTTTGCAACATGCAACTGCAAGAAGAGCTAAAAAGAAATTTAAAAGCCTCAGCTAAAAAAACCCTGAACTCTGCTCTGCCCCAGCCCCTCCATCCCTCTCCTGCCCTACAAAGCCCAGCCAGGGCTGTCCCGAATCGTGGCTCAGGGGCTCAGCTGAGGGAGGGATGCTCCCAGCAGTGCTGGGTGCTCTGTCTGTCCCTCCAAAGCCCTGATCCTTTCCGCAGGCAGCGATCCCATCCCTGTCCCAAAGCCGGAGGTGAGGCTGAGCCCGCCCAGCCCATCCCGCGGGTGGGCAGGGAAGCAGCAGCCATCAGGGCCAGCACGAAGCCATCGTGGCTCCTGGGTTTATCAGCGGTGACAGCAGAGGAGACAGGAGCATCCTCCGCCCCAGGGCTCGCTCGGTGGCAGGGAAGGGGGGGACAGGGCTGCTGTCACTCTGCCTTCACTGCCTCGTCAACCCCGGGCGGAGCAGGGGGATGGAGGGGCTCTAAACCCCACACCTCCATCCATCCCCACATTCCCTGAGTGATGTGGAATTGCCCTGTGTCCCAAAATCACTTCCCAGGATGGTTTAAAGCCCCTCCTGCACATCCGTGTCCGTCTGGGATGCAGGGGGGCCTCAAGCCCATCCCAGGCAAGGGATGGATGTTTTGCATCTCTTTTAGGGAGGTTTGAAGGAGGCCAGAACGGCCTCGGGCTGAAACTTGGCAAGGGATGTCTGCGCTCCAGGAGGGAGAAATTCCTGGTGTATAAACCCTTTTTTAAAGCCCACAGAGCCCCGTTTTTATAGGCATGAAAGAGGGCAGAGAAGCGGAAATGCTGCGTTCTTAGTTTGCATTATTTCCTACTAGAACAAGGGAGGGACCATCACAGCGAGGAAGAGCCTGACTAATCTCCCTGGTCCCTTGAAAGCACACGCCTGTCACCATCACCTCAAAGCCCACGTGTGACCCCAATTCCAGCGGCTGGAGGGACCCTGTCCCCCCCTCCCCCCAACCTTCCTTACTGGCACACCCCCACGGAGAGGCACTAAAACCCCGTGGAAATGTAATTTTCCCATCACTTGCACCGAAGCAAAGCCCCGCGGCAGGACAGCGCCTCTTTCCTCCCTCCTCCCCGGCACTCCTGTCCTCGCTGGGGACACCGCGGGTGCAGCCCGGGGCTGACTCCCCGCAGGGATGGCCGTAATGCCCTGAAGGACAGCCTTAATCCCCGTCTGGAGAGCGCTGTCCCCGCGCCACAGCCGGTGCCACCGATCCCTTCTTAGCACGGGGCAGCGAGAGGCGGCGGGGACACGGCAGGGGAGATTGTGCTGGGATGAACCAGGCACAGCTTCTCTGCGCCACGGCCTCAACCTCCCCAGTATCCCATCCAACCCAGCTCTTTTTCAGTTTGAAGCCATTCCCTGTGTCCTGTCCCTCCATCCCTTGTCTAAAGTCTCCCTCCTGCTCTCCTGGAGCATTTTAAGGCACTGGAAGCGGCTCTGAGCTCTCCCTGGAGCTTTTTCATCCCCATCTCTCCCAGCCCGTACGGACAGCGCCTGCCGTGCCGCGCTCCCGGCTGCCCTTGAACTTTAAGAAGCGATTTAAGCCCTGCCCGGAAGGCACCGAAAGGCTGCGGCTGAGCACGGGACACCGCGACAGCCGCGGGCAGCACCGGCTGCCATGAACACGGCTGCCCTTTAAACGAAACACGGAACTGAAGCTGATCCCTGCCCCGGCGACTTCCCCGGAGCAGCCGCCGCAGCTCCCGGCCCCGCAGCCTCCGCCGAGCCCCGGCCGTGCCTCCGAGCCGCCTCCGCAGCCCCTGACGAAACTCTCCCGGAATCCTCCGGCCGCGGCGGGGAGGAGGCACCGCCAGAAGAAAAGTTCTGACAAGTTTCTTCGCGGCCACGAAGGCTGCGATGGCGTGGGGAGGACACGCCTCGGCCGGGAGCGGCGTGTCCCGCATCCTCCCGGCGTGTCCCGCATCCTCCCGGCGTGTCCCGCATCCTCCCGGCGTGTCCCATGGCCTCGGCCGGAGGAACCCCGCCAGGACTGGGGGTGCCCCCGCTCCGCCCAGGGACCCCAGGCAGCTCCCGGCTGCGAGCCAGCCCTGCCCGAGCGGGGCTCAGCAGAGCCGGGAGCTCTGGATGCGGCCCCGGGATGGGGCCCGCGGGCTGCGCCTCCAGCTGTGCCTCCAGCGGCGCCCCGGGGCCCTGTCCTCCCTTGCAGCTGCAGCAGGCGGCTGGCAGGGAGCAGCCGAGCCATTCCCGGCCCCCGGCACAGCTGGGGCACATCTGGCCCGAGGGCACGGCTGGAGAAGCGCCCTCAGCCCCGCGAGCGCCGCGCTGCCCACCTGTAGGGAGGACCCGGCCGGCGCCTCCTCGGCCGGCGCTGGGCGGCTCCGGAGCCGGTCCTGGTCCCGATCCCGGTCCCGGTTCCAATCCCAGTCCCGGCTCCGATCCCGGTCCCGGTTCCGACCCTCCCCGGCCCCGCCGGACAAAAGCGCGGCCCGCGGCGCTAGGGGGCGTGGCCTCCCTCATTAGCATACCGCAGCACTCCGCCAATCCGCGCGCGGAGCGGGAAGTCGTCAGCATAACCCCGCCCATCTTTTATTTGCATATCCGGCGGCTGGCGGCCAATCAGAGCCGCGGCTGGGGGAACCTCATTGGCATAATTTATGCAGCGCGGGCACCCCCTGGCGGGGCGCTGCCCATTCCCGGGATGCCAAGGGATGGGATCCATGGGATCTATGGGATGGGATGGGATCCATGGGATCTATGGGATGGGAGGGGATCCATGGGATCGATGAGATGGGAGGGGATCCATGGGATCGATGAGATGGGATGGGATGCGATGGGATGGGCTCCATGGGATGGGATGGGATGGGATCCATGGCATGGGATGGGACAGGATGCGATGGGATGGGATCCATGGGATGGGAT
>QUSF01000027.1:6480617-6492155 GCA_003676055.1 Chloebia gouldiae | reverse complement strand
CCCCTTCCCTCTCCAGGAACCCCCTGAACCCCCCTTCCCTCTCCAGGAACACCCCTGGATCCCCCTTCCCCCTCCACGTCCCAGACACCGCCTTTTAATCCCTTTTCTCTCCATCTCCGATGGATCCTGAGATTCCCCTGGGGCCCCTCTTCCCTCTCCATGTGCAAGATCCCCCTGGATCCTCCTCCCCTCTCTATCTCTGAGAGCTCCTGGGACCCCCTGGGACCCCTCCTCCCTCTCCATCTCTGCGGGACCCATGGGCCCCCACACACTGCTCCCTCACCTCCACTTCTTTTTCCTGGGATAAACGTGACTCCCAAGCTGAGTGTGGGCACAATTAAATTTGTTTTTCCATCCCAAAATGCACAGTTAATGGGAAAAGGCCAGAATTATTTCTGCTCCTTGAGGTCACAGAATGGCCTGGGTTGGAAAGGACCTTGAAGGCCATCCAGTGCCACCCCCTGCCATGGGCAGGGACACCTCCCACTAGACTGAGCCCAGTCCAGCCTGGCCTTGGGCACTGCCAGGGATCCAGGGGCAGCCACAGCTGCTCTGGGCACCTGTGCCAGGGCCTGCCCACCCTGCCAGGGAACAATTCCCAATTCCCAATCTCCCATCCATCCCTGCCCTCTCGCAGTGGGAGCCATTCCCTGGCTCCTGTCCCTCCATCCCTTGTCCCCAGTCCCTCTCCAGCTCTCCTGGAGTCCCTTCAGGCCCTGGAAGAGCTCTGAGCTCTTCCTGGAGCTTCTCCTCTCCAGGTGAGCACCCCCAGCTCTCCCACTCTCCATAGGAGAGATGCTCCAACCTTTGGCTCAAGAGATCCATCACGAGACCCGAAACCTCGAGATCTGTGTCCCATCCCATTTTCCTCTCTCCCAACAGCCCAGGGATGGTTTTCTCCAGCTGCTCAGGTGACACCCACCTCTGGCCTGGGGCAGGGGCCTCACTTCGTTGACGTCGGGCTCGCTGTTGGGCTGGTGCACCTCCACCATGATGAAATGCTGGTTGGCCTGGGGGCTGCCCTTGTCCGGGGGAGGGGGCGCGGGGTGCGCGGGCGGGGGGGGAGGGGACGGGGGGCTCTGAGGCCCCTCCGGGGATGGGCTCTTCAGCCTGGTGGGCGACTGCACCCTGGGGAAGGGCCCGATGGGCTGCTGGCCCAGCAGGGAGAGCGGGGCCTCCGCCGGCCGGCGGGAGCCGCGCGCCAAAGGGGAGATGGTGGCGTAGATGGCGCCGGGGGCCGAGTCCTCGGTGGACGTGGAGGCCGTGGAGGTCACGCTGACCGTGTCCTTCTCAGCGGGGTTGGGAGGGGGAGAGGGGTTTCGGGGGGCCACGAAGAAAAGGCCAGACTGGGAGGACTCGGAGGAGGGGCGCTTGGGCTTGTCCTTCCCCGGCAGCCAGTGCTGGGCAGAGGAGGGGTCCAGGGTCTGGGGGGCTGACGGAGGAGGAGGGGGCTTGAAGTTGGGTGGTTCCTCTGGGAAGGAGGAGAGATCATCCTGCCAAAGCAAGCACAGTTTGTAGGAGACCATGGCCAGGTTCAGCGCATCTTCATCTCCTCACAGTGACCATGGCTAAAGGAGCTGGTTGTTATAGAAACACCTTCCTGACCTGACAGTGCCACACAAACACCTTCCTGACCTTCTGACAGCCAGAATACGACTCACAAATGAGCACAGCTGCAGAGCACCTGATAGGCCAAGAAACACTTATAATGTATTGTAATTAGAAAATAGGAGGCTTCTGATTTTGATGGCGTGAATTATAACATCTGTATCGTGTCACCTTTCACATGAGACTGAAAACGGAATAAAAGCTTTTAAAACGCCTCTCAGTTGCCCCACATCTGAGCCAGAAAAGGGCATAATCCAACACAGAACAACCCACCCAAGCTTTGCTCTAATTTGCACATGGCTGCTCCTATCCAGCCAGCCAGAATAATCCTTCTCCTGAACCCACCAGCAGAGCTGTGGTCACTGACTGCCCTGGGAACAGCAATATCCCCTGGGGGTCGGTACGGCCCAGCTGCTGCAGCTGGGGCACAACCCAGCACCCCCAGTTTGCCTCCTGCTCCCACCCAGCTCGTGCAGGGCCTTACCAGGGACACATCTGGCAGGGTGTTGATGCTGCTCTGGTGGCAGTCCCCAGCTCCCTCCAGCTCTGACGTGTTCTGGGGGCACAGAAGGAAGAGAGAACCATGGCACAGCAGCAGGAGCAGCCAGCACAGTGCCAGGGGATGGGCAGAGGGGTGCCCCAAACCCTCCCCATGCAGGGCCAGCCTGACCCAGAGGGTTTTGCCTCCTTGGGGATGCCTGTGCTGGGATACAGGCTCTGCCAGGCTAAGGAATATGCTCAGAGCATGCTGTGGACCTGACACACTGGGGTGAGCTCCTCCAGGCCCAAATCAGCTGCTCCTGCCGAATTTGGAAGGAGGGAAGGAGCCAGCCCTGAGGGCTGCAGGTTCAATACCTGTTTGTTTTGTTTTTTTTTTTTCCCAGAGGAAGGACAATAGAAATTTAAAACTCTCCTCCCCCACAACCCAGAGCAGCGGGTCTCAGATGCAAAGAGAAGCGACTGCCACTGCTTTATGAGTCCAAAAACGTCACCAGGAAATGCCACAGCACAGTTTTCAGGACATCACAGCTCCAGGAATCCAGAAGAGATTTCCTGTGGGAATCTGTCAGTGGGGACGGGCACAGGGAGAGGCCATGGGTGCAGCCAAGCAGAGCAAACCTGGTGGAGTTAGAGGTGGGGCTGGGGGTGCAGCTCTGCCCTGGGGAGCTGTGCCCAGCCCTGCTGAGGGAATCCTCTGCCATGGTGGGACCATGCCCAGCTTCCCTGGGGGCAAACCCAGCCTCAGCCTCCTCTCCCTCGTGGCTGCTGCTGCTCAGGGAGGCTGAGCTCAGCTCCTGTCACACTGGCAGGGCTGTTGGGATGGGGCAGGGCACAGTTTGTGTTTAAGTGCCTGCTATTTATTGCAGGGTAAACAGCTGATTAGCTGAAACGCTGGTGCATCTGCATCCCCCCCAGCTGCTGGAGGCTGCTGCTGTGCCTGGGAGATGTTCGAATCCCAAAATAGACACGGGAGACAATTAAGACCATTAGGGATGCAGCAAAAACATTGATGTAAAGTGCTTTTATCCCTGTGGCTTCTGAAGGAGCTCTGGAGAATGAGAACACAAAGAAACAGCTTGTTTAGGGAGTGACAGGTAAAGGCCTGGCTTGGGAAACCTTCCTGTGGCACAGGGTGGTTTCATCCTCCATTATTCCAACATAAGGGCAGGGGGCTTTTCAAAGAGAATCACAGAGGAATTTGGGTTGGAAAGGACTTTAAAACCCATCCAGTGCCACCCCTGCTGTGGCAGGGACACCTCCCACTGTCCCAGGCTGCTCCCAGCCCCATCCAGCCTGCCAGGGATCCAGGGCAGCCCCAGCTGCTCTGGGAGGTATGCCTGGCAGCAGCCAGACTGTCACAGCTGTGTCCCTCCTGAAATGGGAATTATCTGCCTGATGCCCCCCAGAACCTGCCAGGGCCATTTCCCCCAGCCCTGTGCCCATCACAGGCCACGTCCCAGCTCTGGCTCGCTGCAAGGACCCGTCTGTCCTGAGCTGTGGCTCCTCTGCAGATGCTGGGTGGGCACAGCAGCTGTCCCTGTGCCCCCAGTGCCACTCCAGCTCTGTCCCCCCCAGCCAGGGACTGATGCTGCTGCTGCTGCTCCTCCTCAGGGCACCTCTGGCTGCAGGAGATTTGCTTTTCCTCAGGCTCACTTCTTCTGGGGGCAAAAGCAATTAAACAGTGATTGCTCCGGGCCATAAAACATGATGACTTTTAAGCACATTTGCTTTCAGGAATTGGCTATTTCAAAGCTGTGCCTTCCTGGATTTCCCTTGAAAGACTCACAGAAGCTACTGCCCTGAAAAAGGAGTATTGTGAAGGCTGATCTCTCCTGCTCCTCTACCCAATCTATTTTCCAGTTCCTCATGGTAAGTGGGGCCAGGTGAGGCCCTTCCAGCCCCTCCTCAGAGCAGATGGGAAATGTTTGTCCTTCTTATCCTAAACAGAGTCCCCAGCAGGAGTGATGGAGCTGCAGAGCATCTTTCAGCCAGGAAGAGAGTTTTCATTTGCAGATTAGAGGGTGGAGAAACTGCCACCTCCCTGGGGAACACAGCCCAACCTTTAATTAACCTCTCAGCTTCAAATCAGTCCCCTAATTTCCAGTCACTGCTAAGGAGAGCTTCACTGAGATACTC
Source organism: Chloebia gouldiae (assembly GCA_003676055.1). NCBI lineage: Eukaryota > Metazoa > Chordata > Aves > Passeriformes > Passeridae > Chloebia > Chloebia gouldiae. The sequence continues at coordinate 6,487,910 of QUSF01000027.1, read as the reverse complement.
AGCCTGAGTCCTGCGGGGTGTCAGTTTTGAACAACTGCCCCAGCCTGGGGATAAGCCTGGCTTCCCTCCTCTCTTCCCTTCCATCTCCCACTCTGGAATGCAGCCACAGGGATGGAGGAGCCACAGGCCTCTGCTCCAGATTTTAGAGGCTCTAAGCATGCAGAATGACCTCCACACAGTGGTTTCACTCTGTCCTTACCGTCAGCCTCTGAGAGGAGCAATCCCAGCACGTGGGAATGCTCCACATGGGATATCCCAGGGAGCTGGAGCAAGGCAGCACCTCTGGAACCAGCCCTGGGAGGAGAAGGCACCTCTGGATGGCAGCAGCTTTGCTAGGAGGTGGTGGAGAGGAGAACCAAAACCCACGGGGATATCCAATCCTTCATCCCAACACTGAGGGTTGGGCAGGAGGTAGGGACAAAGGGAATGCTGGAACAATCAGGAATTCCCACTGCTCTGGTCAGACAGGCTGCACCTGATTATTGCAGTCTGCAGCTGATCTCTGCCCTGCAGGACTCACCCGAGTCCCAGGATTTCCAGGAGGTGCTGGTGACACTCAGTGCCTGAGCACCATCAGTCATTGGCTCACTGCCAAGCATCCTTCAAGCATTCCTTCATGGAATCACAGCCCCACCCTGCTGGTTTTTGGTGAAGTGCACTCACCAAGCCATGGGACAGCTGGCCTGCTCTGGTGTCACTGCAGTCCCAAAGGCAGAAGGATCTGTGTGTCCCACGGGCTGGGACAAACTCCAGCTGGGAAAGCCACAGCATCCTCTGCTGGGTAAGAGCCATTCCCACAGGGATGCAGCCCCCGGGTGGGTTCACAGCTGCAGGTCCCATCCTTTGCTCTCTGGGCTCTCCTGACCCTGGGATTTCCTCCAGGACAGCAGCAGGGAATGAGCTCCACGCCCTGGAGGCTGCAGCTTCCCTCAGCCTGCCCCAGCCACGGGCTCTGGGATGACACAGGGGTTCCTGGGGCTCTCCCACACCCCTGCCCAGCCCCTCCACAGCCTGGGTGAGCATTTCTCACACACAATCCACGTGCACTGGCCCCTGAACTGCAGCACACCCAAGGCCCATGAGGAAAATTCTCCCCCATGCTGAGGATGTGAGCAGCCTGTGAGAGTGCTGGGGCTGCTCAGCCTGGACAAGAGGAGGCTCTGCAAAGACCTTGTTGTGCCATATTTCACTGCTTGGAGAGGGCTGAACGAAAGGTGGGGACAGATTTTTTAACAGGGCTTGTGATAACACAAAGGGGAATGATTTTAAACTAAGAGAGGGTCGGTTTAGATCAGATAGAAGGAAAATGTGTTTTACAACAAGGGTAGGGAGGCCCTGGATCAGGGTGTCCAGAGAAGCTGTGGCTGCCCCTGGATCCCTGGAAACATCCAAGGCCAGCTTGGAGAGAGCTCTGAGCACCTTGGTCTAGCTGAAGATGTCTCTGCTCACCACAGGGCAGTTGAATTAGATGGGCTTTAAAAGTCCCTCAACCCAAACCATTCCATGATTTTCTACTGGTGTTTAGCCAGGGTGCCCACACCCACACAGCCCAGCAGCAGGCAGGGCAGGGAGGGCAGTGTGGGGTCTGCCAGGCTCCAGCTCTGCTGCCCCCTCCAAAACCCCATCCCTGAGGTATCTGTGGCAGCCAGGCTCCAGCTGGGAGGGTTCAAGCTGAGCCCTGTGTGCCCTGCAGCACCAAGGACTGGGAGAAGGAGCTGCTCTGTGCAGGGACAGCAGCAGAGGTGGGTGCAGGAGCTGTGTCCCTCCCCTGCCCACACCCCTGCCCCAGCCCCTACCTCCATCAGGTCTATGAGCCACAGCAGCCGCTCCTGGGGTGCGCCAGGGGAGAGCAGAGGAAAAGAAGCACAAAAGTGAAAATGCACCCTCAGGGAGGGTGCAGAACAAAGCAGCGGGCTGAGCAGACCCCCTCCCCAAACCCAGCCCCAGAACCCACATCCAGCTGCAGCCAGGGCGGGGTGGGAGGGCTGCAGGGAGCCCCTCCTGCCAGGGGTGCTGGGCAGGGAACAGCAGCAGGGCCCGAGGGGGCAGTTTGGGAGCCCTGCCCACATCTCTGTCCTGCCATCCAAGCACCCATCCACCATGAGCTGGTGCTCTTTGCTTGGCAGCTGTTCCAGCAAGCGGGCACAACCTCCTCCAGAGGCAGCATTCCCATGGGCTCATCTCCATTCCCTGAGCAGGGTGTGCTCTCCCACCCCTGGGGACAGGTGCCACACGGCCAGGGAGGCCCTGCAGTGGCACAAGGGACACGTGCTCTTGAAGGAAGCTTTGAAAGCAGTGGTGCCCACTCCCTTCCCTGTGCCACAGCAGCACCCTGGTGCCCCTCTCTGAACTCTGGGCTCGTGTGCCAGGTGGGGCTGGGCCCCTGCTCACACCCTGGCCCAGGCAGCCACGCTTGGCACGTGTTGTGGAGCACGAGGCACACCTGGAGCACATGGCACAGCCCCAGGCATGGGCAGGGTGTCACACTCAGCACACAATGCTGGCAGACCTGTGCCAGCCCTCAGAAAAAATTTTCCCAGCAGCTCCTTGGAGAGCAGAGCAAAACTCACTTTGTTTATGCAGATCCAGAAAGGATCTCACTGAAATCCCTCCTGACCTGAGCAGGTGGCTTTCCTGCGGGCACTTCTGGATTTAACAGGACAAAAGCACAGCTCTGATGCTCTGACACTCTCTGAGGTCTCTCACAGGCAGGCAGAGCCCCAGGAAAGCCCCCTCCCCTCTCCCCCACAGGCTGTGCTGGGTGGACCCTCCACAGCCCCATCCCACCAGCGTGGGCTGCTTTCCTCGCTGAGCACAGAGCCCATTGTTCCTCCTTCTTTCCATGAAGGGTTTAATTTCCAGGGTTACTAATGCATTTATGATGAAAGGCATTTTATGGCGAGGGAATGAATTTGGGGGCTGTGTGCCTGCACAGTCTGAGGTGATTACAGTAACTTAATTAGACGGTGCGTGCGACAGGGGCCTGGCAGAGACGTGGGAGTGCTGCTGCTGCTGCTGAGTGCTGAGAGTGGGTGGGGATGGGATGCAGCTGCCTGGCCACTGTGGCTGCCACTGGGATGGGGAGCAGGCAGCCAGCATCCTTAGGGGCTGATTTAAGAGCTGGTGAACAGCAGCAGGCACGGCACGGCAGTGGGCATCACTGGGATTTCTGCAGGGATGCAGCTCCAGTGGATTTCTGGAAGCAAGGCAGGCTCTGTCCCTCACTGGGATGAAGGTGATGCCTCAGGTTTTAGCTTTACTATTTTTCACATTCTGTGCTGCTTTAGTCTGTGGGTCTGGGCTCCATATGAGGGGATGCTGAGCTCTCTGCATTGAGCAGGGAGACAAAACAATTCCTGCTCCAGCTGGGCACCAAGGACAAATGATCCAAATCTCAGCCCAGGAGCACAAACCCCGTGGGCTGGAGAGAGAAAAACAAGCAGGGTGGGACTGCCTGGGCTGGAGCTGGAATGGGACAATGAACTCCAAGGTGCCAATGGAGCAGAGCTGATCCCAGGGAGAGCCCCAGTGAGCCGTCGTGCATTTTGGGGCCATTTTGGGGCATTTGGGTGCAGCCCTGGCTGGGCTCTGGTGCTGCCCAAGGAGGCATTTTAATAAGTCCCTACTTTATTCTTTAACTCCATTTAGTCTCTGTTCTAGAGCAGCCCTCACAAGGCACCAAAGGGACACGCAGCACCCCCGTGTCAGGGGCACAGACACCCAGCACCTCGTGGCATCACCCACAAACCACCCAGAGTGCCCAGAAAAATGAGAGCTCTGGGGAAGCCGTGGGGGAAGCTGGGCAGGGCTCGCTGTGGGGTGAGATGGCTTTCCAGCACTCCAGGGAAAGCAGTTTGCTGTAGGGTTGCCAGGAGGAGGTGCTGAAAGGAAGGGGATCGGGCAGGAGGGACCTACCCGGGCCGAGCTGACGGTGGTGGCAGTGAAGTGGCTGCTGGAGGACGAGACGGTGTCGCTGTAGGACATCATGGAGTAGGAGTCGGAGCTGGGCCCTGCGGGCTGCCGGGCCTTCATGGACTCGATCTCCCTCTTCAGCACCAGGTTGTCGAAGCGGTCGAGGTCTTGTGGGGAGATCACCCCCCGCACCTCGGAGAGCAGCGAGAACTGGGCGGGCACACAGAGCCGGGTTGGAGCACAGTCACATTCCATGGAAGCTGGGGGTCCCCCTCCCACCACCATCAGCAGTGACAATGGGATGTACTGGCAGGTGATGGAGGAAGTTTGGTCCTAAATGTTACCAAAGGCTCCTCTGCCATTGAACACCAGCCTGCATCCCCCAGAATGGTCCTGGCACAGGGTGCCCAGAGCAGCTGTGGCTGCCCCTGGATCTCTGGCAGTGCCCAAAGCCAGGCTGGACAGGGCTGGGAGCATCCTGGGGTAGTGGAAAGTGTCCCTGCCATGGCAGGAGTGGAACAAAGTGATTTTTAAGGTCCCTTCCAACCCAAACCAGGGTGGAATTCTGAGCTAGTTCCATGATAATATGGATTTGGCTCCCGTGCCCTCCCCCTTTCCCTGAGCCGAACACCTTGGAGGCACCAGGCCACACGGTGACAATGCCCACAGCGTGGCAGTGACTCTGCTCAGCCCACCAGCCCCAAGAAGCTGTCCCTGCCCTGGTCAGGGCCTCACCTTGGCGTGTGTGTTGAGCAGCTCGAAGAGGGCCATGACCAGAGCATCCACGGAGATGTTGCCCTCCTTGTACTCGTCCAGGTAGTAGGCCATGGTGGCCCGCTCCTGTTCGTTGAGCAGGTGCCGTGCCTGCTCCTCCAGCATCACTCGGGTCTGGTTCACCATGGTGCTCAGGGTCACCTGCGAGCCGGCCAGCCCCCGGTAGAACACGGGCTGCAGGGGACAGGGGACAGGCTTGGGGCACCGAGGGGGTGGCAGTGGGAAGGAGGGCAGAGCTCTGCTGAGCCAGCCCCTGCTCCAGGCTCTGCCACCAGCCCCCAGTGTGCCTGTGTGCCACACTGCCTGCGGGGAGCTGGCAGCCAGGCTGGAAGGAGGATTTTGGGAATGACAGAAGGAAGGTAGCCCCAGGTACCCCCCATCAGCCTTTCAGTGTCACCACTTGTTGGGGTAACTCCAGAGCCAAGAGCAGAGGAGCTGAGCTTTGGTCTCTGGGACAGGAAACAGCTGAAGCTGAACCAGGGCAGGAGAGCAGGAAAGGTTCTTCCCCCAGAGGTGCTGGCACTGCCCAGGCTCCCCAGGGAATGGGCACGGCCCCGAGGCTGCCAGAGCTCCAGGAGCCTTTGGGCAGCGCTGCCAGGGATGCCCAGGGTGGGGCTGTTGACCAGGAGCTGCACTGGGTGATCCTTGGGGTCCCTTCCAGCTCAGGATATTCTGTGGTACTCTCATTCTCTGAGTTCATGCAGCACCAGTTGAGTTTCCCATCCCTTTTCAGCAAGTGGAGACCCTGTCCCCCACCAGGCAGTGATTTAATCCCAGGCTGTGCTCCTCCCTGGCAGAACTGGGGCCACAGGAGACAGGCCAGCTCCCCATCCTGTGGAAAAGGCACATTTGCCCCCACTGCCAGCTTAAAGCAGACCCTAGTGAAGAAAGAGCCACTGGCAACCAAAGGAGCCCCAGGGAGAGACTAGCCTGGCTGCAGATGAAAGACTTTTTCCCTTTGAGAGGGATTTCTGAGGGGAGGTCCTTAGTGTTTCCTCCCAGGCAAAGCTGGCACAGGGATGTGGAACCAGACAAGACCCTGACTATCCCAGACACAGAGAGGAGTTGAGGCTGGGGAACATGTTTTGCCAGCAAAGAGTACAAAGCTGTTATCAGTGAGAGCCACCTGTGAAACCTCCCTGCTTCATTTCCATTTAAAAGCAATGTGCTTTGCAAGGAGCCCTGGGGAGAAGGTGCTGGCACAGAGCTGCAGGCACTGCACGGGGTGAGTCCCTGTGCCTGGTGAGCTGGGGAGGGCTGGCTCAGCTCTGCCCCGGGCTGGGACAGATCCCTGCAGCTCTCAGGTGACCATGAGGCCAGTCATGGTCACCTCTGCAGGGTGGAGGGTTCCCCACGGTTCTTGTCTGTGGGTGGTCATTGCCCCTTGCCCATGAAGGCTGGAGGGCACTAAACGTGCTTAGAAGTGGCACAGGAGAGGGGACACCACTGTGTCACTCTGTAGAACACAGCTGCCAACAGAGCACCGGGAGGAGAAAGGCCCATTAAAATTCCAAACCAGCATCCCTGCTGTGACCAGGAGCACAGGTCCCTCCCTCCCACGGAAAATAAACCACAACAGCAGTGATGGTTTCACAAGGAATGTCTTACCCTGGCTGCCACGTCCATTGCATGGTCACCCACTGCCCTGTGAGGAGGGAGAAGATCAGTTAGCACTGAGTGCCTGTCACTTGTCACCTGGCACAGCACCTGGCACCTCCTCTCCTCCCTGGAGAGACAAAAGCTTCTGGCAGGGGAGAAGGGGAAGGGACTGTGGATGTGACAAGTTGGTCAGAAAGTGAAACAGATAACTTCCCCAGGCACGGTTCTGGGAAAAGCTGTAAGGAGCTCAGAGAAAAATAATTAAAACAATTCTTATTGTAAGTCTCTGCAGCTGGTGTTTGTGAACATGTGGAACGTGTTCTACGTGATGTTTATGGAAAGATGGTGTTGTTCCTAATTAACCAGTTGGGTGACAGGTGTTATTAAGAACCAATCAGGTTCTGGGTGAACAATGTTGTTTATAAAAATGTGAAGTTTTGTAATAAAGGAGCTTTTATGCCTTCTGAAAATGCACGGACTTGTGTTGCCTTCATTCCTCTTCCTGACTCAACAGTGACATCGGACAGCACAACATTGTCCACAGCTGCTCCACCCTACAGGCCAGAGCTGCTTCCCTGACTCAGCCAGACCCTGGAACGGGGAGCTCCATGGGGGTCCCACCGTCCCAGGGGCTCTGAGCTGGCAGACCTCCCCAAAAAGCCCCTGTCTTAGGTTGGAAATGGGGCTGTGTGTTCTATTGCCATCTGTCAGAGCTGGGGCAGTTATCCTCTGTTCATGGGGCACTTTTCTTTATCTCTCCCACAGCCAATCCTCCCTCCAGGAGATCTCTGCTGTTCATGGCCACTGAGTGACCCTGCATGGCTGAGAAAATTCCAGCATCCCATGGGGAGAGGCTCTGCCCAGGGGAGGAGCCCAGCATTCCTACCTGGATCCAATCTGACCTGGGAACAGCACAGCAGCCTTTGCCCCCTGCATTCCCAGAGGAGCAGCTTTCTTCCCACTGCATTCCCAGAGGAGCAGCTTTCTTCCCCCTGCATTCCCAGAGGA
>QUSF01000027.1:6457186-6480607 GCA_003676055.1 Chloebia gouldiae | reverse complement strand
AGAGGAGCAGCTTTCTTCCCCCTGCATTCCCAGAGGAGCAGCTTTCTTCCCCCCTGCATTCCCAGAGGAGCAGCTTTCTCCCCCCTGCATTCCCAGAGGAGCCCAGGCCCATCTCCCCCAGCCCTGGAGCTCCAGAGGAAAACTCCCCCCTTGTGCAGGATCCCTGCTCCAGCAGAAGCACAGCTGGCACTGCAGGAGGGCTGAGCCACCCTGGGATGGGGCTGAGACACCTCCCTGACCCTCAGGGGGACAGGGCCTGCTCTGACTCTGGCACTGGTTTGTTTTCTTTTTCTTGTCCTATTGCATTTGTATTTTTAATTTTCCTGTTAAAGAACTGTTATTCCTCTTCCCCTATCTTTGCCTGAGAACCCCTTCATTTCAAAATTACAATAATTCAGAGGGAGGGGGTTTACATTTTCCATTTCAGGGGAGGCTCCTGCCTTCCTCACCACACACCTGGCTTTTCCAACCAAGACAGCCCCAGGCACGTACCCTGCTGAGCTGAGCAGGGTCTCCCCGAGCTGGGAGCTGCTGATCCAGCGGGTCTCGTCCACGGTGGTGCGGGCGTGGGGCAGGCGCCCGATGTCCTTCACCGTCATGATGAGGTGGCGCGAGGACTTGAGCAGCTTCACGGCCTCGTCGTGGGGGATGCTCAGGAAGCTCCGGCCGTTCACCTCCAGGATCTGGTCTCCCACCTGTGGAATCAGGATAGACTGAGCCTGGTATGTCCATGGAGTTTTCCTGTTGGGAATAACACTTTCCTGTCCCGGCAGGGAGGTGCTGCCCGCTCTAAGGCAGCTGCAAGTTGGCATGCAGCAATTGGAGGGACCAGGGACAATGCTGTTGGATGGAGATCATCCCTCAAGCTGGCAGCCAGTGAATATTGTAAATGCAGGCAAACCCAATGGGAAGAAATGCTGATGTTTGACTCAATTCAGAAGGCTGAATGATTTCTTTATTATAACTATGCTATAATACATTAATATACTATATAAAAAGGAAGATACTAAAACTACATACTGCTTTCTCTAATTCTATCCCTAACTCTAACACAACTCGTGACCCTCTCACAAGAATCCAGCCACAGGTGGGTTGGATTGGCCATCAGGCTCAAACAGTCCTCAGCAGAATCCAATCAAGTGCTCACTCCGGGTAAACAATTCTCCAAACACATTCCACATAGGAAAAACAAGGAGCAGAAATAGAAATTGCTTTCTCTTTCATTTGTCTCTGTGCATCCCTATGAAAAATTCTGAGAGGGAGAGAAATGTGCTTGCCACAAGTGAGGACCAGTCTGTGAAGCCTGGAGGGGCCTGTTCAGGCTCCCAGCTCAGACTGATCTGCCCAGATTCCTCCATCAACCAGACCAACCCAAAGAACCCCAAGGCCTCCAGCACAGTCCCTGCTGCTGCTCTGGGAGGCCAGGAGCCATCTGTGGAGCCCCCAGCCTCAGATCTCTGCATGCAGCAGGGAGGGTCTCACCACAGCCTCCAGCACCCCTAAACTGCAGCATCTGGGACAGCTGCATTCCATCTCTCCTATTTCCTCCCCTAAGAGATTTCATTTTGTGGGCAAGGCCTTTGCTGGAACCTGGAGCTTCCCTGACAGCCTGGCCTTGTTTGAGACACAGCATCCATCTGGTGTTTCACCCTTCATCCCAGGTCCTCTTCCTCTGTGCTCCCAGGGCATCCAGGCTCCTTCTCACTCCCATATCACAATTCACCCTGTTCCTGATAAATCACATTTTTTGAAACTGCCCTTTCCTATCTTTGCTTAACTACAGCTGAGCTCTACCAAAACACAGCGTGGATTTTCTTCTCTGCCTGGCCAGCAAGGAGACACAGGGAGAGAAAAGTTCCAGAGAAATGAAACAGATGATCAGTGGCAGATGAAGGTGCCTGTGAGAGGACAGATGGAAGAGATTAGGCCTGTTAAATTTAGAGAGGAGATCATGTGGGGGGCTGGATGGAGCTGTACAAAATAATGCTGGCAATAATGAGAAGCCAGAGAAGGGCTCCTGTTTGCCCTTCCCTCTGCTCAGAGGACAGAGGAGGCTCAGGGAGGCTGGAAGGATGCTCGGAGTGGTGCTGAGGGGAAAAAGCACGAGCATCATGGAGTCATTTGGGTTGGAAAAGGCCTTTAGGATCATTGAGCCCAGATTCAGCAGAGCTCAGCTCCATGTTCAGCTCCATCCAGGGACCCTGAGTGGATTTTCCTTGTTCTTCACCATAAAGTTCAATAGTTTGTGTTGGAAGTGACCTAAAATATCCCAAAAGTGTGAAGGGAGGGATCCCAGGGGAAGGCAAATGACACAAATGACCACATTTCCAACCATGGGCTCCACAAATATCTCAGGTTCCCTTTGAGCTCTGTCAGCTTTAATCCACTGTCAGAAAATTGCTGGCTATTCTTTGCTTCTTTTCTGCCAGGGTCAGGATTAAATCAGGAGATGATATTTCTTGTTGGGACTCAGATACTGATGAATTCTTGTCTATGTTACAGTCTCACAGACTGTGAGTTCTGCAGTACTTCACTCCAACAAAACTAAAAATGGAGCCCCATCTCTCTCTACAAGGCCTTTTAAGGATAAACTGTCTAATTAAGAAATGACACTTAAATTCTTTTTACTTTGAGCCCAATAATCAACCACCCATGTCCACAATGTGGATTTTTTTCATCTAATTACACAAAACCACCCAAACCTATGGAGAAGAAGGTGAAGAAGAAGGAGCAGCCTCTGCCCTAAAACCTCCATCTTGCTTTATATATCTATTACTGTATTCTAAACCCTTAAACTCTTAAGTTTTCCACCCTGTGATATCACACACTTCTATTCAAACTCCACACCCACAGTCCCAGTTCTGTCATTCCATTCTGGAAGCTTCCCCACGGCCTCAGGTCAATGCAGTTCTCCTGGGGGTCAGTGCCTGGCAGCACAGAAAGGCTGAAATTCCAGTGACCAGGGTTCCAACAGCTACCAACATATCAGGGGAGGGGAATTATGCCAGGGCCTAAAGTGCCAGGAGAAACACCCACTCAGGTGCACAAATATCATCTCCCAGGCCCTTCTGATCCATCAGGAATCCCCTGAGTGGATTTTGCTGCTCAAACAGGGAGCACAGAGTTCACTGCAGCACCAAAACAATAAAAATCCAAATTTAATTAGGCAGTTTTATTGAAGTTATGAATCTTTAATGGTTTTCCATACCAGGGATTAAATTTGCATGATTTTTTGGTTCAGGACAGTTACACAGGTTTAATAATCTTTAATTTCTCCTTTTAGGAGTGAACCAAGAGGAGCTTGGCATGCTCGGGTAACATCAGGGAGACCAGAGGGGCCCTGGATTTTTTGCTAATTAACACAGATGATAATTATATTTTTCCCCATAATGTCAAGGACAAGTGGGAAAGTAACAAAAAAACCCTGCAGAGATGCAAAAGAGCCATCTACTAAAACAAAAGCTGACCCTGAGAAATGATTTGCTGTAGTCACAGCTCCAAATTGGCACAGAATAAAAGAAATAATAATAAGACACACACACACACAAAAAAAGTTATAATAAAACACAGGAAAATTATTGCCCTGGATATTTCAGGAATTACTTTTCAGTTGTGCTCAGCTAATGGTGGGTGGATGCCCAGGACGTGCTGAATGCTTGAACACCTCTGAAAATGTGGATTACTCTCATTTCCTAGGGAAAATTGTAGCCTGAAATGCAGGGGCTGAACACGACACGTAAAAGGTGACAGACCATGAGAAAAAAGAGTTTGGAAATTGCACCTCGATGACAGCCCTGGCTCCTTCTCCTTCTGGAGACAGTGGGGAAGGGGAGGTGCAGTCAAGAGAAACGTAATGGGCTTCAGACAAGGGTTGTGAGCAGCAGAAATAATCAGAATTTGCTCTGAAAAATTCTCTTAGAAATAATCAGGATTTTCTCTGAAAAATTCTCTTAAAAATAATTAGAATTTTCTCTGGGAGAAATTCGATCACACAGACAGAAAAAGAGGCAAGAGATTTTAAATGTGAGTTAAGGTTAAAAGACACCAAACTAAGATGGGAATAACAGGGCCAAGGGGGTGATGCCAAATGGGTTGGCACTGGCACCAGTCCTGTTTAATGCCACTGAAGTGCCAGCAGAGAGGCTAAAGGACACTGGAGATACCACTAAAGCAGAAGGAGCCTCTCTCCAGCACAAATAATTACAAAAATTAAAAAGAAATCTTAAGAAATTAAAGATACGGGCAGGAAAATGTATAGATCAATTTGGAAGTGACCAAATGAGGGCTCGCAGTAAATAAGGAAGTGCTCAGCTTCTCCAGGAGGGAAATGGCTCAGGGCAGATGATCCATGTGGGAAGGGTCCAGGGCAGAGCTGGGAGCAGGACAGGGAATGAGGGGGCCATGGCTGGCTGAAAATGGCTCCTTTCCCCAAACACTGCAGCCAAGGAGGGGAGATGACAGCCCAGGGAGGGAAGGGGCTCTCTGCTTGTGGCACTGATGGGGGGAGGCTTTCGGTGGCCTCCCAGGACAGGAGATTTCTGTCCCCATCAAGGTGGCACCAGTGGAAGGACCAGGAGAAACTTGGTTTGCCTACCACAACCACAACCTCCTGAGTGACTTTGCCACTTTGCAGCTCATTCCTAAACTCTGAGGGAGCCACAAGGTTTTTACTTCATCTTCTTTTTTTTCCAGGATACTTGTCTGTGTCCAGACCTCAAAGCTCACTGCAGCTTTCAAGGGGTGGCTTTGGGATGAGGGGCTCAAGGGAGTTTGCAGATGACACCAAATTGTGTCCAGAAAAGGGAATAGAGCTGGGAAGTGGCTGGAGCCACAGGAGGGGCTGAGGGAGCTGGGAAGGGGCTCAGCCTGGAGAAAAGGGGGATCAGGGGGGACCTGGTGGCTCTCCACAGCTCCTGACAGGGGGGGACAGCCGGGGGGGTCGGGCTGGGAACAGGGAACAGGGACAGGAGAAGAGGGAATGGCTCAGGCTGGGCCAGGGCAGGCTCAGGGTGGAAATTTAAGAAAAATTCTTCACCAAAAGTGTTGAAGGGACTCCAAAGACCCCATCCCTTGAAGGATTTAAAAGCCATGTGAATGTGGCACCTGGGGACGTGGGGCAGCAGTGGCCTTGGCAGAGCTGGAGGAATGGTTGGACACGATGATCTGGGAGATCTTCAGCCTAAATTACTCTTTGTTCTATGACAGCCAGTGCTGAGGTAAAATCATTCAGCTCTTCCTATTTACAGTCTCCCTTTCCCTCTCCTCTCATATCTGGATAAATGTGGATCATGATTTTCACCCCAGCCCTCGTTCTGGGAACTCAATATTGAGATGTTTGCTCAAAGCAAGCTCCCTGGAATCTGCTATTTCTGATTTAAAGGTCAAGGAGAGAAAACAAAAATGGCTTAAGGACGAAAAAGAACCCCAATCCTGACAAAATACAGCACCAGGAAAAATGAGCAAGGAAGAAACGAGGGCCAGCAGAGCCAGGAACAGCATCAGGAGTTCAGCTCGTGCTGGGCGCCGCTGGGGACAGCAGGAAGGAGGCAGGAAGGACAGAAGCTGAAAGCAAACAAGGCTGACTCACCTCCCTCCTCTGCTAACCCCCACTTTTCACTCTCAGAACTTCCTCAGAGGCAGCAGATTTTCAAACATGCCCGAAGAGCACATTGTCAGAAGTTTCATGAATGAATAAACATCAAGGAGGCCAAGGCCAAGCCTATGAATATTTAGTTATTGACTGCAGAGCTCCAGCCTGGTTTCTGCTGGAATTCTGCCTGCTGAGGGAGCAGAACAGCAGCACCTGAACCAGCACCAGCAGGGCTGGAGCTCCTCTGGGATCCTCATCTCAGCATCTTGGTCTCTGTTCCTGGAGCTGGCAAAAGTTTCTGGGCCTCAGAGAAACTTCCTTGGTTTTGCCTGGCTTTCAGTAGCTTTTGTTTGTCCTAAGATCAAAATTTAAGGGAAGTGTAAAACATTATTTATTTTAGTTATTATTTAAAGAGTCCAAAATTCTGATTTGGTGCCAATAGATACAAGGAGGGAAAAATAAAATGTCTGACAAAATTACAGATTGGTTTGGGTTAAAAGGGACCTTAAAGCCCATCCAGTGCCACCCCTGCCATGGCAGGGACACCTCCCACTGTCCCAGGCTGCTCCCAGCCCTGTCCAGCCTGGCCTTGGGCACTGCCAGGGATCCAGGGGCAGCCCCAGCTGCTCTGGGTACCCTGTGCCAGGGCCTGCCCACCCTGCCAGGGAAGGATTTCTGCCTTGTCTCTCATCTAAAGATCAACTCAGAATCAGCTCAACTCTGGTAACAAACTCAGTGAAAGCACCAAACCCCACAGAAGGATCCACTCTGGGAAGCCAGCAGGAACCTTCCCATCAACCCAGCCAGGTTGTGTTGAGCCCACATTGAGCAATCCCACAATATTTCCATTTTAGAGAGCAACAAACTACCTGGAAACCACATTTATCCACCAGTTCTTGCTTCCTTGTGGCATCACATCCCTTCCACCACCACCTGGAGCAGCAATCTACACCCGACCATGTCTAACAGCAGGACATAAAAGACCTTTTTTACCTCCAAACCTGCAGGCAGCACGGGATTTACAGCCTGTAGCATACACAAATCAGGCTGGGAAGTGCCTGTAAGGATCTGAAATCACACCAAGCCTGACTTTCAGCACAGCACGAGCCTGCTGGACACACAAATCACTGCCTGGAGAGCAGAGCAGTGACAGGGGAGATCTCCAGAATCAACAAGCAGAGGCTCAGGTGTGCAAACAGCAGTGGCAGGACGTGGGGGGACAGGGCAGGGAGCTGGCACTGCTCTGGGCTGTTGTGGTGGTTATTTCCTGGCATTCCAAGCAGGCATGGAGGGATTCAGCCAGGTGTCCTGCTGCTGGGACTGTCCCTGTGCCATCTCCTCTGCTGAGCTCACTGCCAGGGAGATGCAAAAGAAAGAAAAGCAGAGATTTTCCTTGTGCAAAACCAGGAAAAAAAAAAAAAAAAACCAAGGAAAACAATGCAGCTTCTTTCTCATCCTGTATTTAAACTTTCAGGCTTCTGGGGTTTAGGGGATGATCCTGACCCTGGCACAGGGGACAATCATGCTGGTGTCAGCAAGGCCACTCACGTCAGCTCCAGGCAGTCCCTTCCCTTCCAGCTCCACAAACAAATTGTCCTGGGCCTCTTCTTGTCCCTGTGCCCCAGAGCACTGCCCCTCTCACTGATGAAGCCATCAACATCCCTGGGACACAGCTGGGGACCCAGCCAGGGGTGTGGGCAGAGGTGCCAGCCCAGAGGAGCATCCTGCACTCTGGGGTTCTGCAGGGAGCTTGCAGCAGCATTTCTGCAGCCTGAAAAGCACTCTGCCATCTCCAGGAGGCTCCTACAGCTCCCTGTGCCGTGGCCCAGTGATGCCCTCAGGGCCCAGGGTCCATCTCCCTGCTGAGGAGCTGAGAGAGATTCAAGCTTGCATTGATCCAAACCTTCAAGTGCAGAATTTTTATTCTGTGACACAAAGTGAAATAGTGCTCAGGACAGCTCAGCAGTGGCTGCATTACCCCAAAAAATCTCCTTGGCTACAAAGGGAACTCTGGTGACCTCAAGGCCTCAAAAACTTGAGGGACAGGGTCATGTCTGTCCCAGCCCTCTCCACCACACTGTCCCCAGCCTGTGCTGCCAGCCTTGACAGATTTAAGTGACTTTATGGGGCCACTGTGCAAAGCTAAGGCTTAGCCCTAAACAGCCAAGGGCTGAGCGATGGGGAAATCACAGAATCACAGAGCCCTTGAGGGTGGAAAAGACCTTTAGGGTCAGTGAGTCCAGGAAATGTCTCACTGCACAAACACAGAGGGGGTGAGAGCAGATCACCCCTCATCCTCAGCAGCCCAACATCAGTCCAGGGGATTGAGAGGACATTTCAGAGTTTAACACGCATCAGATCTCAACTGACATAAGGAATAGCAAAGGACTGACCCTCAGAGCCCAGGAGACTGCCCTGGAGGAAGCAGCGATTGGAGGTCATTGCAGGGAATTGGGTCATTTAGAGGGAAAAACACACCAGAAAAGAAACTGTGACTGCAGGAAAATGATCCAGCCTGAGGAGTCTGAGTGTCAAACGTGCCCCATTCCTGCCTGGCACACAGATACATCCAACTGCTCCTTTCCAGCTTGTTCCACTGGTGACCATACACAGTGGTAACCCCAAATGTCCCTTCCAGGATCTGCTGGGTCAGAGAAGGGAACATGCTGGGATCTGCAGGGAGGGCTGGAGGAGCTCAGAGGTGATGTGTGTGCACGTGGTGGGGTGAGAGGGGTGTAGCTCTCCCTTCACAAGAGCTCTGCTGCCAACTCTGCCCAGTGCAGCCTCAGAAGGGCCCAGCCCAACCCCAGAGCGTCCCTCAGGAACTTGTTGGAGCGTGGATGCACTGAGGTCACTGAGCCAGCCTGATGGATCAGCCCTGCTCTACTGCTGCCTAATGACTTTTGCCTTTTTTCTGTATTCTTTACACATGTATTTGGAGCTCTGTAGCCTATTGTTGCATTCCTACTTTGTTTTCCCAGTACTTTTCCTTACCATTTCCCGAGGCAGAAAGACAAAACACATTCCAAAGCCCCCATCCCATCTTGGTTCTCCCTGGCAACCAAGGCCAAAAAAAAGCTCTTTGAGACCCATTTTCATCAACAAAGTTCAGTTCTGTCTGAGGAGGGAGGATTTAGAGAGGGCTCAAACTGTGGGGAGATTGCATTACCACTTGTGTTCCTAATTGGTGATTTTGTCAATTATGGTAATTTGCTAAACTTACAAAACTGTGTTCACCCTATGGAGGAGTGGTTTTTGTGGACATTTTCCATATTAGCCCCTAGAGGCCTCCAATAAAGACCAGCTTTTCTATCCCCTCCTGTACTACCATTATCTCAAAAGTGTGTTTCGTTTATAGGTCCTTAAGGCATCACTACCAAGGGTGATCCTGCTGGTCCACACAGGATCCTGGGAATGCCAGGAGGAGCCAGCACACCCCAGCTGAGAGCTGGCCCCTGCAATGCTGCCCTGGAGACAGCTGAGAGCACCTCGTGCACAGCCAGCCAGGGGCTTTGGGTGAGAGATGCAGGAAAGGGCACAGGACCGGGATCTTTAATGGAAAACTCTTCCCTGCCAGCCCAGGGAGGTGAGATGCCTTGGAGTGCTACCTAGAACAGAGGCTAGACCAGATAGAGACAATAAAAGTATTTATTAAAGGCCCTCAATAGCTACACCTTGGGCAATTAAAGCCTCACAGAGGCTGCACCCACGCTGGATGATGGTCACGAGTTTTTCAGACAGATATAAGTTCAGTTCATTCACATATCAGGGGTTACTTCTCCAAGCTTCAGGTAATTAAGTGATTTACCCCCATTTTGTTCCCCTCAATTCACTTTTGTTTGTACTTTTTGAGGCCTGAGGCAGTGAGGTGGCCTTGAGTTTCAGGCCTAGAGGAATTGTTGTGTCTGCCCAAAATGTGGAGACAGTCACTAACACTTTATATAGAGTTTAGAGTTAGGCACTGGTGCAGCACAGGGTTCAAAAAACATAAAGGGTAAAATCTTAAGGCATCAGGTGAGAGGGACTTTGTGATGAGGAGACTGTGGGAGCTGATTTGTCTGGAGAAGACTGAGAGGGGATCCCACCAATCTATAAAATACCTCCAAGGGGTGTCAGAGCATGGTGCCAGACTCTGTTCACTGACAGGATGGGGAGCAGTGGCCATTAACAAAAACACAAATTCCACCTCAACATGAGGAAGAAATTCTTTCCCTGAGGGTGGCAGAGACCTGGAACAGCTGCCCAGGGATGAGGTGGAGTCTCCCTCTCTGGAGACATCCCAAGCCCACCTGGACACGTTCCTGGTCACCTCCCACCCTCTCTGGGATCACTCTCACCTTCAAGCCAGTGCTCTCTGCCTCGGAGCCCTTGTCCACACCCGTGATGTAGATGCCCAGGGAATATTCTGCCCCTCCTCGGATCATGAGGCCCAGGGATTTCCCTTCATTCAGGACCAGATTCACCTGCAGAGGAAGAGGAGGAGACATTTATGGGGTGTCCAAGTGCTGCCCGAAATAGAGGTGGGCCACAGGCCCAGAGCCATGCCCTGGGTTGGACAGCAGCTCCTGCGGGATTGAGGAGGCAGTGGGAACCAGGAGGAAAAGCTCTGGAGGCTGAGAGGTTCAGCCACATGAGGGGCAGCACGTGGGTGGATTTTCAGCCACAAATCAGCTGATCCACAGCAGTTTTCCACTCTCTCCTTTTACAGGTGCATCCCTGGGGTAGAGACCTGAGAACAACCCCCAAAACCCCCCAAGCACCAGTGGGGTGGTGCCAGCCAGCACTGGCTGTGAATTCCCCCTCTGGCATTGCTGCCCTGAGCAAACAGAGCCATGATCCCCCTGCACCCAGACTGAATGAGCCCAGCTCCAGCCCTCTGCCCTTCCCTGTGCAGGGCCACTCCAGGCACTCCCCACAGGGATAATCATGTGCCTGATTAGCTCCAATTAACAACTCCGGGACAAACTTTCCATAGATCCAGCACATATTGCAGAAGCCATTTCCTATTTCCCACAGCCTGCCAGGCAGCACCTGGACAGATGTTCTCCCCACCAAATGCTGATTTGCAAACCCAGCTTCCACCTGCCTTCATCCACCCTCTCCTCCTCACAGGGCCTGGCAATATTTGGATGTTCAGGTGGGAATTTGGAGTGCATGAGCAATCCTGTGCTCAGCTCCCTCGAGGACTCTCCATTTAAATTGGCCTTTGTTCACTCACTGCATGACACTTTTTAAATTAATAACTCCAGGTTATTTTTTTTGCTTTGCTCCCAAGTTTTGAGTCACTTCTGGAGAAAAGCAGACAGCAGGAATAAAAACAAATGAGAAAAGCCAAAATGTGTTTCACACTGATAGAAACAACCAGAAACAAGCTGTTTGTGAAGGGCTTTTATATTTAAACCCCTTCGCTGCAGTCACACCAAAATCTTGCACATTTACCTGGACAGATAAATAATTCCCAGCTTCAAGTCAGTAATTAATCCATCTTTCTAGAGGACACGGCATCACAGAGGGAATTCAGGCCAGCCTCAGAGGGGTTGGTATTGAAAACCCATTTTCTATCTTGGTGATAGAAACACAGAAATCAGCAGCAGGACACAAATCCACCTAAGGCTCCACATTTTGAGAAATAGACTGAGGATTTAGAGAAATAGATGCAAAGGTGGAATAAGAATTGTAAAACATCAACTACCTGAACCAGCATCCTTCTCTGAAAAACCTGGTGCTCCCTTTCCTTGCTTTAAAGGGCAGAAAGTGCTGGAAACAATTTTGGCATTGAAGGATTATAAAGGAATTATAGAGACCTTCACGATTCAGGCTGGAGAGATGAGTTGGGCACTGAACCCACCCAAAGGAGCAGCTGCCTGTCACATCCAAGGGCATTTTGGTTTTCTCTTCACAGGGAAACCTTGGTCTGGACCACAGAACACTTGGCTGAGTGTTTTTGAAAATGAGGAAAATATTAAACTTTTTTGAAGTGCTGTTATCTCCCAGTCTGTCTGATGGCGTTTAGGATTTCCCTGCTGTAAGCTTTTCACCCCACCGTGGCTGCGCCTCTCAAAAAATCCCCCAGTTTGGGGGAAAAAAAATACAAGTAGGAGAAATGCAGCAAGGTGCCTGGAATCACAGATAACATCAGAATGGACTGGGAATGCCAAAATTCCCTCTGTAAGTCCCTGAATGACATTTCTATGTGCTGGGGTCAGCTCCAGGAGGGGCAGCTTTGCACGCAGACATTTCCATTTCCCTTTAACACTATCCTGGTAAGCTGAGAGGCTGCTCCCCCCACGTGGGGAGAGCATCAGATGGAGTAAGAGATACCCCCAGAGTCCCTCTGCTCGTGAGGTGCTGCCACGTGAGCTGCTCTGTTTTGTCTGACCAAAATGTGGAGACAATTAGCTAACAATTCACATGGAGTTCAGAGTTAGGCACTGATGCAGCACAGGGTTTGAAAAATATTAAGGGTAAAATCTTAAGGCATCAGGTGAGAGGGACTTTCTGATGAGGAGACTGTGGGAGCTGATTTGTCTGGAGAAGAGAGGACTGAGAGTGGATCCCACCAATCCATAAAATACCTCCAAGGGGTGTCAGGGGACGTCTGCACTTCCAGAGGCAGGAAAGGCACGGATCCAGAAACCCTGGAGCCACAAAAACCAGCAGACCCAAGGTGCGTGTGCAAACCTGGAAAATGCATCGCTGCTGGCAGCCCAGCAAGTTGGGTTGCTCAGGGCTTAATTGCATCTCTTAATCAGCTAATAGCTGCAGCTCCCTGAATGAACCCTGCAGCAGGAGCTGCCAGGAACAGCGTGGCAGAGCAGGGAACAGCAGGGAACAGCAGCTCAGGGACACACTGCAGATTTTGGGAATGGCTGGGGAAGGGACAGACTGCTGGGCTCCGTGGGGTCAGCCTGGGGAGGGAAGGTGAGGCCTTTTTGGGGCTACCTAAAAACAGAGGCCAGGCAAAATTAAGGGAATAAAAAGCAGGAATATTTATTGAAGGCCCTTCAGGTACATTTCAGGCAGGCAAAGCCCCCCAGAATGGACAATGGGTTTTCACACTTTTTTAAGTTTGTGCCATTTGCATATTGGGGGTTCAGCTGCCAATTACAGCTTCAGGTAATGAAGTCATTGACCCCAAGTTTGCTCCCCCCTCTCACTTTTGTTTCCATCTCGGGGGCCTGAGGCAGTGAGGGGTCCTTGACTGCCAGGCCTGGAGAGGAATTGTTGTGTCTGCCCAAAATGGGGAGGCAGCAGCTCACACTGTGTGTGGAGTTTGGAGTTATCACCAAAGAACTGCAGGGTTACAAATCTATGGAAAACAGAAAAGCTCAAATCCCAGGGGATCAAAGGAGCAATGGAGGGACAGCTGATTGCCAGGTTCTGGGGTTATCCAGGGCCCTTCTGGGAACCCACCCTCAACACAGCATTCCCTGGGCCAAGCCCTTCTGCTGGGGCCCTTCCACTGAGGCTGGCACGTGTGTGACTAACACTCCAGTGCCAAGGCTTGGCCCAAAGAGGGCATTTTGGTGCCACTTCATGCTTCTACTGTCCCCCCTGGCTGAAGCTCCCTGAGGGTGAGAAGCTGTGACACCCCTCAGGGAGAGCTGGGATCACTCTGAGCTCCTAAATCCAGACTATCCTGACACCATCCTAAACCAGGCAGCAAACAAGGGCATCTGTTCTGTGGGGGAAAATGAGGACATCCCAGATAATAGCATGGTTTGGCTTGGAAAGGACCTTAAAGCTCAACCACTGCCACCCCTGCCATGGCAGGGACACCTCCCACTGTCCCAGGCTGCTCCCAGCCCTGTCCAGCCTGGCCTTGGGCACTGCCAGGGATCCAGGGGAGCCACAGCTGCTCTGGGCACCTGTGCCAGGGCCTGCCCACCCTCCCAGGGAAGAATTTCTCCCCAATATTCCATCTAATTCTATCATCCTTCAGCTTAAAGCCATTCCCTGTGTGCTGTCATTCCATGTCCTTGTCCTCAGTCCCTCTCCAGCTCTCCTGGAACCCCACCAGGTCCTGGAGGCACAGTAACACCCAGGCAAGGCCATCCCCCACACCCTGCCAGACATTCCCACAGCACATCACTGCCCAGTGCCCTCCTCCTTCCCTGTGCCATCCCCAGGCTGTGCCCAGCCCCAGGTGGCTCCTGCGTGCATCACACAGAACCATTTGGAAGTCCAAGGTCACAGTTTTAATTTCTGTTTCAGTGCTGAAACATCTGCCATCTCCTGTAGCAGGAAATCAAGGAAAAAAAATGCCATCATCAGTGATGAGCTGATTTCTGCACAGAATTTTTCTGCACAGAATTCTTCTGCCTGGCTTTATGGAATTACCTGTTGACATATTCAATTTTGCCATTAGAAGAAGGCCTCTCAGACAGGAATTAGCCTGCCCCAGCACGCAGCTGTGTGGCTGAGGAGGTTCCAGCCATGCTGGCAGGTATTTCCAGGCTGTTACTGCTGCCACACAACACAAAGAATGCCCGGGAGGCTGGCAGGGCTCATCCTCCTCCTTCTTCCCAAGGAAACCCCACAGTTTGTGTCTAGACACGCTGCACACAGCGAGTGTGGGGAGCAGAGCTGCCTCACAGCCTTTAGCTGAGTCCTGGGGGCAGCTGGGGGGTGCCAAGGCCACCTGAGCTGTCCCAGTGTCACCCTGCCCAGGACAGCTCCCTAAGGCCACGCCAGGGCTTGGGCTGCCACCAATATCCAGCACTGGGGACAGGGAGCAGCTCCCAGGGCTGGGAGGTGACAGAGCACAGGGACAGGGACCAAACCAGGTCCTTTCCCATCCCAGTCCAGTCCTGCTGTGCCCAGCGCTGCCTCCCGTGGGGCAGGGCTGGGCTCACACACCAGCTGCCACTTCTGGTGCTGCTTCTGCTCCAAGTGATGCCTCAGGTTTGAGTTTTTCTATTTTTCACATTCTGTGCTGCTTTAGTCTGTGGGTCTGGGATTCATCTGAGGGGATGCTGAGCTCTCTGCACTGAGCAGGGAGACAAAACAATTCCTGCTCCAGCTGGGCACCAAGGACAAATGATCCAAATCTCAGCCCAGCAGCACAAACCCCGTGGGCTGGAGAGAGAAAAACAAGCAGGGTGGGACTGCCTGGGCTGGAGCTGGAATGGGACAATGAACTCCAAGGTGCCAATGGAGCAGAGCTGATCCCAGGGAGAGCCCCCGGGAGCGCTCGTGCATTTTGGGGCCATTTTGGGGCATTTGGGTGCAGCCCTGGCTGGGCTCTGGTGCTGCCCGAGGTGGATCCATGAGGAGATCCTTTGAATAAATCCCTGCTTTATTCTTTAGCTCTGTTCAGTCTCTGTTCCAGGGCAGCCCTCACAAGGCATCAAAAGTGCTTAAAATAACCAAGAGGTGGAACTGCTGCCCTCAGGGTGGGCTGGGCTGTGACACAAAGGGCATTTCTGGGTAACTCTGCTGGGACAGAGCTACAGAATGCCCGAGGTAGAAGGGTGACTCCTGGAAACACTGAAGGGCAGGCTGGATGTGGCTCAGGACAGCCTGATGTAGCTGAAGATGCCCCCACTCACTGCAGGGGATTGGATTAGATGGGATTTAAATGTCCTTTCCAACCCAAATCATTGCCTGCCTTTAATCCCCAGGACACTGGTGCACCAGTGGCTCCCATCCCATATTCCAGTCCCACAAGGAACTAAAACAGCCCCCCATGAGCCTGGATACCCTTCAAGCTGTAAACAAAATCAAACCCCAGCAAGGTCAGAGCCAGCAAAGAGTGAGAGACGTGGGGAGCTGGATATTCACACTGCAAATGTCATTACAGACTAATAGAGAGAAATCCTTCCTTCCCTCTCCTGCATCTCTTATCCTTCATGCTCAAGTAGTCACCAGCAGTGTTTCAAACATTCAAGCCGTGCAATATTAGAACAGATATTTTATTTTTTTAAAATAATAATTACTGCTACTTCTGCCTTTGGAACTGCCTGAAGCCAAGGAGATGTTCACACCCTCTTTATTATGTTTTTTTTTTCCTTCTGCTGCACCAAAAGCTTGCAAGAATAAGCAGCTCCCCTGGCAATAAGCACATTAAGGCACCAATTCAGCTGATGGAATGGTGCTTCTCAGAGAACTCACAGTCCAGCACTGCCAGAGTGCTTTGCACACTTCATCTTCCTCCCAGCTCAGCAGCACCTCCGAGTTTTCACTGTCTGAGGGTTTCCAAAGTGCTTTTAATGAAATAAGCTGTCAATCCCAGTCCATCAATGACAATTCACAGCACAAAAGGCTCTTGCTGCTGCTGTGACAAGTCCAGAGGACTCTAAGCCTGGACAGGCAATAAAAATCCAAGTGCTCTGGAGCAGAAGGTGAGCACGGGAAGCAGGTCCCAGCTTTCCAGCAGGCTGTGACATCCTGGGATGGGGCTGGGCTGCTGTTCTGCCTGGCCTGGCTCCAGCCACATTTCCCAGAGCTTTGCACTATTGCAAACCCTTCCTTTCACACTTCCTGACCACTGGGGACTCCCCCTGCGGGCACAGGGCTCTGATGAGACACTGCATTCACCAATTACAGCTCCAGGAAAATGCTAAATTTGGGAAATACAGCACCTGCCCCACACAGCACAGCCATGGAAAACAAGGATCTGTAACAGCTTGCACAATCACAGGCTGAAGCTGCCAGCAGCTCCTTCAGCCCAACATTCCCTTCATGCTCAGCTCCCTTCTCCAGTGCCAGGTCAGGTCTTCACTGGAAACCTGGCCCAGACCTCAGCACCCCCTCTGCTCACCCAGGACAGCCCCGGACCCCAGCTCAGGGCAGGCTGGATTCTGCCTGGGAGGGGATGGGGAAAGCCAAGCCAGCTGCCAAATCCCAATCCCCAAACCCCTCTGGTGGGGATTCTTCCACAGCTGGAAGTGGAGGAATCCCAGTGCCCACAGGAAGACGTGGCCAAGGCCCCGGGCTGGGAACGCTGGAGCTGCAGCACCCTGCCCAAAGGCACCCCAGGTCAGCCAGAGCCCACCCACCCTGTCCCACACCTCATCCCCCCTGGATGACCCCACAGATCCCTGGATGGGTCAGTTACACCATCACACCCCACTGCTGCTTTCCATTCCATGCCTTTGGATAACAAATCCTTCAGCCTCGGGATAACCAACCCCTTGAACTCAGTGACAAACCCGTCCTTCCAGTCATGCAGAAGTGCTGGAGGCAGCCAGGCAGGGATATTCCAGTGCCTGAAGAATGCCTCCAGCAGCCTTGAATTGAATCTTGGGAAGGCTGGAAATGTCCCTTAGACTCCAGAGGTGTTGCAGCCAAGCTGAGCTGTGGCAGTGGATTTGCTTGTGGGGCTGCATCACTCCAGCCTCCAGCTGCAGGGCTGGAGCTGCTCTGCTCTGCTTCCCCAAAGCCTGGTTGAAAGCTTTGCCACATTCATTCCAGGACATTCAGATCGATTGGAAATAGGAGAGAGTGGGATTAAAAAAAAAAAAAATAACCAACTAATTCTCCTCTCAGAATGTAAAACCACCCACAAATCAAACAGTGCCTGTCAGTTCTGATTGACTGGGTTGAATGAACCAGGGAAGTGTTGCATTTATTTGCATTTTTGTGAATAGAATAACCCCACTTTCAGCAGTTAATTATTTATCTGGAGCTACCTATAAATCTACACATACAAATACAAAGGGGGAAAACTGGAGGCAGGTTGTTCCCCTGTCCTGGGACACATTTTCACCTCTCCATGGTGCTCAGTAATTCAGGCCACAGCAGCTCAGCTCATGCATGCCCTGCAGCCTGTGTGCAGAAAATGTCCCACCAAATGAGCCCTGCCCAACACAGCCAGGGCAGGCTCTGCTCGCTGCCAGAGCCTTGGATCAGGGGAATTGCTCCCACCACCAGCTGGCACAGCAAGGCACCCCTGGACACAGAGGAGTGTGGGCAGCCTCGAGCATTTCAGAGTGCTAGCAGCCAGTCATTTTCCTTTTTTCTGCTCTTACAGACAGGAAATCAGGAGTGGAGGCTACTGCAAAGTGCAAGCCAAGCCTTGTGCACTTAAAGCAGTGACCAATGTCCCTGCTGGAGTGCCACCAGGGAGTGGGGCCAGGAGGAGGTTGAACACTCCCTCTCCATCATTGAGAGCTTCAAAGATTTCCTGCAGTTGTCATGGATTCTTCCCAGGCCAACAGAGGGATGGAGCAGCTCTGCTGGGAGGGAAGGCTGGCACAGCTGGAGAGGAGAAGTTTGGGGTGACCTCAGTGCCCTTGCAGAGGCTGAAGGGGCTGACAGGAAAGATGGAGAGAGAAGATTTACAAGGGCCTGGAGGGGCAGGACAAGGGACAATGGTTTCAAAGTGCCAGAGGGCGGGGATGGATGGGAGATTGGGAATTGGGAATTATTCCCTGGCAGGGTGGGCAGGCCCTGGCACAGGGTGCCCAGAGCAGCTGGGGCTGCCCCTGGATCCCTGGCAGTGCCCAAGGCCAGGCTGGAAGCACTCTGGGACAGTGGAAGGTGTCCCTGCCCATGGCAGGAGGAGCTTTAAGGTCCTTTCTAACCCAAAGGGATCTCCTGTAGAAGCCAAAGGCTGCCTGACCCTGTGGAGCAGCACCAAGGAATGGAAGGACTCAGATCTGGGAGGAGCCACTCCTCACACCTGGGCACAGGTGCCCACAGCAGGAAGGGCAGGAGCACAGCAGGGCTGGCACATCATCCAGGGCTCACAAGTGGCTGAGATGGGGCAGGGGACACTCAGCTCCAGCTTTCTGACCTTTCACATCCACACAGAGCAAGGACTGAAGGAAGGCTGTGCACAGAAACAACTCCCCACAGCTGCCCAGAGCTGCTGCTGCTCTCTCAAGGTGACACTGGGTGGCAGGGGGTGGGGACAGCAGAGCCTGCTTTTCTCCTCTCCTTAAAATAAAAATAATAGGCCCTTCTCCCTTGTGGCCCACATGAATATTTCATCAGCAAACTGCCTCATCCTGTATTAGATTTTTCTCTCCCACGGGCTGAGATGGGAAGCTCACAGACCCTTCCACAGCATTTCCAGGAGCTGAGGACATTTTTGGGCACAGACAGAGTGATATCAGGATAAAAGGATGGAAACAGGCAAGGCTCCAAGCAATTCTGTGTCTTTGGGAAGGCAGTGCTGATTCCTAGGACTTTGATATTCCATGGGTGGAATTCCAATGTGGTGGAAAGATGTTCCATGTGGTGGAAACACCACATCCTGCTTGTATAGGGTGAGGTTCCCTGTCCCTCTGTCCCTTGCTCCACGGGCACCTGAGCACGGTGACTCTGCAGTGACACCTCTGCAGGCCTGGCTGCCCTGGGAAGAGTGAGGGAGAGGAGACATCAAATCCCTGAGATCAAATACTGCAGCTCGAACAGCCTGTGCTGGCTTCCCTTACACCCAGGGCTGGTTAAAGGAGGGCAGCTCACAGCAAGGGAGCAGGGCTGGAAATTCGATGTGCTGATGGTTTCTTTCTGTCAGAGGCCCAGGATCCAGGCCCAGCACTGGCCACACTGCCCTGGTGTCACCACAAGAGCCATTCCTTTCCCTGCTCCTTTTTCCCTCACCAGGGTTTTCACTCAGGCTGCCTCTCCCCAAAAAGAAAAGGAAAATAATCTGGTTTATTTTAGAGTATTTGCAGAAGAGAAGAACTGGGGGGGGGGGGGGGGGGTTATATATTTTTACTAAGACAGACCTGCCAAGAGACCCAGGAAAGCTTCACAGGAACACCTGAGGAAAGATCTGAACTGCAGGAATTCAGAAAGACCTGAACAGTCACCACAGGTGACACAGATTAGAAGAGACCTTAAAGCCCACCCAGTGCCACCCCTTTCATGGGCAGGGACACCTTCCACATCCCAGGCTGCTCCCAGCCCTGTCCAGCCTGGCCTTGGGCACTGCCAGGGATCCAGGGGCAGCCACAGCTGCTCTGGGCACCCTGTGCCAGGGCCTGCCCACCTCCCAGGGAACAATTCCCAATCCCAATCTCCCATCCATCCCTGCCCTCTGGCAGTGGGAGCCATTCCCTGTGTCCTGCCCCTCCTTCCCTTGTCCCCAGTCCCTCTCCAGCTCTCCTGGAGCTCCCTGAGGCCCTGCAAGGGCTCTGAGCTCTCTCCAGGGCTTTTCTCCAGGCTGGACATGGATGTCAGTCCCTCAATGTCCAGCCAAAAAAACTCTTAGGAAAAGCCTTAAAACCCACTCCTGCTTTGGGGACTGTTCCTGGCAGGACCTTCCCTGGACGATTCCTGCCCTCCCGCCCTGCTTCTCCCTCCTGTGCCAAACAGGAACAAAGCCAACCCAACCTATCCTCCAGGGCTCCTGGGGGCAAAGTTACACCCAAGGGAGAAAAGCAGCTGCTACAGGAGAGCCAGCCCAGTGGGGAATGACACAGGTGACAAGGCCAGGGGACAGAGAGGGCTGGACCTGCATGGGAAGAGGCCCCAGGGCTGTGTCCAATCCCCCTTTGCTCACCTGGCAAGAATAATGGCAAGGACATTCTTCTCCCTCTCTCAAGATTTTTCATAGAGGTGCACAGAGAGAAGAATCAGAAAACAATTTCTATTTCTGCTCCTTGTTTTTCCCATGTGGAATGTGTTTGGAGAATAGTTTACCTGGGGTGATTGCTGAGTTGGATTCTGGTGAGGATTGTTTGGGCCTGATGGCCAATCCAACCCACCTGGACTCTGGAGAGGAGGGTCACGAGTTGTGAGTGACTTAGATATGGTAGTTAGAAAAGTAGGTATGTAGTTTAATACCTCCTTTATATAGTATATTAATGTATTTTAGCATAGTTATAATAAAGAAATCATTCAGCCTTCTGAACTGGAGTCAGACATGAGCATTCCTTCCCCCAGGTTCACCTACATTTTCCAATACTCACCTTCTTCTCGTCGCCCTCCTGCAGGAGCTGCAGGTGGCTCCTCTTCTCGCTGTCCCTGCGCAGGGAGCTGTTCTGGTGGTGGGGCAGCCCCGTGGGGGGGGACACGCTGCGGCCCTGGGGGTCCACCCAGGTGTAGATGTGGTTGGTGACGTAGCCCCCCGGGATGCGCCCCACCGAGTGCACCGCCAGGTTCAGCTTCTTGCAGCCCTTCAGCACCTGGAAGACAAGGCAAGGACGAGGGGTTAATGGCCACAGGGCCACCTGGGCTTCAGGCAGACACAGCTTTGCACTTCTGGAGGCTGCAAGACCTCCAGCTCCTCTGTGGCCATGGGCTGAATGATGGAGCTGCATAACAAGCTGGGGCTTTTCTGCTCTCTCCTGGCTGCAACAGAATGAAGGCAAAGCTGCTGCTGCTGAGAAAACCCAGAGAAAAGCTTTCCCATCAGCCAGGAAAGAGCAGAGTGGGGAGGTGAGGTGGGCAGAGCCATGGCCAGGATGGGCTAACCAGGACTGAGCAGCTCCTGCAGCTCTGGAGAGGAGTCAGAGCAGGACAGGGAGCAGTGCTGGGGGAGAGCAGCATTGACCCTTGTCCCAGGTCCTCTCCAGCTCTCTGCACCCCCTTCAGGCACTGCAAAATGCTCCAAGGTCTCTCTGAAGCCTTCCCCTGCAGGCTGAATATGGATATCAGCCTCTCAATGACCGTGCTGGCAGCAAACAGAACCAGTGTGGGAAAAGCCTCAGCTCAGCCCCAGCTCTGTCCCCACAGCTCCAGCCTCTGCCATTGGAAAAGCTCCTGGTGCCTGCAGGGAACATGGACAGCACTCCCAGAAATTCAGCCACTGAGGTACCACTGCCTGCCCCAGCACAAGCAGTCAATTAATGGGAGGAATAATTACTAAATACATACTCACACTCAAACCAGCACGCACAGAGATGACCTTGGGGGCCAGAGGAGGTGATTTGCAATTGCTCCTCTGCCCCCTCCAGCTTCCACCGTGAGAAGCTGACACAGAAACTTCAATTAACATGGAGGAGCTCTCCCTGGGGACAGCTGTAAGTGCTGATCCCTCCAGAGGCCTCAGGGACCTCAGCACTGCAGATCTGCTCTCAGAAAGGTGTTTGGGGTTTTTTTCCCATATATACATCATTTTGATGAGCTGCCCTGCAATGTCTCCTGTCCCCACTGAGCAGAGAAGCTGCTGAGCAAAGCTTGTGGCTGGAAGAATTAAAACCAGCAGCTCCTCAGGAAAGGGTAAAATGGTCAGTAATAGTGGGCTGGCTGCATCCCAGCCCTGAGCTGGCAGCACTGCTGCTCCTCCCTGCCAGAGCCACAGAGAATCCAGCTCAAAGCCCAGCTCAGCATCTCCATCACACACAGCAACTTGGCTGCAAACTTGTCACATGCTCCCAAGGTCACCATGTGCCCGAGGGCTGGCACGAGGACTGCCAAACCAGTGGGGACACCCGCAGAGCATTCACCCCCCTGGGCTGTTCCCCAGCTCCAGCCCCTGTTCCTGCAGCTTTCCAAGCCCTCAGACACATCCCTGCTGGGGTCTCCTCCCTCCCTGCAGGCACCCAGCTGGGCTGCCAGAGCTGCTCCCCACGCTCCATCCTGCCCAGGTCTCTCTGGGATGATGGGGCAGGTTCTGAGCCCTCTGCCCACCCCAGGGGACCATAGGCACCGTGCCTATGCTTCAGGGCACAGAGCAGCTTCCTGAGCCAAAGCTGCCACACAGCCAGGCTCAGCATGGGTTGAACTCCATGGAAATCAATGAGCTGGGGGTGGCAGGGACCCTTCTCACCTACCCCAGAGCTACCAGGGCAAGGGAGCCCTGTCAGATGGGGTACAGGATCCCTTGAAATGTTTTTTGTTCATCCAAACTGGAGCTGTCTCTATAAAACCTCTTTGGAGTCTGCAGAACATCACTGTACCCCTGTACCTGTGTCCAGCTCTAGGCTCCTCAAAGGAAGAACTGGAGCATGTCCAGGGAAGGTAATGGGGCTTGGAAGGGGCTGGAGCCACAGGAGGGGCTGAGGGAGCTGGGAAGGGGCTCAGCCTGGAGAAAAGGGGGATCAGGGGGGACCTGGTGGCTCTGCACAGCTCCTGACAGGAGGGGACAGCCGGGGGCGTCAGGCTGGGAACAGGGACAGGAGGAGAGGGAACAGCTCAGGCTGGGCCAGGGCAGGCTCAGGGTGGACAGCAGCAGGGATTTCCCCATGGAAAGGGTGCTCAGGCCTTGGCAGGGGCTGCCCAGGGAGCTTTGGAGTGCCCATCCCTGGAGGTGTTTAGGGAAAGACTGGCCATGGCACAGGGATCCCCTTCCCTCCCTTCCCCAGAGAATCCATCCTGGCAGGGAGGAGAAGGAGCAAAGGAAACCCTTGGGGTTTGTACCCCACAGGAGAGACTCGAGGCACGAGGGTAGGGACTGGGCACAGAAGCAGGGAACGGGCACAGGAAAAGGGACCAGGCACAGGAAAAGGGACTGGGCACAGGAGCAGGGACAAGGCACAGGAAAAGGGACTGGGCACAGGAGAAACTGGACAGAGGAGCAGGGAGTGGGCACAGGAGAAGGGACTGGGCACAGGAGCAGGGACTGGGCACAGGAGCAGGGACTGGGCACAGGAGCAGGGAGTGGGCACAGGAGCAGGGAGTGGGCACAGGAAAAGGGACTGGGCACAGGAAAAGGGACTGGGCACAGGAAAAGGGACTGGGCACAGGAGCAGGGAGCAGGCACAGGAGCAGAGAGCGGGCACAGGAGCAGGGAGCAGGCACAGGAGCAGGGCCTGGGCACAGGAGCAGGGAGCGGGCACAGGAGCAGGGAGCGGGCACAGGAGCAGGGACTGGGCACAGGAAAAGGGACTGGGCACAGGAGCAGGGAGCAGGCACAGGAGCAGGGAGCAGGCATAGGAAAAGGGACTGGGCACAGGAGCAGGGACTGGGCACAGGAGCAGGGAGCGGGCACAGGA
>QUSF01000027.1:6408929-6456786 GCA_003676055.1 Chloebia gouldiae | reverse complement strand
AGGGACTGGGCACAGGAGCAGGGAGCAGGCACAGGAGCAGGGAGCAGGCACGGGCTGGCTCCACCCCGGGCACCCTGAGTGTCACAGCTGCCCCAGGGACAGGGCAGGGATGGCTGATGAAGCCTGGCAGAGGCATTTAGCCTCAGCCAAATGTCATGCCCCGGCAGGGCAGGCACGGCAGCAGAGCTGCTCTCTGGAGGCACAGGGAGATTAGCAGGGATGAGAGGCCAGAGATTTACACGGGGATTTTGATGTCTCCCCGCAGCTCCCTTGACAAGGCCACCAGGAGCGGGGATCTGGGCTCGGGGAGATGTTTTATGCATGGAGGTGACAGCAGGGAGCCCGAGGGGAGGGGAGCAGCTGCACAGAGCCAGGGCTCCCTGGCAGCCTCCATCCAAGAGGGGAGTGAGCAGAAGCTGGGAGTGCCCAGCAGGACACGGCTGGTGACAGGGTCTCCCGGAGAGGCGGCGCTGCAGCAGGCTGGTGACACTCTGCAGAGCCCTTTCAACATTTCCTGAGGTCCCTCCTGTATTCAGTGAGAAGCAGGTTCCTGTTCAGCACAGTTTCCTTCCCAAAAAACCCTCCCTGCTCATGCCCAGGGCAGGCTGCAAGAGGAGCCCATCAGAGACCCTCCCTCACTGAGAAGCCCTCCAGGACACACCTTTTGGACCAGGTCACCTCCTGACCTGCACCTTTTGGAGACCCTTTGGGTGATCACAGGTGAGGGAGGACAGCAACACCCACAAAAGATTTTTAAGGACTTTTAGAGGGATTATGTAGTAATAGGACACGGGAGAATGGCTTCACACTTGGGGGATGGTAGAATTAGATTGCAGATTGGGAAGAAACTCTTTCCTGTGAGGCTGCAAACCCCTTCCTCAACCTGGTGAGGACTAAAGCCAGTTCTGCTCAAACATCTGAGCTTCCAGGAAGCTTTGTGTCCATCAGGCAGCAAAAAAACTAAACTGCAGCTGCCATAGCTGTGAGAGGAGATGAGAGGGAAGCAGCTTTCCCTCAGTTTCCCTGGGATAACAGCACAGCTGGTGATCCACACTGAAGGACAGAAGGCTTGGGGACAGGATCTGGCACACATCTACAAAACCTTTGTGCAGCCACACTCTGAACCAGGCTTTAACAAAGTGCTTGGCACCAGGAGCTGCAGAGTGACGAGGCACCAGGTGAGCCAAGTGGGAGAAGCTTCCACCTGCATCCAAACCAGGGCAGAATCCACCAGCAGCTGCTGTGCTGAGCTCCAGGAGAGCAGAGTTTCCATCCATCTCCCTGCATAGTGAGAAATGCTGCACTCCCCCTCTATTTTGGGTTTTTTTTTCCCCCCCAGGTTTTACCAAGGCCGGACCTCAGCCCTGTGTGCAGGGAGGGCTCAGAGCAGGGCCCAGGTTCTGCTCCAGGGGCCCAGCAATGGGACAAGAGGAATGGGCAGGAACTGACGCCAGCAAGTTCCACCTGGACATGAGGAAGAACTTCTTCCAGTGCAGAGACTGAGCACTGGGACAGGAGCCCAAAGAAGGTTTCCCAGCTGTGTCCTCCCCCCTTGGAAGCCTTTATCTTGCTGCTCCCTGTGCCCAGCTGCTGCTCAGGCTTTGGGCACTTTGCTGTCCCCATTCCCAGCGAGGTGCCCCAGTGCCACCAGGCTGGCACCAGCCCTCCCATGTCGATTTTGCTGCCAACCCTGCTTATGAAGGCACCACAGCAGGGCCAGAGCCTGCCCACACAGACATCTCAGATCATCCCAGCTCCCTGGCACAACAGGAGAAGCTTTTCAGCAGAATTCTAATCACAGAATTCCAGAGTCACTGAAGTTGGAAAAGACCTCCCAGACCATCAAATCCAAGCTGTGCCCAATCCCCACCTCGTCCCCAGCCCAGAGAACTGAGTGCCACCTCCAGCCCTTCCTGGGACACCTCCAGGGATGGGCACTCCAAACCTCCCTGGGCAGCCCCTGCCAATGTTTAATCATTCTTTCCATGTGGAAACTCCTGTTGATGTCCACCTTGAGCCTCCCCCTGAGGATGTTCCCTGTTCCCAGCCCGACCCCCCCAGCTGTTCCCTCCTGTCAGGAGCTGTGCAGAGCCACAAAGGTCCCCCCTGATCCCCCTTTTCTCCAGGCTGAGCCCCTTCCCAGCTCCCTCAGCCTCTCCTGGGGCTCCAGCCCCTTCCCAGCTCCATACTCTTCCCTGGACATGCTCCAGCCCCTCCATGTCCTTCCCAAATTGACAGGCCCAGAGCTGGACAGAGGATTTGAGGTGGCCCCAGCAGTGCCCAGCACAGGGGGACATCACAAAGGACAGACTCTGGGTGGGAATTCTACAAGGGAAAACTTTTTCCTCCTCAGCACACAAACTGTCCTGTGTGCACTGACTGCAGAGATACCCCTCAAAGCCACAGTAGAACTCACCCTGAGTTTTTGGGACATGAGGGGCACACTGAACCTCACCCAGCCACCCCTAAATAACAAATTCCACCTCTTTAATGCCCTGTGCAGAATCAGACAGTGCAGGCTGCATTTCCACAATCCATTGCAGGGATTTGCAGCCTCAGAAAAGATTTGGCTTTGCCCCATCTCTGATGTGTTTGAGGACCATGGGGTGGGAGGTTCAGGGCTGGCAGCACAGTGTGCAAGCTCACCTGCCAGCAGCCCAGCTTAAAGAAATCATTGATGTGAATCTGGGAATTAGTGCCAAAACCTTTAGCAGGAAACAGTCACCAACTGCCCAGAAATGTCAGCAGAAGCAGCGAGTGCCAGAGAGAGGGGCAGATTGATTCCATGAGGCCCCTGATCCCCTAACACCACTCTATTTAATTATCTGTCAAGCCCTCTGAGAGGGAAGGAGATCGTTTAAACTGATCAAAAAAGGAAGCACACATCTCATATGCCATTATTGCCTTCAAAAACCCCCATAAAACCCAAACAACTCCCAGTACATCATGTTCTTTCCTAGGATCCAGAGACAGCTACCACCCTTCTGAAACCCTGCAGGTCTCACATCACTGAGAGCTTTCCTCTCTCATTTTCACCATTCCCCCCCTCTTATTCCCCACTTCCCAAGGGCCCTGATGTGTAAAAACACCTCCAAAAATCCCCCCAGAAGGAGCAGAGATGGCAGAAATGAAGGCAATGAATCACCAGGATGCTCCTGGCAGGCTGCCCAAAGCTGCCTCTGGCAGGGACACCCCCTCACCTCACCTTCCCCAAATAAAGGAGCAGCCGGCTCCCGTGGGGGTCGGAGTGGGAAGATCCCAGTTGGATACTGGGAGCATTAACCATGAGCCATCCTCCCCCTCGGCACAGCCTCCAGCTGCTTTTCCTCCCGGCAGGAGAGGAGCTGGTTCGGCTTTGGGATAATGGGCACCGGATAATGGCTATGGGATAATGGCCATGGGATAATGGCTATGGGATAATGGGCATGGGATAATGGGCATCGCTCTGCTGGCAGCTCCAAAGGTCAGTGCAGAGGTTATCAACCAGCAAAGCACCAGGAATTTGGCAACACGTCCCCCAAAAACAAGGCAACTTTGGAAATAAAGCTGCAAAAGCAAAGAAATGCTGAGATGCTGATGCCTCAGGTTTAGCTTTTCTATTTTTCACATTCTGTGCTGCTTTAGTCTGTGGGTCTGAGCTTCATGTGAGGGGATGCTGAGCTCTGTGCACAGAGCAGGAGACAGAACAATTGCTGCTCCAGCTGGGCCCCAAGGACAAATGATCCAAATCCCAGCCCAGCAGCGCAAACTCCTCGGGCTGGAGAGAGAAAAACAAGCAGGGTGGGACTGCCTGGGCTGGAGCTGGTATGGGACAATGAACTCCAAGGTGCCAATGGAGCAGAGCTGATCCCAGGGAGAGCCCCCGGGAGCGCTCGTGCATTTTGGGGCCATTTTGGGGCATTTGGGTGCAGCCCTGGCTGGGCTCTGGTGCTGCCCAAGGTGGATCCATGGAGGAGATCCTTTAATAAATCCCTGCTTTATTCTTCAGCTCTGCCCAGCCTCTGTTCCAGGGCAGCCCTCACAAGGCACCAGTTCCACAGGAGGGAGGCAGGGGGAGCTTTTACAGCGCGTTCTGCAGCGTGCAGGGAGCGATGTAAAATGTTTGTCCAGCCACTATTTCCTGCTCCATGCCAAGGTGCTCCTGCTGGACTCAGGTGCGTTTAAGCTTGTGGGATCAGATGGACTGAGCAAAACAATCCTGCTGCTAGGGGGAATGAAGCAGCTCCCTGTGGCTGCTGGGGAGGGGAGCAGGAGCTTTTACAGGAGGGGGAATGAGCCACGTCTCCTAAAAGGCTCCTCTGCCAAGTCAGAACAGCAGGCACAGGATTTTCTGCCCCCAAAATGTTTGTTCTAGGGATCAGCTGCAGACAGGATGGATAAAAGGCTATTGCAGCTCCCACTGCACACCTGGTTATGGCCAAATTTGCCAGGTGAAGCAAAGAGAAACTGACCCTGCCCCAGACTGCAGAGAGATATTTTGGAACAAGTGTTGCCCAGAGCAGCTGTGGCTGCCTCTGGATCTCTGGAAGTGTCCAAGGTCAGGCTGGACAGGGCTTGGAGCAGCCTGGGACAGTGGAAGGTATCCCTACCTATGGAACTGGATGAGCTTTAAGGTCCCTTCCAGCCCAAACCAGTCTGGGATTCCATGATTTTGAGTCCATCCCAGCCCCACGTTGCCTGACAATGCACAGGGAGCTGGATGTGAGCAGAGGAAGCGGCACCTGGAATGCTCTGACCTGGGAGGAGCCGAGAGAAGTGGAACGGGAGGAGGTCACCCAGAGGCAGGAGGGGAGAGCAGCACACAGAAGGAGGCTGAGGGAAGCACAGATGGAGGGACAGCAGCGGGTACCAGGTCCAGGGGACGCAGGAGTGACACAGAGGTGATGCAGGAGTGACACAGAGGTGACACCGCCTCCCTGCAGGAGGACAAACGGACTTGCAGGAGACACAGTCCAACCTCTCCCCCTCTCCCAAGGCAAAGGACAGCAGTTGGGCTTTCAAGTAGAGGCACTTATGCAAATCAATGCAAATCGATGTATAATTATGGTGATTGCACACATTTAGCCCCAAGGCATCGGGAAGCCCATGTCCCCTTCACCGGGAAAGGTCAAGTGAAATCTTAGCTCCAGCACCTTCTCCTCAAGCCCTCCAAGGGCTGACACCTCCCCATCCCCACTCTGCGACCTCCCACCCCTCCACGCTGGTCCCTGCCCAGTGCAGCCCTCAGGCAAGCACAGGACAACTCTAAAAACAGCAGAAAACTGCACATAATTGTGGAAACAAAGCAAAACCAAAGATGTTTGGGTGCTTTCAGGAGAGGCATAGAGGAAATGTAGATTAAAGCACTGCCTCCTGCTTCCTCGGGTCTTCTCGTTCTGCTCCACACCAAGCAAGGCTGAAAGGAGTGATGTGAAGCACCATATTGTCTAAATATGACAGTGCCAGCAGACAAGGCCATATTGTCTAAACAGGGTTAATTCCTGGCTGGAAAAATTTTGGAAGAATCATTGTGGGGAAGTGAGGAAGATGCTGGCTGAAGCACCGAGGACATCCAGGCAGAGCTTGCCCAGATCAGATCAGCTTGCTCCAGCCTCTCCCACCCCGAGGGGCTCTGAGGCAGTCCCTGAGCCCAGCAAGAGGCAGGACCTGAGCTCCTGGAGGGCTCTGCTCCACCTGTGCTCACCAAGCACCTGGTGCTTCAGGCAGGGAGAACACACAGAGCATCCAGTCAAAAGAACCCAAGGTAAATCACATCAGCAGGTGCTTTGTCACTTTAACTGAGGGCACTGAGAGCTGAATAATTCTCCGTGGCATTGGGGAAAGCGTCAAGGAAATCCATCCTATTCCCTGAGGACAGGGGGATTGGGTAAAGGATATTTTAATTCACAGTTCTGATGCTTTTGTTTTCTTCCAAAGGCTACTGGAAGGAAATAAGCTTTTATCCTCCAGGTTATATTATCAATTTCTCTGCTGGGGCAAAACTGTTTATTTACAAGGAGCGCCCTAAATAACACTGATGCTGCAAGAGCTCCAGGATGCCCTGACAATGCTAACCCTGATGAACACCCAGTCCTGGTGCCAAGTCCTATCATCCCTGCATTATGAGGAGAGGAGAGATTAAGGCCCTCATTCCAATCTTTTGCATCACTATAAAGTCGTTTGATTTCATTAAGGCTGATTGTGATTTGCTGGTGAAATGAAGGGAAGCAGATGACTAAGGAACTTACCCACTGAGGGAAACCAGTGGCAGAGCAGCAAATACAAGCGACTCCTAAGGCAGGTGGAGCAGCCAAGCCCACATTCCCATGGCCCCAGGCTGGGTGTGCAGCTCCACCCCAGCCCAAGGGGCACCAGGAATTCCTTTGGAGCTCTCAGTGACCGGGAGCAGCACCGTGGACAGCTCCATGTGAGCTCCAGGGCTCAAACCTGCTCCACCACAGCTCCAGATCTGCCCTGGAACCAGGAGCAGCCCTTCCACTGCCATCAGCCCTTTCCTGTCAAGGAGCTTTAAAAGTCATTTTAAATGCAGATGCCTCCAAGATCAAAAGTGACCGTTTTCCCTCCTGGTGCTTTTACACTTTCCACCCTCTCCCTCCCAGTCCAGCTGACTGTAGGAGCTGACGTGGAAACTGTTTGCAGGACAGAAGGGCACAGCAGGAGCCCCTGGCATCACACAGCACCTGCCTTTTAAGCTGTAAGTGCTTTTTTTGGTGCAGTTTTGGGGTTTTTTGCATCTGAGCCGATGCAGAGATGCAGGAAGTGATTACCACTCTAACTATTGGGGTGGATGCTAGTCACATCCTCCTTTTCCATGCTCCAGCTCCCCCAGCTCCCTCGGGAAAGGGAGAAGTTTTAAGCCTCTTTCTTCAGTACCTTCTAAAAACACAGAGCCTGCGATAAGCACGCAGCAGTTAAAGGAACAGGGCTGAAATCTTCACAGAATCAGGGATCAGTGGATTGCCTTCACCCCTCAGCCATCCCAGCCTGGCTCTGGCTGATCATCCACAGCTCCAAGCACTTGGAAGGGTCAAAACCCGACCACACCAAGCTGCAATCATTGCTCTGAGCCGTGCCCCCAGTGCTGTGGTGATTGAATAAGCAGTGTCAGGTCATGGTGATCAATTAATTGGGCACCACAAGAAACAATGACATGAAATTTGCTTTATTGGAAGCTGGCTGGAAAGAAAAATGGCTCTAAATATGTCTGAGGCTCAGGAGTGCACATCTCTGTTGTCATTTCTCAGAGGTCTTCTAGCAATCTCACACCTGGGGTCCTTTCTTATGAAATATTACAATCTCTGAAGAGATCACTTTGTTTGCCAGCAGGAAAACCCACAGTAATGGGATACAGAAGGAATTTTAATCTCTTTTTAATTATTTTTAGATGCCCACTTACACTTCCATCAGAGCAGGAGATGGAAAAGCTGGAGGGAGTGAAAAAGCCTTGCCAGAGCAGAGATGGTGGTGGCTGGGGATGAGATGCCGCTCTATCCCAGGCTGAGGTGTGATGTGGTACCCCCTGATGCAGTCCCCTTCCCTCGCAGGCCAGGGAGAGGATGAGACCCCCTGGATGTGATCCCCCTCCCTCCCTTCCCAGGCAGAGCTGTCACAGGGACACAGGACAGGCTGGCAGTGCCACATCCTGGACCCCTCTGCCTCGTCAGCCTCATCCCAGGCTTTCCCCAGCCCCTTCCAGCCTCTCTCCACAGGTGAAAAACCCAAGCCAGGGCACTTGAACTACTCCAGTTCCTCCAGTTCCTGTCAGCAGGAACAGCTGGGCCAATGGTGGGACCAGCTGTTGAGGCTGGTGTAGCTCATTAAGCAAAATCCTAAATGAGGAACTTTTCCACTTTTCACTTTCTCTCATCCCCTCTCTCCCTAAATGTCTTTTTATTCAAAGGACATAAAAACCTACAGCAAAACAAGAAAGGTAAGGAGTGGGGGAAAAAGGAGTGTGAATTTAATGCCAACCCCAGAGCATTGGGGAAACACCTCCATGGTAAAATTCTGATGGTCTAAAGCCACAAGCACCTTGATTTTAAATCCTCTGGATAACATATGACAGCTCATCGATACAAACTTTCAGTGCAACTGCTAAAATATAGCAGTAGATGCTAAAATATAGCAGCATATACAGCATAAATAGTAAAATAAATATATATATAGTGTATAGACATAATATAATGTCCTAAATAGCGAGGCTTATAAAAGCCAAGTGAGCTCTAAAAATATGGCAGACAACACAAACTTCTCCACTTACCCCATAATTCAAATGCTGGTGATCTTTTGCTAAAGTGCACTCATGAATGCTGCAATGATGGAGCTGTAATTGTAATGGAGTCATTTAATTTGGATTTGGATGGAACAGCCGAGCTCAGAGCAGACAAGGCATAAAACTCCCGTGCTCACGTAAAGGTTAAGGAGCTGGTCATTAAGAGAATTGATTTGGAGTGCTGGGCTAATCTTGTGGTTGAAGTCAGAATGCCACTTTTTATCTAATTTATGCTGCAAACATCTGCAAACACCAGTGCAGTGGTGACAGGCCAGCAGTGAGTTTTGAGCTGGGACATCACACAGGTCACTTAGCCCAGTGTTGTGGCAGGTCTCATCTGCTGCCACGATTCACTTTGGCTGCATCACTGAGTGATGCCTGGAAATTCCAGGAGTGAACAGAATTTGCTGCTACCCCACTGCCAGCATCCTCGAGAGAAGGGATAAAAGCAGCTGGGCTGCTCCTGCGCAGCCAGACACTCGCAGAAAGGCAACAGAGCCACCACGACTTGAAAAAGGAACGCAGTGGCTGCCGTGGGAACGCTCATCCGAGGCTGCACAAACAAACCCAGACGTTGCATGTATTCCCTGCTCTGCCTGAGCAGCTGCCACAGCCACAGCCGGGCACCTCGAGCCCCCCGCGGGCACCGAGCGGCTCCGTGGCTCGGGAAGTTTGTCACGCTCAGCCCGGGAGCCTTCCCGAGCCCTGCGCTGGCCCCAGGAAGGAGCTGTGACAAGTTGTGTGAGCACAGCGTGCCGTGCCTGTGATGGACAGCAGGGCTCCCTGCTCAGACAGCTGCTGGCCGCAGGACAGGCGGGCAGCGCCGCAGGAGCATCGCTGCGCACGCAGGGGCCGGAGCTGAGCTCCCATCAGACGCGTTCTGCCCGGGGGAGCTCGGCACAGCCCCTCCCCTGGAGCTGAGTGTCTGAGAGATCAGCCACACAGCCAGGGGCTTGTGTTAGCAAAGTCTCTCTTCTCAGCTCTCCCTGTCTGTTTGATCCCAAATACAGCGTGTGCACGAATTCCAGGACCAAACCCAGCTCCGGTTTATCGCAGAATGTTCTGAGTTGGAAGGCATCACAAGGACCATCGAGTGCAACTCTTCAGTGAACAGCCAAGAAAGGGATCAAATCCCCAATTCTGGGGTTGTGAGCACCAAGCTCTGACCAACGGAGCTGATGTTTGATGTTCCCTCTCCACTGCCCCACTGCAGGGCAGGCCAAGAGCCACCAGTGGGGAGGGCAGGACACAGCGAGGTTGGCTCTGACTCAGGAGACCAGACCACAGCCAGGGGCCTTTGCAGAGCTGCCTGCCCCAGATCCCAGGTTTCAAGGGGAAACAGAGAGCACAAAATGAACCCACCCATCACCACCTCTCGTCCCTGAAGCTCTGACACTCTGAACGACACCCAAAACATCGGGCTGAGGTATTTTGTACCTTAAATCTTCAAACGCTGCCCTTGAGTATCACTGAAGGTGATCTCTTCATTCCCCCCCTCCCAAATGAAGCATCTGAGGGCAAATTAACACTTGGTTCATTTTAGAATCTCCCAAGGATTTATTAGAGCCATACTGTAAATCAGTCTGCCACTCTTCCCAAGCAAAATGTTTCCACCACCACGATGTGGGTCATAAAACCCCTTCCCAGATGTGAAAAGAACCCAGGAGCTCAAGAAGGTGCCAGCACAGGGCAAGTTATGAATTTGTTGCTGAAAGAAGTTCAGCTCACAAGAAGACAATTTCTAAGCTGCTTTTTCCTATCAGGAGCATATTAACAAAATATAGCTCTTGGCAAGCCATGTCCTCCAGGAATTATTTCTGTGCAGGAAACACTTAGTTTCACTCAAAATTAATAATGTCTAAAAGGCATCAATTACATTATATTAGAGAACAAATAGAAAGCGATGTGAATTACCCAGCAGAGTGGAATGAATTGGAGATGAAGTCATGGAGTAGAGCATTCCTGACACCTGGTTCCTCTCCATCCCAATGCCGTAACAAAATATGTGGGGGTTGCAATCTCCAAGCCAGGAAAATTGCACACTAACAACTGAAAGCTTACCCTGCTGTTGTCCTATCATTAGGAACAAGAGAAAAATAATTCCTACAAACCTTTCCTCTGCTCTCAGGATTACCAGGAACTCATTTCCAGCCTGGAAGTCGTGCCCTTGCCCAGGGCACTGATTGAAAGCCGGGGCAGGGAACACACAGGTCGGCAGGGGAGAAGTGTTCAAAGCTGCGCAAGATTAATGTGCTGTCAGAGGAAAGCTCCACATGGAACAGGCTCCCAACAGAACCACTTTAGCTTATTATGGAAAAATTAAAGCACAAACAGCTGGAAAACAGCCTTGTCACGTCAGATCCCAGCTCTCCATACACTGCCTACAAATTGCTGCTCTAAAAGTCGATTCTCCAGCTCGATAGGTTTGTGCCTCGGGAACATTCTGAGCGGAGCCCACCAGCCACAAGATCAGCTCTGGGGATGGTTTGGGACACTCAGACCTGGATTTCCCTCAGAACTCTGCATTTCAGACAGAAATCCCACAGTTTATGGAGTTCTCTCCCCACATTAAAGCTTTTACCGATAGCCCCTGTGCTGTTATGGGCTACAACAGGTCTCCGGGGTATGTGGAGCCGGGCTGGGAAAGCGGGAGCCCTCAGTTCAGTTGTGTAACCTTCTCCCCCTGGAACATTCAGAGGGGAATCGGGAATCTGCTCCTGCCTCGGGCATGATGCAGTTCTTGGGGGGGGGGGGGGGTCTGTTCTGTTTCTCTGTGCCTCAGTTTCCTCATCTTTGCGAGGAGAAACCCACTAGAGCGGCTGGAGTACGTCCCTTAAAACCCGGCTCACGCAGATTTCCATCTTCCACGAGCTTCCCAGGCTGCAGGCGAGCCACGAGCAGGCACCGCCGCGTTTCAGAGGCGAGACAAAAGCGCAGGACGAGCCTGCCGTGCCCGGAGCCACCCCGACAGCCAGGTCCCTGCCGTGGGTGGCACCGCTATTGCCACCGCAAACTTTCCGGCCGGGCTCCGCGCACGGCTGGTGCCGATGTCGCCGGCGCGATGCAAACGCGGAGGGGCTCCGCTCCGCCGAGGGCTGCGGGCTGCCAGCGCCGCGTCCCGGAGAGCGGCACCGGGAGGCTCCGGTCCCACCGGCTGACGGGGAGGGACGCGGATGGACGGGGCGCACCGGGATAAGACCCAGGGAGGAAAAGAGGGAAAGGAGGAGCGGGGGGACACGGACACACACCGGGGAGGCAGAGCGGGACGGGGCGCGCAGCGGAGCTCGGGACAAGGCGAGATGGAGGAAACATCCACCGGAGCCCGGCGCGGAGCCGCCTTACCTTGACCGCCTCGGCGTGGGTCACCCTGTCCAGGGACTTGCCGTTGACCCCCAAGATCTGATCGCCGACGCGCAGC
This sequence comes from Chloebia gouldiae, assembly GCA_003676055.1. Taxonomy (NCBI): domain Eukaryota; kingdom Metazoa; phylum Chordata; class Aves; order Passeriformes; family Passeridae; genus Chloebia; species Chloebia gouldiae. The sequence goes on along the minus strand of QUSF01000027.1, from coordinate 6,445,096 downwards.
CCCTCCCGCTCGGCCAGAGAGCCTGGTTCCACCAGCGACACGTAGATGCCCACGCCGTGCTCGGCGCCGCCGCGGATGCTGAAGCCCAGACCCTCGTGGGCTTTGCTCCGGCGCAGCGTCACCTGCCGCAGCTCGCCCGGGACCACCGGCGGCGGGGCGGGGGGCGGCGGGGGGCGGCCGGGCGGCGGCAGGTAGGGCCCCTCGGCCGTGTACTGGTCGAAGAGGAGCTGGTCGGAGCGCGGCAGGACCAGGCGCAGCAGCGGCAGCAGCTGCCGGCGGCGGGGCCCGTCGAGGAGGGCGCGCAGGGAGCGCACCAGGTCGCAGACGTTGCGGCGGCCGTGGTAGGCGTTGAGGCAGAGGATGAAGCGCTCCCGCTCCGCCTCGCTCAGCAGCGCCGTGAGCGCCTGGTGCAGCCGCCGCACGTTCGCCGAGAGCGGCCGCGGCGCCGGCCCCGCCGCCGAGCCCAGCGAGCCCGACGAGGAGGAGGAGGAGTGCACGGACACGCCGTCCAGCTCCGCGCTCATCGCCGCGGCACCAGAACCGCACCGGGGGATGGAGCGGACCCAGGCGGGGCAGGAGCGCAGCCCCCGGGCAGCGCCGGTGCCGGCCGCTGCCGCTCCACCTGGCCGTGCCCCGGCGCTCCACCTGGCCGTGCGCTCGCCCGCGGCTCCCCAGGAAGTGACGCGGCCGCCGTTGCCGGGAGACGGGTTATACAGAGCGGCCCCGGCGGCGGGACCGGACCCCCCCGCCCCGCCCCAGCGCCCGCCCCCGCGGGACCCGCAATTAGCGCTCCCGCTCATCAGCGCTCAGCGGCGCGCCCAGCCCTGCCCGCGGCGCAGGTGGGAGCTGCGCAGGGTGCAAAGTCCTGGCAGCCTTCCTCAGCTCTCCCGGGATGGATCGCGTCCATCCCAGAGCTTCCGCAGCTTGCCTCCATCCCGGCATGGCGAGCGCGCTCGGGGTGGAGGACACACGGCAGAGGACACGGGGCAGGGATCGGTTTACACCTGAGAACAGCCTGCCCCGGCACACGGAGCCGTCACCCGACCCGCGGGGCTGTTTTTCCACTGCCCGGCGTGCCAGGTGTGGGATTGTTGTTACCTCACAGTGCTGGGCACGGTAACTGCTGAGTTATGGTGCTGGGGACGCACCCGTTCAGCTCAGCACAGGCTTTGTTTTCATCACACCTAAACGAAATTCACACACATCTGCTACTGACAGAGTGTAGAAGGAATCTATGATTAGGCGAGCAGCTTTTAAAATGGAGAAATTTAGATTAGATCTTAGAAAGAAATTGTTCTTAAGAATTGAGTGAGGGTGGGCAGGCCCTGGCACAGAGAGCCCAGAGCAGCTGCGGCTGCCCCTGGACCCCTGGCAGTGCCCAAGGCCAGGCTGGACAGGGCTTGGGGTGACCTGGGACAGTGGGAGGTGTCCCTGCCATGGCAGGGGGTGGGATGAGATGATCTGTAAGGTCCCTTCCAACACAAACCACTCTGTGATGTCAGGTTTGGAGTCCACCCCAAACTCTCAGCAATTAACTCATTTAGCAAACACAGCCAGGACAGAGAAGCCCGTCCTGTGAGGGATCCTGGTGGTCCAGATACGATGGTCAATCAGTTGGCAGGGCCTCAGGCACACAGTATTGCAAACCTGGATAGGTGGGATTCAGGGAATCACATTCCCACCTGGGATGCTCCTGCACATGTAGCCACCCTCTTCTCTTCCTCCACACCCAGAACTTGTGACCTCAGACCCAAAAGAGAAGCATCAGGAATGAGTGCAGAAATCCAGGAACTGCTTTTCTGGTTGCTGGATGAATTATTTCTTACTACATGAGCTTTGCGTTTCTTTCATATCTCTGGAACACCTGAGCAAAGACCATTTTCCATCTCAGTCATTTGAAATCTTTCTGTCTTTGTTGAAGTGCCTTCCATCTGCTACAGTAGAGGAGGATTAAACTTAATTCATCAGATGAATCTTGATAGCAGTAGGATTCATTTTGTTCATGGATATGATGGAAGAGCTTAAACAGCTGCATTACAAGTAGCTTTATGTATTAAAGCTTTGTTGGAGCTCTCAATGCCTTGTTTAAAACAAAACTAAACAAAGCAGATTGCTAATTGAAATTCGCGTTCAAACTGTGGCTGATAAATAAGCAGATGGAGCAGTCAACATTACTGGAAAGAAAAAGGGACAATATAGGACAGAGAAGTGAGTAAAAACAAAAATACTCCTACATCAGCCAAACAAAGTGAGAGAAGGGCAAGCAAGGTACTGCAAGCCTTTGAATTGCACCCAGACACGATGTGAGTGCTCAGTCCCGCTCAGACTCCTCTATTTAAAGCACTGCTGTTCCCACCAGCGCCGTGTCTGAGCTCCTCCAGCCTTTTTTAGTCCTACACGAAGACTCCCAAAGTGTGAACACGAGCAGATGCAGTGAGAGCTGCCCCTGCTCTGCGCTAGCTCCAGCCTGGAGCAGCACATCCATCCCTTCCCTCTGCAGCAGAGCCTGCCAAAGCCCAGGGCTGCTCCATGGCCAGAGCTGCCCAGTGGTGGCACTTGGTCCCTGATCTTTTGACCTCTACTCCAGAACATCACAAAGTCAGTTTCCCAGTTCCAGAACAACTCCAGTCCAGGACTACCCAGCAGAAACACATGGAGAAGCTGCATTTGGGAATGATCCTGTTTTCTTGCTGTCACTACAGCCCTGGCAGCAGACACTGCTCATCCTCGGGGTGCACCATCCACTTGCTGCTGCCACAGGACAGCTCCGAGCCTTCCCTTTGGATGTGATCCCTCTTTTAGTTTGTCCTCAGAGAAGTTTTACATTTAGATTGCTCACACATTGGCAAGTTGGATTGTTACAATACACTCCAGACAGGGGCTCCCACTGCCTTCCCTTTGGAGAAGAAAAGGATTGAGGTCTTCTCATGGAGCCTCAGTTTTGACATGGAACTGATGGATTTCTGGGGGCTTTATCCTTTCCACTGCTGAAAACACTAAAGCCAAGCAGCTGAGAGGGAGCAGCACATGGCCTTGGGCCAGAGGGGAAAGAGCAGCTTTCCAGAACCAGAATCATTCCCAAATGCAGAACCAGAGGGTTCACTCAGCTCTTGGGCTCAGGAGTGTTCCCACACCTGAGCAAAACCTTTCCAGACTTCCTCAGCCCAGGTGATGCTGCTGAATAAAATCAGTCTGCAAGACCCTGCAGGGCTGCAGGGCCCCAAGGGCCTGAGTCTCACCACATCAAAGTGGTCCTTCAGCATTGCTTAGGAAGAAATTGTTCCCTTTGAAGGTGGGGATGCCCTGGCACAGGGTGTCCAGAGAAGCTGTGGCTGTCCCATCCCTGCCAAGTGTTTAAGATCAGTTTGAAAGGGCTTGGAGCGACCTGGGCTGGTGGAAGATGTCCCTGCTCACTGGGTGGTAGGACAGGGTGATCTTTATGGACCTCCTAACCCAAACCACTGGTGCTGAAGCCCCATCCCTTGAGATGTCCAGGGAAGGCCTGTGTGGCACTCAGTGCTCTGGGCTGGTGACAAGGTGGGGATCAGTCAAAGGTTGGACTTGATGATCACGGAGGTTTTTTCCAACCTCAATGACTCTGTGATGATTTGGAATGGGAGCTCTGCCAGGGGGGAGTTGGCAGCAAGTGCTCAGGGCAGAGGATCAGTGCCAGGTACAGACAGCATCACCTACAAACATCCTCTGGAGACAAGATTCATGGACACTGAGAGTGCACAATAATTCCTGGGACAGCTCCTGGCTGAATTGAACCTCTGATAATGGTGGGGACCTGACAGACACCAGCACAGGGACCTCAGCACCCACTCACAGCGGAGAGCTCCAGAGCAGTCGGGCACTGCTCATTCCCAGCTTTCAGCTCCACCACCTGCCTTGCCCAGCAGAGTCTCTCAAAGCCAGTGGGAGCCCTAAAGGTGTTATTCTTGTGAGTTTTTAAATCATCCTTGCAGCACAAAATAATCCGATGCGTTTGCTAAGTGCCACCTGAATAAATTGCCTAACCTTTCCGCTTTAATCCACTGTAATCACTTTCCAGAGGCACTCTGAAAAGTGAGCTCCGTGTTTCCAGAGCAGCTGTGCTCCTAATTAAAAGGCACTGTAGCAAGAAGCCAACAAAACCTAATTCTGCTTGGAAATGCCTTGCTGCAGTTGGAGGACTGAGGTGAACTGTGAGGAGGGCCAGGGAGGAAGCAGCAGCTGCCTGTGCTGCTTAAGGGAGTATTAGGAGAGGGCTGGCACTCGGGGCTGCCTCTTGGCTAAATCCCTGTTTAGCAGATTGGCTCCCAATCCTCTGCCCTGGCCAGGCTGGTTTGCACAGCTTGGACACGTGCAGGAATCAGCTGAGTGCTCACAGAAGGAGCCAGAGCAGAGGGAAAAGCATCCAGAGTGTTTTCCAGCAGAATTCCTGGGTGTTTTGCTTCCAGCACCATTCCTCTTGCAGCAAAGCTGAATCCAGCACAGCTCAGGCTCACAAGTTCCCCATGATGCAGGGAGCAGGCTCAGGCTCCATCTCTTCAGCTCCAGCTATAACAAGCAGAAGTTGGATTTGAAGGAAAGCCGTAGGAGCAGTGAGAAATCATCTTTTCAAGGGAGATTTTTTGAGCTCTGCATTAGGAGCATAAACCACTCACGAGAGGAATGTTTCCAGCAAATGGAGGTTGCTGTGCTTCATCAGACCAAGTTCAGTTTGACACATCCCAGCTGGGGCAGGTCCTGAAGAGCAGGGTCCAAGCAGGCAGAGGGGGTAGGAAACTCTGACACTCCATAAATTCTTCTGTATCTGCATATCTACAAATCCAAAGCTCAGTGCCACACTCAGACTGTACCTGAACAAAGCCAGCCCCAAACAACTTCATTTGAGTGTGAATTTGGTGGTTTCCATTGTGCAAGAGAACATCAAAGATGAGAATTTTAGTACGAAACCCTAATGTTTCCATGGGGTAGACACCACAGAGTTTATCAATCATTTAGATAATGTGCATTAAAAACTGAATCAAATCAAGCAGACAGCAATAATTTCACCTGTATTCCCAGCCACATTTTCATGTGAAGCTGTTGGAATGCTGTGACACTTACTAAAACCCTAAGTCAAAGCAACTCACATTCCAACAAACCTACATTTGCTCCATTTTCTGATGAAAAGGGTGTTCAAGGAGCAGAAGCTCCCCCCTGATTTGCCTGCAGTGATCTCTCCACAGTGCCAACACCACTGAGTGTAACCCTGCATGGCAGAACGAGATGATTTAAGAGCTGCAATCCTCCTCCCCTCTCCAGCAATTTCTTGCACTTATGCACTCTCCAGTCCTGCTTGAAATGCCTGAAAGAAAAAGCCACTTGCGTCATCAGCTTTTTTTTTTTTTTCTTTTAATGCCCAGCACAAATCACAGCTAAGTCACGATGTGGGCCTGGGTGTCACAGACAGGCAGAGCTGCCACTGGCACAGGATCAGGTCAGTGCCACTCTCTGATTTGGGCACCTTGGCTGTTCAGTTTGGGGTTTAAGGCCCAGAGCCTGTTCCCGAGGGCTGACTGTCCTTGGATGGGACAAGTGAGTTTAGTGAGCCTGGTTGGTGGCAGGGGGTTGGAGCTGGATGAGCTTTAAGGTCCATTCCAAGCCAACCCATTCTGTGATTCCATGATTCTTAGGCCATTTTAGGATTGGGGAGCTGTGCCATAGGGAGCACCTGCAGAAGGAGGCAGCCTTGGGCTGTGAATAATTTACTGCACAGGACTGGGTTTATTCACTCTGCAGAAATTGTCACACAAGTCCAATATTGCCACAGATGAGCTGCATGGCACAGGACTGGCTGGGAAGTTGCAGCATAGAGGGGGAGCACAGACTCTTTATCCTCAGTGCCTTCCTGCATGATTTGGGGTTGACCTTGTGCACAGGGGGTCACAATGTGCAAATTGATGCCCCAAATCCTGAATTCTCCTCCTGCTGGGCCCACCACTGCCCCAGCCCAGTCTCCACCCTTCAGGCAGGGACTTCACCCTGATGGAGGTCTTGGCTTCTCTTGGAGTGCAGCACCTCACTCACAGGCTGGGATGCTTTACTGATAGAACCACGGAATGGTTTGGGTTGACCTTAAAGATCATCTTGGTTCAACCCCCTGCCATGGCAGGGACACCTCAGGGACACCTCCCACTGTCCCAGGCTGCTCCCAGCCCTGTCCAGCCTGGCCTTGGGCACTGCCAGGGATCCAGGGGCAGCCACAGCTGCTCTGGGCACCCTGTGCCAGGGCCTGCCCACCCTGCCAAGGAACAATTCCCAATTCCCAATCTCCCATCCATCCCTGCCCTCTGGCAGTGGGAGCCATTCCCTGTGTCCTGTCCCTCCATCCCCTGTCCCCAGACCCTCTCCAGCTCTCCTGGAGCCCTTCAGTCCTGCAAGGGCTCTGAGCTCTCCCTGATGTGAATATCTCTGTTCTTTCTTCAACTGAACGGAGAATATCCACACTCTGGAGCCTTCTCTTGTCCAGGCTGAGCAACTCCATCTCTCTCCATCTCCAGAGCAGAGGGGCTCAGCTCTCAGAAAACCTTCACAGTCCTCTCTGGACTCACTTCAGCAGCTCCACATCCTTCTTATGTCAGGGGCTGGCTGGGAAGTCCCAAATGAATTTGGGAGAAGTGCAGTCCCTTTCTGAAGAGCTCTGTTAATATATCCACCAATTTCACATCAGACCTGAGCACTGCAGAGCTCATTTGCACAAGTTCAGCCTCCCAGCAGGTGGGAAAATCAGGGGCTTCACTCACACTGGGAATTGACAAACTCATACAGAGCTAATCTAATTGGAAGGTATTTATCTCATTTGAAAACATTTACCTAATTCAAATACATTTATCAGTCTGGTTGTGAAAGCCTGTCAGTCTGGCAGGATTTATGGGCCAGCTTCCCAGGCATTTCTGCAGTGGTGGAAGTGACTGCAGTGGTACAAACTATCCCTGCATCAGGTTTGCATGAGGAGCAAAACTCAGCCCTGCCAGCAGGAGAACTCAGCTGCAAGGACTGATTGCTGATTTTGGGGGGCAAACTCCAGGGCAGAAACGGGGGTGCTCCTTCCAGCTCCTGACTGAGACTGTTCCTTTCCCTGTGCATCTATCTGTGCCCCAGGGGAAGCACAACACCAAAAATTCCCGTGGAGCAGCTCACTCCTGCTGTGACAGCCCTGGAGTGCTGCCAGAGCACCGGGAAATTCATCCTCAGTTCCCCACCCCAATTTTGCACTGCTGGCAGTTTTGCTCCCCATTCAACCATTGCCACAAGAACACAGGATTGAGATCTTGGAGGCCTGGAGCCTCCAATGAGCATCTCTCCTGGTGGGGGTGATTTACACCGAGATTCCTCCACTCACTCAGAGGATAATGGGGCTGCAGGGTCACACTCTTCATCCAAAGCATCGCTCTCATCTCCTCCAGCCTGCAAACACGTCCCTGCCAGGCTGGAGAGGCATGCAGAGCTCTGGGCTCCCTTACTGCAGCACTGCAGGAAGACAATCAAAAGAAAAAGTTAATGAGGTACTAATCATTATAGATTTGTAGTATATAATGCCATAAATACCCGCTGCCATCGATTAAATGTAGCGGGGCAAAGGCATCTAATCCATCATATCAGCCATTTGATTTTTTCAAAATTAATTTCCTACCATCAGGGAGATGCCAGAGGCCCAGTCTCCTCCCCAAGAAGTTGGCACCATTCCCTCCCTGCACCCATCAAACTGTGGCCAGCCCAGACCTTCTGAAAGGGCTCTGTAAGGTTCCACTGAGAATCCCACCGTGAGGAATTGGGAGCTTGGAGAGAGAGTAAAAATAAGCAGGACAAGCTTGAATCCTGGGTCCTTTCTCTGTTTCTCTGCAGGTTTTTATTTGTTTGTTTCCAGCCCAACCCCTCTGGTTTTCTTGCAGAGAAGAGGCTTTTAGGAGAAAAAATATTAGTTCTAACAAACATTAGTTCTAACAAACAAACAAATAAAAAGAAGGAAAATCTGTTCTTGATGTTAAAATCTGTTCTGAATGCCTTAAGTTCTCCTAAAGTGACGAACGACCAAGAGAAAACAGATGAAAAACCCATCTCAGAGATGTCATCACAGTTCTGAAACTTGCCAGAAGGCAAGAAAAAAGCGCTCTGGCATCTCTTAGGGAGACAAAGGTGACAAAACCCAGCTACAGCCAGGTGTAGGTGATGGGCAGTGCTGTGGTAAAGCCTGAGTAACTCCAGAGCGGCGGGCAGGCAAAGTGGCAGCGCTGGCAGCCGAGGATGAGAGTAATTAGGGCTGCGATCCGCTGCCCCACACGCGCTAATGCCCGCAGATAGATCGCTAATGCTCTCAATTCTTGCTCATTAGCACCGGCAGCAAAGACAAGACAAGCGTGTTATGTCATCGTTTAAATCCTGTCACATTTCCCCAGTGACTCTGATTCCGTTTTTAAATATTCATTCTCCTCCCCCGAGGCAGGACTGCCTTGCCCTGGCAGCTCCAGATTCCGGAGGTTTGCTCCAAGCAAAGCTCTCCCACCCGCACTGAGCCCCAGCCCTTCCCCTGGTGGGAGCATTCAAGGCCTCAGCTCACGCTCCCCTAATTTTCCACATGACTTTACACCTCAGACTGGAGTTCAGCTGAGTATTTTCCAGTCACCTTTGCACGAGGAGGGAGTTTCTCTCTGCATGAGCAGGCACACTCCAGTTCAATAAGCACAAAACACGTTTGCAGCACGAGGAGCCAATGGTTCTTGAGTCAACTAGCAGGAGTGAAAAGAATAAATATTTACAGACATATTCCTGCCTTGATCTGTGCCAGTTGGATTTATAGCAACTCTCACTCAAAGGGGGATTTCAGCCTTCTGCCCTCGCTGCCCAGTCAGATGCTGGTGGGGTTGGGGGTGTTGGAAGGGCTGGAACTCCTTCCACAGGGATCCTGACCTGGGGATATCCAGGAACACTCAGCACAGAGAGCAGCAGGGGTGGGAGGGCTGTGAAATCTGCCTTGAAACCCAGGGCAGGACACAGAAATGGTCACAAACACACCCTGTCCGGGGTGGGGGAACATTTCCTCCTGAGTTCAGCACAGGCTGCATCAGACCCATTCATTCTTCCCTGCAGCAAACCATTTCCACAACCATTTTGCATATGCCACAGAGGGAGGAGACCTGTCCAGGGACACCTGGGACAGCCCAGAGCAGCTGTGCCATCCTCCAGCCACAGACTGAACCCCACATCCCATCCCATCCCATCCCATCCCATCCCATCCCATCCCATCCCATCCCATCCCATCCCATCCCATCTCATCCCATCCCATCCCTGCTTGGTTTCCCCAGCTGGGCTGGGGGATCTGTTTGGATCTGGCCTGGTGTTGCTGTAGGATTTTTCTCTTACCTTCCCTTTCACACTGCAGACATCACCAGGAGGACTTGGTGAGGTTTTTTGCTGCAGAATCTCCTGGGAAAAGGCTGAATTGCTTTTATTCCAGCAGCTGAGTGTTTCAGAGCTTGCTTATGAAAGCAGGGAAAGGAAGAAATAACAGAAATGAGTGGTTGGGGTCAGATGTGCATTAAGAGGAAGGGTTTACACTAGATGGCACCTGATCTCACCACTTTGGATGCAGAAGGTAAAGCCAGCAGGATTACTGTAGGGAATGATGTTATTCCTTCCCCAGGAGCTGCCTTTGTGGCCCTCCCCAAGCTCTGGGCCATGCAGGAGGAGCAGCTCACCCAGCAGCCAGCTGTGAATGTTAAACACCCTTTGCACAACCCCACTCAGAATCTCTTTCCAGCTGCTGGAGTTCCCTGCTTTGCTCAGCCCAAGCTGCTTCCAGAGCCACTTCCAGAGGCTAAACGTGCCCAGCCTGTTTCCTGCCAGGTTTCTCTCAGTGGAAGCACAACCTCCCTCCGTGGAGGCACAGGCAGTAAGAAGGGCTCTGTCCCCCAGGGACTTCACTCTAAGAGGCAGCAAAGCTGCTGCAGGGCCATGACGTGGATAATCCACAGATCCACCCGAGCACTGCATGGCACAGCAGCCACTTGGGCACGTGGGGACACTCCAGCTCTGCCACAGGTGTGGCACAGAGACACCAGAGGCAGGCCCTGATCCCACAGCAGGGGATGTGGGACTCCATCCCTGTGAGCACATGGAAGGTGCTGAAGACACAAAACAAGTGGCCACGGTTTCAGCAGCCCGCAGAGGAGGAAGGGTTTGCAGGAAGCACTGCTCCACACATCCACACACATGGAATGAGTCAGGGAATTGCTGTGGGAGAAGAGGGAAGAGCTGCCAGCTGGGAAGAGGGGCTGAGCCTCAGGCTTGCTCTGGTGCAGCACATCCTTTCTCCTGCTGCCATCAGGAGTGAGACACTGGAGGAGAAAGCTGGCCTCAGTCTGTGGGCACAGCGGCCATTCCTGAATTACCAGCCTGAACCTGGATCTAGGCTGGATGGATGGAGCTTGGAGCAAGCTGGTCTAGGGGAAGGTGTCTCTAGAGGGTGGAATGAGATGGTTTTTAAGGTCTCTTCCAACCCAAACCAGTCTGTGATTGCATAACCTGAGCTAGAGCTGCACCCCATCATCCACTTTCTGCCCCTAAATACCATGAATGAGATTCCCATTAAAAAAAAAAAAAGCTGGTAAATAAATAAAATCTAAATGGTGAGTGAGGAAATTATTTCTCTACGGAAGCAAAGCCAGCAACAAATCTCAGCCCTCTTCTGAATTATTTTGCCTCCTCTTGGATTTTCCCTGGACTGGGGAAGGGGTTTCTGCTCCTGGCAGCACCTCTGTCACAGTCTCAGAGTGTCATGTCATAGTCGTGCTGCTCTGAAGACATTTGCAGGCAAATTACTCTGCCTTTCCCAAGCACAGACACTCATTGCTTCAGCAGGAGGCAGCCAGCAGATTACATGAGGTAATTTAGTAGCTAACATTAAAAACACCTCATTTAGCTTGGAATAAAAATATCTTCATTCAAGCTAAACTATATGAAGATAACTGAATTCATAGCAGGTTTTGAGTAGCTGCTCACCTAGGTAGCTGAATGGAGACTCCAAGTCACCATCTCCCTGTCACTGTGTCCCTGCTGGAAAGCAGGAATGCCAGCAGGGAATAGAGGGATTCTCATGGGGCCTAAATCTCCCTCCCTGGTACAGCAGATCGAATTTTCCAGCTTTCCTGGATGAATTGCTTTTTACCTTCTCCCTGGTGTGGGCCAAGGCCTCCAGCTAAGAGAGCAGAGAGATAAATTTTGCTGCATCTCAAGCAGCTGTTGCTCTGTTTGGTTTAATGCTGTGCTGTGAGCAGAGCCACGGCTACAGAGAGAGAGTTAATAATGTCCTGAATGAGACAAGAGAGGCTACAGAGAGAGAGTTAATAATGTCCTGAATGAGACAAGAGCCAGGGAGAGGAGAAGGAATGGGATGCAGGGAGGAGGGATAGTTTAAACACTGGTTTATCTGACAAATTCTGCAGTTATACATCCTCTACTCTGCTTTCCAGCAGACAGATGGAAACAGTTTTTACATGGCACAAGCAAAGGAGAAGCAAATGAACTCTTGCTCTCAGTGCAAGACCCAGCTGCACAGGTGCCACTTCTGTAACTTTTGGAGACCTCCATAATTAAGGAATTACCACAAAAAAGGAAAATATAATCCTTGTCTGACCCCATTTTGGGGGCAGCAGGTGCTCTGAGGTGTTTGGGATTTATTCAGGAGAATCTTCCTCCAGCAGCTCCAAGATCCTGCCTTTCAGCAGCAGAACCCCGTGCTGTTACCACCCCTGCTCTCCCAGCAGCCCCCAAAAACACCACTGGCGATGCCTAGAGTGCTTTAATTTGGGATTGTCATCTCAGTACTTCTATTATCCAGAAGAGGCAGAATTTGCCATTCCCCCTCCACTGCTGGAGGCTGCCAGCAGTTCAAGGTGCTGGTGCTCCCTGTACCTGCCCAGGTAGGGAGGATTCCCTGGAGGTGCACAGGTGCTGTCCCAGCCCTCTGCTCCCACCACACCATCAGCACAGCCCTTTTCAGAGAAAAAAAATCTAACCAAATTGTGGCACCCTGGTCCTTTGGATCCCTTCCAGAGGTACCCCAATCTCTTCAGACTCTCTGGGTACCCAGCTCAGGGCGTGGTGTGCTCCACTTCCCACCCTATCTCTGAACATAACACAGAGTCATCTGCCACAAGGATTTGGTCTGAGCTGATGCTTTTTGGGCCAGATGCTCCTGAAAGTGATGGACAGAGGAAGTTCCAGCCATGAGGAATTGCAGGACAAACTCACCCAGTAGCAATTGCAGCAGCACCTTTGGCTGCACCAGAGCTGCCTGATTGAAAATCTTAGGATATCCTGAGCTGGAAGGGACCCACAAGGATCATCCAAGTCCAGGTCCTGGCCCTGCACAGGGCAACCCCAACAATCCCACCCTGTGCCCGAGGGCATTGTCCAAACACCTCTAGAACCCCTGAGGACCAGACCACAAGGAATTCCTCCCAAGGCTGCATGGATGGAGCTTGGAGCATGAAACGAAGCTCTGCCTGTCCATGGACTGCAGGGAATGCTGCTAAACCAGAGCAGATGTCACTGTCCTTCTGGATTTGCTCCCTGGAGTTCTGTCAGGGAAGTCAGAAGGCATTTGGCATGTGCAGCTGAATATCAGATTTACAATGAGGATGTCTGGGCTTGTTTCCCAACTCTGAGACTGACACATTTTGCAAGCTCAGTCAGTTCTCCTTCCTTCCCAGGCCGGATTTCATCCCACTCTGCACCTTCCCGAGTCATTTTGTACCTGCACAAAGCATTAACCCAGCCAGAACATTTTGCTCACTTAGATGGGTGTCACATCTGACACCAAGAGGGGAGTGCTTCCAGCATCACTTAATGAGGCTTCTCTGCTTTGCATAAAAACTTGGCAATGAGCTGGGCAGGGTGATAAAGGAGGAGGAGAGCTGCCAGATGCCAGGCAGGAGAGACAGACAGCTCCTGTCACCCCCTCCTCCTTGGACACAAGCAGGATGGGCTGGGAAAGCAACCAGGCTGCTGGTTTGGGGCTCCAGCTCTTTTGGGATCGTTGTTCACATCCCAGCCCACAGGGGCTGTGTTAATCTCTCATCCCTGCTCTCCCAGCAGTCCCAGATCCCAGCGTTTCCCCACTGCTTTGTGAAGTTATTGTTCTCTATTATTGCTCCCTGCAAACCTCCAGCTCTTCCAATCCGCACAACTCAAAGCTGGTAAAGCCAAATTCTCCCCCCTGAGCTCTGCCAGGAGTACCTGGCTCCTGCCTTCCCCTCTCACAGCCTCCAGCCCCCTTTCTCCTGCCATCAATAAACACTCCCAGGGTTTCAAATTTTCCTCCTCCAAGTTCCTTTTTCTATTCTCTTGCAGGATTTCTATGGGGGAAGATGCAGCTGGGTGACTGTTCTGTGACTTGATGGAAATTATTATTTTTTCCATTTTTCCCCTTTTTTCTCTTTGCTCCCTTAGCACAGAGAGGCTCTCAGAGCTGCAGAGGAACCTCAGGCAGGGTGGGTCCCATCTGCAGCTCCCTCTGGGCTACTGGGGACACCAAAGGGTAAAGTCCCCAATGTCACCTCAGCTTTCCACCCCTCCTGCTGCCTACTTGCACTGCCCACAGCCTTCCTGGCTCAGGACAAGCCTTTCTTTCCCAAGAAAAGGGAGATTTTTAGTTTCACACAAGTTTCTTGTGACAGGACATTTACTGAGTTTTGGTACAAGGAATTAATGTTGGAATTAATTTGTCTCTGTGAGTGGTGAGTGCTGGGGCTGAGGTTGCAGCTCTGTTTGCTCCTTACAGGCTGTTCCTGAAGCTCCTAGAGCTGCTCTCCCTGCAGGATGAGCCCTGTTCCACAGCATCTTAGCAGAGTTTATTAGGAGACACTGCCTAGTGTTTGATCTTGGAAGCTTTTCTCCCCCTGGTACAACCCAGAGCATTTAAGTGGCAAATTAGATGCAATTGGTATATGTATAAAAATGCAGACCCATAGGCCAGGAGTCTGCTAGCATTGTTAACCTTGGAAATTCTGAATTACCCTTTAGGCAGGGGATTTGGCAGGGATTTTAACAAGAAATGCTAGAAAAAGCAATGTTTGTTCTCACATGGGTGACTATGCAGCCTGCAGCAAATTGTAAAGGACTTTTTTCTTTGCAAACACCACAGATCTTCCTTTGGCTTTCTAAGAACCAAATAATTTTCCTGATTTGGGGCATAGGGACACATCCTCCAAAACCAGGACTGTCTGTAGTATTGCACATTTAACTATCAACCTGCTACACATAAGATGCTCATTACCCAAGAACCAGACTCTGGTTACCTTCTCCTGAAGGTGCAGAAAAACCCAAATTTTAATAGGCTGAGTGCTTGCTGTTGCTATAAACAGTAACACAGGGCAGACAGGAGCACAAGTCTAAGTGTCACATCAGGACACTGCAAACATCCCCAGCACTGGGGGGTTGTGCCACCAGAACAGCAACTGAGACCTTTTATTTGATAAATAACAGGATTCTTTAGAACAGCTTGGAGAGAGAAAACACTTGAAGCCCAGATTTAAGTGGAAAATAGCATGAAAGCCAATGTGGCTAATGATCTGACAAGGAACACGCAAGGCTAATTTAGGACTTCTTTAAGTAGAATGCTTGATTAGGCACCAGAAAGGCATTAAATCATGTAGGTGCTCCTTGGGAAAAGCATCTGTAATGAGGCTGTGGTGGGAAAGTTTGCGTGAGGTTAGGGAAAATAGAGATGAAGAGAACAGAGGTGATCTGATGAAAGAAAAGATGGCAGCAGCCACTGACACTGCTGATTGCAAGGAACACAGGGAGGACAGTACCATAGCCAAGGAAGACACTTCATCTGCACAGCCTACCCTTTTGTCAGGGTAATTTAGGAGTTCTTAAGCAAAATCCTTAAAGGAACTCCATCCATGTGTTCCACCTGGCTCTGGTTGCCCTGGGCAGCCCCACCGGGATGTCACCCCCTGGCTCTCACTGGAGGGCTCAGGGGATGAATTTCAGCTCAGCCCTTGGCTCAGGTTGTTCTCTGCTTGTCATGGGTTTGTACCTTGGGCTTCTGGGGACATATCTGGAAATGAGATTTCTGGATATTTGGAAATTATTCCTGACCAACCTAGAGCTCCTCTCCTCACACAGGTGCTGTGCTCTCCTTGGTGAGTGTCTTATGTTGGAAATGGGGGTGTGTATTCAATTCCCACCTGTCAGAGCTGGGGCAGTTATCCTCTGTGCATTGGGCAGTTTTCTTTATCTCTCCCACAGCCAATCCTCCCTCCAGGAGATCTCTGCTGTTCTTGGCCACTGAGTGTCCCTGCATGGCTGAGAAAATTCCAGCATCCATGGGGAGAGGCTCTGCCCAGGGGAGGAGCCCAGCATTCCTACCTGGATCCAATCTGACCTGGGAACAGCACAGCAGCCTTTGCCCCCTGCATTCCCAGAGGAGCAGCTTTCTTCCCATGGCATTCCCAGAGGAGCAGCTTTCTTCCCCCCTGCATTCCCAGAGGAGCAGCTTTCTTCCCTCTGCATTCCCAGAGGAGCAGCTTCCTTCCCCCTGCATTCCCAGAGGAGCAGCTTTCTCCCCCCTGCATTCCCAGAGGAGCAGCTTTCTTCCCCACTGCATTCCCAGAGGAGCAGCTTTCTTCCCCCTGCATTCCCAGGGGAGCCCAGGCCCATCTCCCCCAGCCCTGGAGCTCCAGAGGAAAACTCCCCCCTTGTGCAGGATCCCTGCTCCAGCAGAAGCACAGCTGGCACTGCAGGAGGGCTGAGCCACCCTGGGATGGGGCTGCTGCCACCTCCCTGACCCACAGGGGGACAGGACCTGCTCTGACTCTGGCAGTGGTTTGGGGTTTTTTTTTTTGTTTGTTTGTAGTATTGCACTTGTATTTTTAATTTCCCTAGTAAAGCACTGTTATTCCTATTCCCATATCTTTACCTAGGAGCCCCTTAACTTTAAAATTACAATAATTCAGAGGGAGGGGATTTACATTTCCCATTTCAGGGGAGGCTCTTGCCTTCCTTAGCAGGCACCTGTCTTTTCGAACCAAGACAGGGAGGATGCTGCCCTTTGCTCCCTGTTCACCCTCCCTGGCACAACAACACCTTCCTGCTGCTCCCAGCAGAGCTGCAGCAGGAACCTCATGCCCTGAGGAGCTGTGATGCTGTGCCCAGGCTGTGGGGCATGTATGCGATGTGATATGACAAAAAAAGGGTGAGGAGTGACCATTGATGAGTTGTGTTGTCACATTTCAGTTCTGGAGCCTTGGCAGCAGCAGTCACTGGATGAGAAGAGGCAAGTTAAAAAAGGCATGAAAATGAGGCGTTTACCAGGTTCAGTTTTGAAGAGGAAACTCCTGACCTCTGATTTAGATGAGAGGATGCCCAATCTGCTGGCTGTTATTTTTGCTTTGCTGTACAGGCACCTGAAGCCAGGGGCTGCCTCCCCTCTTGTTTCTGGTGGTGAGATGTTTTGTGGGAGGTGTGGAACTTGGCTTTTCCTGCTCTGCCTTTTAGCCAGGAGAGTTCAGGAGCCAGGTCTGCCTGGAGCATCCCCACCACTGCCCTCTGCGGTCATGGGATGGTGACAAAGCCTTCCCGCAGCAGCTTTTGCTCTTTTTTGATGCCATTTGGGCAGTTTTGGGTGCTCCTTTTGAATAGCCAACAGCTGATGAATAATCTGGTGTTTCACACATGATTATGGTTCTCACAGTCTCGATCAATAAATACAATAAGCTTGAACAGCCTGGTGTTGTGAGCTCTTTAAAATCATATCCTCTATGAGAGACAGCAATCGATGGTGCTTATTCCAGTTTAGCAGTGATTATGTGCTGGTTACTGCAAAAAGCCACCTGCAACCCAAAGCGGGGACTGTAACTTCCTGCTGGTGTACAGCACACCTGTCCTGCTCTATAAATACTGAGTTTTTAATTAAAGTGGATAAATTGCTTCAGAAAATGTGATGCGCTTGTTTAAATACCAACCATCAGTTATGGCACAGGGATTTGAATAGGGAAGTTTGGGCTTTTTGCAAAGAAATGTGTATGTGGTGTCTCTCTCAGCTCAGTGCAATCCATCCTGAGTGTCAGCTCCAAATTCCATGTGCTCTCTAAATGAGAGGGAGAAAGGGATGTTCTGTGTGTATATACAGGCTGCAGATATGAAATGTTTCAGTTTGGTGACAAACATCTTTATTGAAATGGTGAAAATCACACAGAAAACAAACAAAGCTGGGGGTTAACCTCAGCACATTGACATGAGGAACACCAGAGAGCTGGAGCTGGCCACTGGGGGAGAAAATTCCAGGTGTGGATGTGGCAGGTAAGTGCACACCTGCTGCTTTGGATCTTATCTGCTGGAGCATTGGAGATAGACAAGCTGAATTCCTCTTGAGCAAAATCCCAGGATTTAGGCCTACTGTAGCAGTAAACCAGGATCCAAATTGGAGAGGGGATTTTACCCATCATAAATGTGTTCTTCTGTATGACAACAGTAAAACTAGCATTTTTCCTAGATGAATGGACAAAATGTCTGTGGTAGGAACAAGCAAAACTGGTCCCATTCCCATTGCCAGGCTGGCATGGAGCTGGAGTCTGGACACTGCAGAGTCCTATCCAGGAGCAGATTGAGATGGCAAAGACAAACTCCACAGGTTTTTTTCCCCTTTTTATTGCAAATTCACTGTATTTTATTTTGTGGTGGGCAGAACAACCAAGGCAGTGAGGCAGGAGCTGTGCTGCTGGTGCCAGGTGAGCTTGAGAGAGTTCCAAAGGGACTGCCTTGGGCTGCTCCAAGATTTGGGGCAT
The DNA here is from genome assembly GCA_003676055.1 of Chloebia gouldiae. Lineage (NCBI taxonomy): Eukaryota > Metazoa > Chordata > Aves > Passeriformes > Passeridae > Chloebia > Chloebia gouldiae. Next base: position 6,427,274 of record QUSF01000027.1, on the reverse strand, counting down.
GGCATCAGAGTGAGCTGGGTATAGGGAGACAGGATGGGATCCTGATGGGCTCTTCCCATGGGAGGGAATTCAAGGCTCCTGCAGCACTCAGGGCTCACTGTGACCTTGCCTGGGGCTCTGCAGGGAAGGACGGGCAGCGTGGAGCTGGTTTACAGCCCAGGCTGAGTTACCTGGGAAAGCAGCAGCTTGTCCACTGTTACCCAAAGCCTGCTGCTCCCCAGAGAGTGGGGACTGAGGAGTGGGGGACGTGTGGATCAGCTCTGTGCACTGCAGGAACAGGAAGGGGAGCAGTGGGGGAGTCTCACCCCTCTGGGAACACTGCTGGAAGAGCTGTGAGTTCTCCCACCTGCATCCCAGACTTTCCAAGGCCTGACTCCACCAGCACTGCAATATGTGCCAGGCTTTGGGACTCCCAATCTGCTAATCCCCCCCTGGATTCCTCCTGGCCCAGATGTGGCTCTAGAAAAGGCTCCTCTGGGGGTTCAAGGGAGCCTTGCTGCAGTTCCCAACAAATCCCCAAGCCCTGTGGATGTTCTGCCTGATGCCAACACTAACCCATGTCAGCAGATTCCATGGTTCCAACTGGCCAATCCCTGGGTGTCTCAGTGATCGCCTTGACTCGGATCTAGTTTTTTGTTGCTGGCTGTGAATAATAATTCTCAAACTAAAGCAGTGAGCTGTGGCCCAGCAGTTTGAATTGGATGGATGGACTTGCTTTGATTTAATGGCAGCAGTTGGCACTTCTTGTCCCATCTGTCCCTGTGAAGAGTCCTGTTCCCTCTCACAAAGAGCACGGAACAGCTGTGATGTAATTCCTCACGCACTGGAGAGCCAGAGGGCTGGGAAGGGTCTGTGATCTGTGGATTCACAGTGCAGATCAGAGTTGATGGAAGGGATGGGGACCTTCTGAGCTGTAGAAATACCTGAGCACCTTCCTACAGCTGAACTGCACTTCAGAGTACCCAGGAGACACCTGGAAGTAAAAAGAGCCCTGGCACTGGTGTGCTCCAAGCCCTGCTGGTGTGGATGGGGACTGGGTGTAGCAGACTCCAATACCAAACAAAATGTCTCGTTTTCTGCTTCTATGCCTGTGGAATATTTTAAAATTACCCCTGAAATGTTCCTTGATGTTATAAATAGCTTGCTTCAGAGGCTGAGGCCCATCCTTTTTCTCTCTCAGCCATGTTCCTCCCCAGCTCCGTGGATGTACATTTGCCATGGCAATGCCACAGCTGATGGTCAAGGAATCTGCCCCAATGCCAGGAATAATTCATCTCCCTGGGTGTGAGCAGGGCCCTTCCCAGGCTCACTCAGTGTTTCCTGTCTGGATCAGGAGTTGGGAGCAGATGACAGCCCACGTGCAGGAGTTGTTCACTTGTGCCTGCATGGAAAAGACAGTTCACATTCCAGCTGTGGATTTTGTGGGGTGGATTTGGGTATCTGGTGCTTCAGGGTCCTTCAAACACTGCAGCTCCGTTGGATCCCTGCTCCTGTGGGGGGAAGGCAGCTTGACCCAGTGGGCTGGGCCTTTAGCAGTAGCTCTTCTGTGTCTCAGGGGTTGTGTATGGAAAACTGCAGGAGCAAATCCAGGGAGCTCAGGGCTCTGGGATACAGCAGGAGCAGGCCATCACTCAGCTGCTGGATGCTGAAGTAGCCACACTCCTTCCCACGTCCTTCATGCCCAGAGCAGCCACATCTTGTCCCGGCCCCGGGCCCTGCAAAGTCATTCCCGAAGTCTTCTGGAAAGAACTGGTGAACAGGCAGAGGTGGGGAGGGGAAGAAAAAGAAGTCACATTACTTGTGTCTGTATCTCAGATCTGCAAAATCCAGCAGCCGTCTCCTCCTTTGCCTTCTGCATTCCCAAAATAGTTAAATCATATTTTGGTTGGCTTTTTCCTAGATATTGCTCTCTTCTGGAAGAGTTACAGTCCTGTAGAGAAACTCATGGCTTTGCAATGCAAAAAACCCCCAGGCTACCTGCATGTGTGAGATGATTTATTGTTCTTGGTAATCAATTTTTTACCGCAGCTGTTTCAGGTTAATCCCACTATTAATATCCCAAAACCACTGAAGTGCAATCCCATTACACAGAGCCCAAACTCTGCTTCTGAGCCCGTGGCACAGTCAGGCAGCTCATTGCAGCCCCTGTTCCAGCAGCTCTGAAACTCGGTGACCAAATGGCCCTGGGCTGCTTTGGTGGTGGCCACTTGCTGGGGAACTCATCCTGCCAGAATGAGGCTCGATGCTGGGCAGAGCATGAAGTTGCTGGATGAGGGAGTGGAAAAATAGATTGATTTTATTTTTCCCTGCAGCTGAGAGCTGTCTGCCAAATTGCAATGGAAATCTAGCAGGATGGAGCAGGGGTTTGATCTAGGGAGGGGAGAGCAGTGGGAGAACCAGGGGGTAATTCAGGTAAACCGAGTGGACTTGATATTGTAATGAGCTGGGTAATTAAGAGCCCAAACTGGACAGTAGCCTTTGGGTTGGTTTTGACAAAATCAGAACCATGGGAGGGTTGTGCTGGCTCTGGGTTTATTTTTGGCTTTTTCCCATAGTCCTGAAGGAGTGGATGGGGCCAGCGAGCACAGGGATGGAGAGCTTGGATTTTCAAAGGCATTAAGGCTAAATATAGAAATTGGTTATTAAGATTTTTCCGTGAATGTTGTAAACAAATTAGTTCCACTAGGTAGCTATCTGCATGCCTAGGTGCTTGTGTACCTCTGAAAAACCTTCCTGGAGGATCTATTTGTTGTCTGGCTTCAGTCTCCAAACTTTCTGAGCTGGGAGTGAGGGAAGTTCACCTTCCTGGGGTAATTCTGAGCGTCTGGTTGAACTTGTGCAGTGAAGAGTCTATCGCTCCACTGCCTTTATGGAGAAAAATCTGCTTCATTTAGCAGGCAGGAGCCCTGCAGCTGAGTGATGTGAACTGTCCCACGAGGAAGCTGCACACCAACAGCTCTTGTTCTACATCTCCTCAAGCCCCAGAGGCCGCAGGGATATTTGCTGGAGCTCCAGACATTGTCACTTCCCGGCATCACTTTTGTTTGAACAAGTGTTGGAGAAGGATCCTCAGCACCCGCAGCTCCATCCCTCGTGGCCTGCAAATTCATCAGCTGCTCGAGGCTGCTTGGCATCACTGCTGCAGTGTTTTGTTATTGTCACACATTTCCATTTCTCCCGAGCTTATGATAAGCATCCAAATTAAACTGCAGCCTCCGATGTTTTTGATATTTCCAGGCAATATTGATAATGAAGCTTGTGCTGTGCTGTGTCATTTACTCAAAGAGCTCCGAGCACCAAACAATCTCGGTACACAGGGATTGTCTCATCCATCACTGGGAGTCAGTGTGCCTGTACCACGGTGCACAATGACATTACTCAGTAATTTGGGGCAGAGAAAGCGGAACTGAGAAGCCAAAAGATCTTTTATGGTGGGGAAAAAAACCCAAGATTTTCTGTGTGTTTCTTCCCCATGGAGTGGGAGTAAAACTCCCGTGAAGAACTGGAATTTGCCTTCAGCAGCCAAAACTTTGGTGCTGCCCATTACAGGAGATGCTATTTGTTGCTGTATTTACTCCAGGAGCTGCTTTGCTTTGCTGTCACATGCAAAAATCCTGGTCCAGACAGTCTGTGGTGAGCCCATGAGGACCCTCCCAGGATGTTCCTTGATGGAGGAATCCCAGTGGATGGGACACATGGATGGGGAGCACTGTCTTGCGTCCATTTATTTTCCCAGCCATGTCCTTTGCAAAGGACACCTGATTAAGGATGGAGGCCAGGAGATGCCAAGGAAACAGGAATGGAGATTTCCTTAGGTGGACAAGGAATTAATAAGGCCTGCTGACACTTCATCCCAACAGAAGAACATATAAACAGAGCTCCCACGCTGGATCTGATGGAAAACCCTGATTTATATGAAACTGAGCCTGGTGGGTGGTGTCAGGCACTGGCACAGCCAAGCATCACTCCAAAGCAGCTCTCTTATCCTGAGGGAGGATAACAGGGGCTGACACAGAAATATGGCTTCTTAAATTGCTTTTAAAAAAAATCAATTCTTACAATATCAATGTAAGTCCATTCTGGTGTAATTCCATCACTTCTATTGGGTTACTCTGGGCTTTAAATCATCCTTGATCACAGAGCAACTCCAGGTGATAAATGGAGCTTGCTTTCTCATTTTGGGATATTTGGGCCAAATTCTTGGCACAGGTCAGGTACAGACAAATGGTACCAACTTGTGCATTTCAGGGTTTAATTGATTTTTCTATGTAAATTCTTCTGCTATGCTGTACTTTGATTTTTAATACTCTGTTTATAAATGAAAAATTAATCCAATATATGAATGCTAGTTAATAATCATTCACTGACCATATTTTAATAATCAACCAATGATGTTTTATCAACATCCAGCAGCTGCATCACCCTTAGTGCATTTCTGTTAATGAATTAAACAGCATAAGAGAGAAATCAGCTCAGTTACCAGGGGCAAAGAAAAAAACCTCTTTGAAAGAACAGACAATTGCACAGCATAACAGTTTAACTTGGGGAATGGAGAATAATAACAGATCAAATTGAAAGTGCAAGGGAATTTAGAAAGGAAAAATGTAATTACATGCTCTGGAAAGGGGCCAGACACTGTTTAAAATCTTGTTCTTCCCAAATATGTCTGGGAATCCTTAATGACAGCAGGATCATGAGATATGACACAGGCTGCCTGGGCTTGGAAACTAAAAGAAAAGCAAAAACAAGGTGTATATTTTTTCCTAGATTCTAGAAATATCTGCTGGCATTTCAGGAACCTGAGTGACACATGCTTGGAGTTGTGACCCACTGTAGAACAAAAGAAGAGTGAGGAGAGATGCAGCTCTGAAATGAAAATCAGTATTTAATGCTTGCAGGAAAATAACCTTTTGGAAAAAGAATGAAAATTAATTAAGAGATATGTTTAATTATCATTACTGTGTTCTGTGGAAACAGCTAAAGAAAAACCTTTCATTTGTTTATTTTAATAATTTGTTTTCCCATCCTAGAGAGCAGGACCAGCCTCAGCCTCCTATAAATATCCTTCTTTCAGTCTCTGTTAAATGTGAGATGCATGGAATTTAGGATTGCTGAAGTTTATCATCCTCAGATGTCTTTTGCCCAGTGCTGGACAAATAAAGGGATGCCAGTGTCAGTGTCAGCAAGAGCTGCCTCCTCTAATAGCAAGTGACAAGCTCATGTTCCCTGAGTCTGAGGGAATAAAAGCCAAGCTCAGAAGTACTCCTGATGCTAATTAATTATCAACCAATTTCTGGTAAAATTCAAGTGCTTCCAGCAGCTTTTATTTATACCTCTGGAAGTCTGAGAATTGGAAATGATGGGTTTTGGTTTGTTTTTGTTTTTGCAACCAGCAAGAAGTGATTTTTTCAAACATTAAGTGAATGAGGAAGTTGTTCCAACAGCTTTTGGATTCACATGTGTTTCATGTGACACACACCATGAGGTTTCAATTAGCTTTTGGGCAATTGTAAACTAGAAAGCAACACAACCAAGCAAAAGATTGTTTTAAATATGAACTGTTATTGTCTCATTTGTTAACTGTCAAAGTGAAATAGCTAAAAACTCATAATGTTTTGGGTTTTTTTAAAGCAACCTAGAGCTGAAATTCAGAGGGATTTTTGTCTGAAAAATTTAGTGTGATCAGTGCCAAAGTATTTCAGGGGGCAGAAAAGGGCAGTGTTCTTACTATCACCTTACAGACAGAAGCTGTGAGTCCAAAAATCACCATCACTCAGGAGAAAAACAACACCCCAGTGCTGCCTGTGACTTCAGGGCAGAGCCAGACCCCTTTGGACCCCTTGGCTCCGAACCCTGTTTGATCCCTGGTATCCCCTTCAGAGCATCCTGCTTTGGGGTCATCTCTGGGTTCAGCTCAAGTGATTTAATTAACTGGAAACATTCCTGGAACCACAGGAACAGCTAATGAGCATGGTGGGTTTCTAGATGGGACTGGGGCTCAGGGGCATTGTCTGAGGGCCGTGGGGGTCAGAGGGAGAGTTTAATGATTTTGTGGCTTTGGAGTGAGGGGAGAGGAGGACAGGGACTCCTTGGGCTTGGGGTCAGATGAGAAGAACCCAATTTCTGGGTTGTTGCTGCTGGAAAGGAGCCTGGATCTGCCCCAGCTGACCCCACCAGTTTTTTTTGGCTGTGACGTATTTTGGACTAGAGACAGCATGTCAGTAAATGAGGCCCCTTCCAGCCCAAACCGTTCTGTGATTTCCTGTGCCAACCAGCACAGCACCTGAGCGTGTCCCTTGCTGGAGCTGCCCCGTGTGTGACAGATGGTGGAGGACCACATCTCCTGGGTTTTCCTTCTGCCAGCACAGCCCGGCTGTGATGCCACAGCTCATCCTTTTACTATCAGTGCCCCATCCCAGCACCCGAGTCTTCCTTCAAAGCCCCGAATTATTGTCCAAGCTCTTCTCATCTTTCCTTTTATCTTTCACGGAAGCAAATATCCCCCTGAATGGATGGGCACGCTAAGCCCATTCACTTAATCGCTGGGCCCAGCTGAAGGTCACCCTGAAAACACTCACAATTCCTATTCAGCACTATAAATATGTATTTGATTCATTGTCTCCTGTCCTTTCCATCACGGGGGATGGAGGAGGCGGACCGGCAGCCCCCCCCGCCTCTCCCGGCAGCGATGAGTCACTCTCCTGGCTCTGAGGCTTTATCAGAGCGATATTGACAATAATTGTAATTTATGCTCCGAAAGCACCGGGGGAGCCGCGTTCAGAGCTTTCAGTGGCCCCTGGGATGTGATGGGTGAGGGCTGGGGGTGTTCGGGGGACACTTGGCTCTGTGGGAGCCGCTCTTGTCCAGGATGGCTGTAAAGCCCTCTGAGCATCGCTGGCTCTGTGCTGGGGGTGACAGCAGCCGTGGCGAGGAGATGCCACAGGCCACGAGGGACCAAAGCATCCCTGGTGCCTTTGCTCATCCGGAGGCTGCAGCAGTTCCAGCGATTAGGAATTACTACAGAAACAAAACCAAACCCCACCAGCGCCTTCCTGCCGGGGTTTAAGTGGATTTTGGGCGCCGAAAGGGCTCAGGAGAGAGGCAGAGAGGCCCGACCGGACTTGGTCGGTTTGTGAGGGGTTTTGTGAGGGGCGGGGCCTGCCGCTCGGGGGCGTGGCCAGTCACTCGGGGGCGTGGCTGACGCGATGGGTCAGTGGGCGTGGCATAGCGGCGGGGGCGGGGATGTGGGCGGGGCTTGCACGGCGCGATAGCGATCGCCCACATGAGGGGGCGTGGCGGTGGGCGTGGCCCGCGCGGCGGGCGTGGCCCGCGCGGCGTAGTGACGCTGCGGCGGCCGGACGGAGCGGCCGCCATGGCGAGCCAGTCGCAGGGCATCCAGCAGCTGCTGCAGGCCGAGAAACGCGCCGCGGAGAAGGTGGCCGAGGCCCGCAAGAGTGAGTACGGCACGGCCCGGCTCCGCCAAGCCTCGCCGCGGCGGGTGTGCTGGTGGGAGAGCCTGGCCCGGCCCGGTCTGGCCTGGCCCCGCGCGGCCGCCTCAGGCCTTGCGGCCCGGCGCTGAGGGCGCTGAGGGCAGCGGGGATCCCCCAGCCCTGCCCCGGGGGTGCTCGGGGCTCGGTGGGGCCCACAGGAGAGCAGCGCTGGAGGCTCCCCACCGCGGCTCAGTGCGGTGCGAGGGGTCGGAGCCGCACCGGGACCCTCCTGGCAGAGCCCAGCTCAGGAGCTCGGGGGCTCGTGGCTCTCTGCACCATAACCTGGCTTTTTCTGTGCCTCTTTCTGGCTGTGCCTCTTTCTGTTCTTCCTGCCTTCAGCTGGTGCAAACTGTGTGTTTCCATATCGGTAATTATAGAGCTAATCCTCATGGATCCAAAGTAGTTTCTTCTGTTATGCAAGGGAAATTCTGGTTGCAAAGACCCCCAGGTTTGCAGATCTTTTCTGCTTCAAACAAATACCTATATATATATCAGTATTTATATATCCGCCCCGGTTTGCAGTTCAACCCCCTGACAGTGTTGCAAGAGGCAGATTTCTGTAGTTCACTCCAGTGATGATAATCTTGGAGAGGAGAATGTGGTGGGAAGTGCAGGAGGGGGAAGTTGAGGCAGTGGCCAGGACTGCTCTTGGTTTCACAGCTGGTCTGGCAAAACTAAGATTTAATGCTCTTTCTATTGGGCTTTTTTTTGGATCTCACAGAAACTGCACACTCACGTGGGTTGGGGCAGTCCTAAGCACAGGTACAGACTTGGAGAATTTTTTGGGAGGAGCCCTGCAGAGAGGAACTTGAGGGTTCTGGTGGATAAGGGGCTGGACATGAACCTGCAGTGCATTTACAACTTTTAGGGCCAAACACATCCTGGGCTGAGCCCAGCGTGGGCAGCAGGGCAGGAGGATCCTGCCCTGTGCTCAGGTGAGACCCCACCTGCAGAGCTGCCCCAGCCCTGCCCCAGCACAGGGAGGAGCTGGAGCTGCTGCAGAGATCCAGGGCAGGCACCATGGAGGTACTCCCAGGCCTGGAGCCAGGCTGGGAGAGCTGGAGGTGTTCATCTGGAGAAGGCTCCAGGGAGAGCTCAGACCCCTTCCAAGGCCTTTAAGAGGCTTTGGAAAAGGAGGGAGAGGCACTTTTTATATGGAAGGTGACAGAGGGCAGAGTTAGGTGTGATATTGGAAAGGAATTGTTCCCTGTGAGGGAGGTGAGGCCCTGGCACAGGGTGCCCAGAGCAGCTGGGGCTGCCCCTGGATCCCTGGCAGTGCCCAAGGCCAGGCTGGACAGGGCTGGAGCAGCCTGGGACAGTGGGAGGTGTCCCTGCCCATGGGATGGGATGATCTGTGTGAATCAGCCAGGCCTGCTGTGTCCATGTGCTCGGCGCTGCTCTGTGGTGGGAGCTCGTGGCTCGGTGACCTTGGCCAGGGTTTGCTGGGCTCCTCCTGACATCAGCACACTCGGGGAGGGGGCTTGGCTGGTGCCTCCTGCAGAGGGAGCAAACACTGTGCTGGTGGCTGTGCACGAGGAAAACATGCTCTCAGTGCTTTCTCCTCTTCCTTTGCCTTGGTTTGTCCCGGGAGCAGGGAAGAACCGGAGGCTGAAGCAGGCCAAGGAGGAGGCCCAGGCAGAGATCGAGCAGTACCGCCTGCAGCGGGAGAAGGAGTTCAAGGCCAAGGAGGCTGCGGTTGGTTTTCTCCATCACTCACTTATTTCCAGTCCTTTGCCTTGTTCTGGCAGCACCCTCAGGGTGGAGTGAGTTGCAGCAGGAGCACTTCCCCAAGTGCCTTCCTGTGAGACACAGCCACGTGTCCCAGAAAAACCCGTGGAAGTGGCTCAGGATGTGGTGTGTTGCATCTCAGCTGGCAGGAAAAGAGCTTAACGAGCTCCTGGGTGTCCTGAGGGATGACAGCCTCCCAAAGATGCTGTGTGTAGCAGTGTCCAAAAGAGACTGAGCTCATTGCTCCTGTCACAGGCTCATTTCCTATGGTGCTGACATAGCAGAGACCACTTGCTGTGTCCCTGGTCACCAGGAGGGAAGGCTGAGATTTTTATAAAGATTATTCAAGGTTAGGAGGAATGGGATGATGGAAATTGTGCTTAAAGTGACTGCAGGGTGTTACTTTTCTTGCACTCTAGTGCAGTTGTACGTAGAGGTTCTACCTGTATTTTGGGCACTCCTTAGAAACTCATGCTTTAAACTGGTGGATAATGAATAAATTGCAGGGAGTTGGAACAAGACGATCTTTAAGGTCCCTTCCAACCCAAACAACTTGATGATTCTATAAAAGAGGCTAAAAGGCAGGGGCTAAGGATGAAATATGTGGAGAAGTTTAAGGTGAAATCTGAGCAAAAAATGCAGCAGTACTTTTTTTAATATGAACACTAACATTAATCTTCCCTCAAAAAAGATTAATGTCTGAGATGATCCAGAATAACAAAATATAGAGCTTGGCATGGTGATCCCTCTTTCCTTTGCTGTTTGCAGGCCCTTGGCTCCCATGGCAGCTGCACCACTGAGGTGGAGAAGGAGACTCAGGAAAAGATGAGTGTAATCCAGCAGAACTTCCAGAAGAACCGGGAGGTGGTGATGTCCCAGCTGCTGTCCCTGGTGTGTGACATCAAACCCGAGATCCACGTGAATTTCCGCATCAATGGCTAGTGCTGGGAGGAGGGAGCAGTGTCCTGGCAGTGCTGGGAGTCAGCTTTGAGCTTCAGGTGCAATGTACAGCTCTTAGCCATACCTTACCTGTCCTCCTTGTACATGTGTTAAATTATTTCAGTGAGCTCTTGGAGTTCTCTTAGTTTTTGTTTTGGCACGGATTCAGAGCTTATTCAAACATGAAGTGGCCATGTCTAAGATGTGTGCTAAGTTATTAAATAGATCGTGCAGCTGGCACAGGAATGCTCCCTTCCCATGGTGGTAGTATGCAGTGAGAGGCTTCCCTCTGTGGAGTAGACAAGGGAGAGAGCTGCTGGCCTGTGTCAGTAATTGTTAAACCTGTGTACCTGTATTCTTGTTGACCAAACTGCATTTCTCAGTGTGTTGTTAAAACTCTGCACAGGGTTTAAACCCTGCAAGAAGAATTCTCTGGCTGTGCAAATCCTTGCTGATCATTTTCAGGTGCTTGAGTTTCTCTGTATTGAATCCTCTGTATATTCTGCTGTTAGCTTGAGGTACAAGAGTGGCACTATGACACCTGAAAGTAAAAACACTTCACTCCAAAGCCTCTGCTCAGTCTGGTTCTTCCTGCTGACTTGTTCTGGGAATGCTGGCAGGTCTCACTGGGCACCTTGGAAGTCTGGAGTCTGCAGAGTGACCATCAGGTATCGATAAAAGAAAGTTTGAGAGAGACAGCCGATATCTGAAGGTCACAGCAGGTAAGTTAAAACCCATTATAGAGCTCCTCCTCTTGGCTCCAGTCTGATGCTTTACCTGCCAGATCATTCTGAAAACCTTCAGGAGCAAATGTTCTTGTGACCATTAGGGGAAATAAAATGGTGCCAGTTCATTGGAATAGTTTGATAGCCAGGTGCTGCACAGTAATTACCCTTCCTTGGGTCCAGTGCTGGTCACTGCGTGTTTATACCAAGGTCATCCTGAATCCTGCAGCATCCTGTGCCTGGGAGCAGTGCGACAGAGAGTTCTGGGGTTCTCTGCTTCACTTTCCAGCTCTTCAATCAAAGATGGACACAAATACATGGAGAGGTTTCATGTTTCAGTGGCTTCTTTCTCCTACCAGCAGAATATTAAATGCAGCTTTGCTTTTTTGTTGAGTTCAAGTTCCAGGGTTTTTGTGGAAACAGGACCTCAGCATGTCACTTATCTGGCCCAGTAGTTGTGCAGTTTGGGATCTTTGCAAAGAGCCTTGTGGCTGCTGTTCTGTTCCTCAGACAGAACATCTTGATTTCCACAGCTCCTCAGTGAGGCATTGCAAAGCCTCTTGGACCTCTGGAATTATGATAGGGAGGGAAAAAAGCAGGATGGATGTGAGTCCTGCAGGCAGGAGCAGACAGCTCTGGGGTCTCCTCTTGTCATATTTTATGGTGGTGCATTGTACTCCTGGAAGTATCTCTTCAGGAATTCAAGCTATTAAACGGGTTGTAAAATTGAAACAAAAGCTTCTTGCAAAGTCAAATGTGCCAGGCTAGGGGAGAAGCCAGGTGGGTACAAGCAGAACAGGATCAAAGCAGTTTTAATCTGTGTGCTGTAATGTGGAGAGATATTATGGCCTCATAAAAGGTTGCAGCCATGGTAATTTCACTCTGTCCTTTGGAGATGAGACATTTTTCCCTGTTGAGAGCAGGTGCTCAGGCTCCAGCAGGATGCTTCTCAAAGCCCTCCTTGCTCCAGGCTGTAATTAACAATTTCATTCCTTCTCTTATCAGTGACAGGCTGAGACTGTCCAGAAAAAATGAAATGTGTGCTCCACTTTCTCGTATTGGTTCATAAGTTTCCCTTGGTTAATGAGGACGTTTATCCTTCTTTAGAACAGAAGCAGGGGAAAACAATCTTCCATGATTATTTCTCCTTGGCAAATGTGCTGTGAAGAAGCTCCCTTTAGAATATGCAGAAGTGTTAATGTCTTCTAAGAATAATAATTTTCTGTAATACTTCCCTGAAACTTAACTGTTGAGAATGACTCCAACTTTGCACTGAAGGAAGCATTTCCAATTACTGCTCTCCAGGAAGGCTGCTTTGCTTTGTGCAGTGCAGAGATTTTATTTGCAGTTGAGATTCTTTCATCTTGCCCTGTGATGCTGTGGGAAGGGGGGTGTGCCTAAGCCAGGCTGTAGCAGGGAAATGCTCTGCAGGGAACAGTCCTGACACAGGTATGGAGTGGGACATGCTGCTTCTTGACCCTGACATCTGATTTTTGAGTCATTTTGCAGGAAGTTTGAGGAGTAGGAATGAAGCCCACAGCAGCTGTTAGAACAAATCTGTATCTGAATTCTTCCTGCTGCTCCTCTACCCAGAAAAGCTGTGGCTGCTCCATGCCTGGAAGTGTCCAAGGCTGGGTTGGATGGGGCTTGGAGCAGCCTGGGATAGTAAGAGGTGTCCCTACAAGCAGGGAGAAGGGAGGATGATCTCTGGAGGTTCCTTCCAACCCAAACCACTCTGGGAGTCTGTGACAATCCCTCAGGACTGAGCCACAGCCTACTCACGTACCACAGAAAGAGCAGAAGCTGCTTTGGGCTCACACACCACTGTGAGATCCCCATGGTTTGGGCTCCCATCCCTGGAAATTGCACCTGGCTCCTGCTGCTGGGGGCACTTTGGGCACTACAGTGTGAGAGAACGTCCAGGGAGGGGCAGGGGATGGGGCAGGGTCTGGAGGGGCCCGTGAGGAGCAGCTGAGGGCACTGGGATGGTTCAGCTGAGCAGGCTGAGGGCACTGGGATGGTTCAGCTGAGCAGGCTGAGGGCAGAGCTCCCCGGGGCTGCAGCTCCTCCCGAGGGGCAGCTCCAGCTCTGCTCTGGGACAGGGACAGGAGCCAGGGAATGGCTGGGGCTGGGCCAGGGCAGCTCAGGCTGGAGAGCAGGAAAGGTTCTTCTCCCAGAGGTGCTGGCACTGCCCAGGCTCCCCAGGGAATGGGCACGGCCCCGAGGCTGCCAGAGCTCCAGGAGCCTTTGGGCAGCGCTGCCAGGGATGCCCAGGGTGGGATTTGGGGGGGGCTGGGCTGGGTGATCCTTGGGGTCCCTTCCAGCTCAGGATATTCTGTGATCCTGTGATCCTATGAAATAAAGGAAGGAAATCACCTCTAACCCCGGATCCGGAGTCCAGAGAGCTCTCATCAGGGGGGCAGCAATTCTGGCTGGCAGTGCTTTAGCAGGAGCTCCCCTGGCAGCTGGATTTGGGCACTTTCAGAAGCACGGAGAGGACCCTACATTTTCCTGCTGCTGGACATCAAGGAGCCCTCCCCATCCCTGCCTCGAGCTGCCAGGCTGGCTGTACTGGATGGCAACATCAGGGAATTCAGGGTATTCCAGGGGGCAACCCCCCATTTGGTAACCTTAGATTCCTCATTATTCTGCTTTTGTGAGGTCACTGCACACTTCCTGATGATCTTTATTAAATCTGGAGCTGTTTTAATGGCAGATACAGCAGTCCCTCTATCCCTTTCCTGCCATCCCCAGCTCTGGGCTCCTGCTGTTTTCTCCCGCCGTGGAGCCCAGCTGACACCAGAGAAGGCAGAATTGGGTAACCCTACAGAAAATGCAGCAGTTCGTGGCCAGTGGGGCAGCTTGTGGGAGGTGTGAGCAGCAGGATGGGGTATCCCAGGTGCTGTCCTGCTGCTGTGGCGGGGGCTGACCACCCTGCAGTGTCCCCTGGAGGTGACAATGACTGTGCAAACATAATGCAGCTCCTCTCCCTTCTCTCTGCCCACACTAACCCTGCTGTTTTCCCTCTTTGCCTCTGTTTTCCTCACCTGGAATCTCTTTCCCCTTTATCTTTCTTCACTAGTTCTTGCATTAATGCATCATGGGAGAGACAAGGCAAGAACCTGCTGATCCCAGCTGAGGTCTTGGCTTTAAAGTCTTAAAGAAAATACTGTTGAGAACCCTCTAGATCAATGTTCTGCTGAAAAAGTTTTCCCAAACTAATCCAACGAAGGAGCACAGTGTGATGTTTCTTTGAGGTTGAAAGGCGAAAGTGCTAATTTCATGCAGAAAAGATTGTATCTTGGACTACAATAGGAATAGAAAATAAATTGGTATTAAATTACATTCTTCTGCCTCAAAATAATCTAATAAAGCATCTTCTGGATCAATAGCTGAATCATTATCCCAGGCACATAGCGAGCTTTGCCTCTTTTAATTTGAGATTCAAGAAAAGAGGTTTTTGCATTACCATAGTAAAAAGAATAATACTTTTAGTCTTCATAGGAAAAAGGCAGAAGTAGGACTAAAAAAGATAAGAACGACACTCAGTGACTTAAGCAAGTGTCATTCTTCATTTGAAACTTGTAATTTATGGGTAGCGTGAAATAAATTTTTATATTTAATGACTGTCAATCTGTCAGCTTTGCTGACAAAAAAAATCCAGCAACGCAAAGTGAAAGGACTTTGTGTGCAGGAAGGGAGGAGAAGGGCAAGACAAGGCGTTCAGCAACTTTATTCTCCTAATTAAGGCTTGGTAGGGAAAAAAAAATAGGAAAGAGATGGCACAGTTCTCCCCTGAAAATGCAGTTTCATCAAAAGAAAATGAGATGTGCCAGTGTTGGCTGCAGTGTGCACAGTCCAAACAAGGCTGAAGTGGGGAGAAACTGCAACCATATTCAGACTGATCAAAAAAGCTGGAGTAACAGGGGTGTGAATTCCAAATACTGCAAAGCAGCTGAGTTTATCAAAGCATGGAGTAAAGAGAGAGAACGTGGTCAGAAAAGGCAAAACCAGACTCAATGTGTGTGTCTGGTCATTTAAAGCATTGAGACTTCAAACAGGTGCTGAAGAGTGACCTCAGAAATGACGATGGATGTGATGAAGGGTGAGGTTATTCCTGAGGCTGGGAGGAGTGGGTGGGCACTGTCAGCCTGGGACAATCCTCAAATTTCTATCTTGAAAAAGCAGATTTTTTCATTTCCCTGCAGTTTCCCTGTAATGTATTCATTAATGCAGCAGGTGGAACAGGGAGCACAATATAAGTCCAGGGCACCAAGCTGGGAAGAGATACAAACGGTACAGAGCCCTGAATCACAGTTCCAAATGATCTTGATAAGTGGGAGAAATGATCTGGAACCAATAGGCTGAGCCTCCCTGCAGGGAGGAGTAACTGAGAAAGGTGAAACCAAATACATCAACTCTGAGCAATCCATGAGCAGCTGCCCAGCACTGCAGGAATTTGGGAAAACGGGGTGGGGGACTCCCCCAGAGGCAGCAGATGTTGTGGGAAAGGGGAGGGTAAGGCCAGGTTGGACAGGGTTGGAGCAGCCTGGGCTGGTGGAAGGGTGGAATCAGATGGGATTAAAGGTCCTTCCAACCCAAACCATCCTGGCATTCCAGCCTCTGCTGATCCCAGCACTCCCATGAAATGAGCAGGAGTTTTCCTGCTGGAGGTGCTGATGGCAAGACCTTTTGTGTCTTGCCAAACAAGAAAGGCACAGGGGCTGTGCTGCAGCTCGTTATCCACATTATCCACGCTGCTTTCAAGTTATTGTCCCACAGGGATTTGCCTGGAGCGTTTTGCTGTGGAGAGCTGGCAGTGCTCTTGGCTTCTCGTGTTCGCTGTCAGCATCTCTGTGTGGGTGAGGAGCATAGCCAAAACTTTTGATGAGGAGCGTTTGCAAAAGAGCTCAAAGCTTCCCATGGCCCTGTCTTGGGTGGGGATTGGAGCTGGGCCTTGAGCTGGTGACAGATTTATGGGATTTTTTTCCCCGTACCTGGGTGGTGTTGCCAGTTTCCAGTGTAACAAGATCCCACGAGAGTGAGTGGCTTTGGAGTTGTTCCTGTTGCCTGTGGAGCCACGTGATGGGATGAACTCACAGCTCTGGAGCAGGCAGGGCTGCAGAACCCATCCCTCCAGGAGAGCGTCCTTTGCTCCAGTAAGTGCACACAGACACTGCAAGAGCTGATTTTTCCTTTTCTTTCAACCATCCACCTCTGGATTTGCTTTGTTCCAACCCTCCATGGATCCTACAGCTTTTGGGCAGCTCTGACAGCATGATTCCCAGGCTAAGGAGTTTTGTTTTCATGGTGCCTCAGCATTGTCAGGCAAACACCTCCAGCATGTGCAGCGCTCTGGAGGATCCATCTGACTGTGCCTGAGCCTCCTGCTTTTCTTCTGGAGCTGCTGGAGGGGAAACCTGCATCAGCACAGCCTGGTTTGGGGAGGGCTACAACTCCTGCCTGTCATCCCTGTTCCTGTGTGCTTTCCATGACCCTTTGATGAACAGTGACCCCTTGTCAGCCTTGAGACCTGCCTTCGCCTGTTCTGATGTCTCCAGCCCTGTCTTGGGTGTTTGGCTTTGACTGAAACACTCACAGGAGCTGATGTGGTGCAACCGTGGGATTTGTAGTTCCTTAATCCTGCCTGGCTGATCCAAGAGGAGGAGGAGGGGGAAGGGGAGAGCCTCCTGTCTGTGCCACTCTTTATCTCTTCACGTTCCTCAGGCTCCAGCTCCAGCTCTGGACCCCCACGCTGCTGAAGGTGAGGAGAATCTCCCCCTGTGGCTGTGCCTGCTCTGTGAGAACACTTTTGAGGAACTACAGACGGTTAAACCCACAATTCTGAGTGCAGCCCAGGGGGAGAGTCACATGCACCAGGGAGATTTTGCAAGTGGGTGCCTGCAGCTCAGGGTGGGCAGGGGGAGGCAGGGGCACAGGCCTGGCTAATCCCTGCTCCCAGGAGGCACAGGGGACACAGGGACCTCATCCAGCACAGGCTGGCACCTTCCTGCTTGGGGGTGGCACAGTGGGGCACCTGTGCAGTGCTGAGTGGGACAGTGGCACGTAAAGGACAGCAGGAGGAGGAAGAGGAGGTGGAGGCAGAGCTGCATTCCCAGCACCAGGAGTGAGCTGGAGCAGGTAAGGCTCTGCTGGCTGCTCTGGGAACAAGGCAGAAGGACCTGCTGGGTGTTTCTCTGCTGTTTAGTGAGGGCTTGGAGGTGTCCAAAAAAGAAGGAAGTCAATTCACCAGAGGGATGTTGGCATTGCATAAAGAATTAGAAGAAATGTAGAGCCTGGGAGTACAGGAGAAGAGAGGTTGCTCCTCAAGGTGCCTCAGGAGGGATCAGAGGGAGGTTTGGGGGGACCCAAGTCCCCAGATGGGCAGTTCTGCAGGGAAAGGCAGCAGAGCCAGACTCTGCTGCACTGAGAGGTAAAAGCAAAGCTGCTTTGGCTGACGAGCTCCCAGCATTTGGGGAAGGCAGTTTCCCTCCTTGGAATGGCTGAGCTGCTGCACCTTCACTGTCACCTCCTGGGGACTGTCCTCCAGAGACCCCAAATTCTCATCATCTGAGCCAGAGAGCCTTGATTCATCTCCAAATGGATGTGCCAGCAGCAGCTACAGGGTGGTTGGTTTTAATCAGGTTTTTCTTCAGTTTCTAATTAGTTTTTCCTTTAGTTTCCTCTGTTTTTTCACTCTTTGCTTCTGCCTTTTGTGGGCTTTTCTGTCTTGATTTTACACTCCCTTCTGTTGGATGGCAAAAGAGGGAAAGGAGTGAGGAAACCCAGTCTGAACGCACCTTTTGGTACTGGGATGTGCCCTGTGATACGTGGTGCCCATGATCCTCATGGCAGAGCTGTGCCCAGGGGATCCCCTCCTCACCTGTGCAGGTGAAGAGCAGGTGCTTTGCCCATCCTGTGTGCACACACTCACTGCCTTGATCCTTTAAGTTTTCAGGGATCCTTTAAGTTCAGATCCTTTAAGTTTCAGCTTTTTAAGGGAGTTTTCAGCCCTTTTGGGTTTTTCCCCCTGTAATCAGAAAAATTTTTCATGTTGTTTCTCTTGCCTCCGTTTCCTTTCTGACATTGTTCAACCAGAGACTGTCCTGGCTTTGTGCAAGGGGGTAAATACAGGCACAACTATCAGAAAAAAAAAAAAAAAAAACCAACCAAACAAAAAAAACCCAACCCCCCCCCAAAAAAAAAAAAAAAACCACAGAAAAAAAGTCAGAAACAGAACAATCCCCTGTGGAAGGAGAGTGGGTGAGATCTGTGAGGGATCCTCCCACCAGGAGACAGCAACACAGCCTCCTGGTTTGAGCAGAGGTTAAAGAGTAAGTGGTGGTTTTGGAGAGGTGGAGTGGAAGGTAATTGAAAAGTAAACTCCAGAGTCTTCCAAGCATTTAACAACCACCCACAGGTGTTGGCAGGAGGTTAGAGAGATGTGTCAGCAGGGAGAAAAA
>QUSF01000027.1:6319023-6408829 GCA_003676055.1 Chloebia gouldiae | reverse complement strand
GGAGAAAGGAAAAGAGAGGGAAAAGGAGAACAGAGGAAGGGAGAAAGGAAAAGAGAGGGAAAAGGAGAACAGAGGAAGGGAGAAAGGAAAAGAGAGGGAAAAGGAGAACAGAGGAAAGGAGAAAGGAAAAGAGAGGGAAAAGGAGAACAGAGGAAGGGAGAAAGGAAAAGAGAGGGAAAAGGAGAAGAATGGAGAGGGGGAGGAAAGCAGAGGAGAAAGGAAGGGAAAGCAGACACCCTCAAAGACCTCACTGCTGCTGGGTGGGAGCTCCTGCTTTACTCTGCCTTCAGCAGATGCATTTTCTGCCTCATCTGTACTTCTCCTGTCCTGTGGTGAGGATCTGTCCCAGTGGTACTTCCAGGGAGGAGCATTTCCCCCAGCTCAAGGTTCTTCTGAAGGTGGTGGCAAAGAGACTTGGCAAGGAGAAACCGTGACTGTTCCTTGGTAATTGCTTACAAAATGTGAATGCTGATGGATGTCAGGATAATTTAAGAAATATTTAAAGGTAACTTTTCCACCTCTCAACAAAATCCAAACATACAAAGTGAGTCTGTGTGTACTGAGCCCACACTGGCCAACACCAGGTGCTGACATCCCCAAGGTGCACAGTCACTGCTGTTATCCTTTATTTGCTGTCTCTGCAAGATTTGGGATGTTCTTTTTCTCTTTTCAGGGCTAAAAAATGCCTCGTGGCTCATGGGAAGCAGGATCCTGAGGAAGGCAGCAGTGGGAGTGAGGGTTTCACAGTCTGCTCCCCACTCAGCTGCTGTGGGGCTGGTTGGTGCTTCCCAGCAGAAAGAGAAAGAAATGCTGAATTAGAGAGAGAAATGCTGAATTTCTGACCAGAAAACACAGAATCCTTCAAGGAGACACACCTTCAGCATGGCCCAGAAAAGCCAAACTGGTGGAAGTGAGAAAAATGGGTCCTCCCTCCTGTACAGCAAGAGTGATTTCAAGGAAGGATCCCTGCAATGGGTGACAGGTAAGGGAGCAGCTCATTGCTAACAGGAGAGGCAGATCTCAGCTTAGTGTCCTTAAAATAACCACTGACAGATTTTACCAAAGATGCTCTTTAACAGCATCTCACTTGTGAAAGTACCAAAACACTGTGGATGTTTCAGCAGTTTGGGAAGGGGATGGAGATGCTTTGGGGTTTATTTTTTAGAAACACCTGATATGCAGGAATGAAGAAATCAAACTATTGAAAAGCAGCCCACTGCAAGGCCTCTCCTCTTGGCCTCTGAAGCTGAGAAATCTTTGGGAAACTTGACCTGTGCTGTGGGCAGCAGGGCAGGGGGATGCTGCCCCTGTGCCCAGGTGAGACCCCACCTGCAGAGCTGCCCCAGCCCTGCCCCAGCCCAGGGAGGAGCTGGAGCTGCTGCAGAGATCCAGAGCAGCACCAGGGGATCAGAGGGATGGAGCAGCTCTGCTGGGAGGGAAGGCTGGCACAGCTGGGATTGTTCACCTGCAGAGGAGAAGTTTGGGGTGACCTCAGTGGCCTTGCAGAGCCTGAAGGGGCTGGCAGGAAAGATGGAGGGACAGGACACAGAGAATGACTCCCACTGCCAGAGGGCAGGGCTGGATGGGATATTGGGAAGAAATTCCTCCCTGTGAGGGAGGTGAGGCCCTGGCACAGCTGTGGCTGCCCCTGGATCCCTGGCAGTGCCCAGGGCCAGGCTGGACAGGGCTGGGAGCAGCCTGGCAGCAGGCAGAGCCATGGATGGTCACTCACACCCCCTTGCACCCTCCAGCAGGGCCCTGTTTTTGCTGTAAATGTCCCCAGGAGCAGCCCAGGGACACCTGGCTGACCCTGGAGCTGCACAGAGCAGGGAAGTTTGGGTGGGACCTTTCAGCAAAGCAGGATCTCAGTTGAACCAGCCACTTCCTTAGGCCCAAACTCTTCCTCTCTCTCTAGCACAGCTTGTGTAAGCTCTAGGGGGATGCCAGATGGGCTGCCTGGAGATCACAGCTCTCCTGTGCTGCTCCTCAAATCTAGGACAGGCTGTCCTCACACATTTTAGGCTCCTGACTTGAGTCTCTAGGATGCATCTCTGATCCTGCCCCGAGCTGACACTGAAAGCCTTGAGCAGGGCCACGCTGCAGCCAGGCTGCTGCAGGAGCTGGGCGTGCTCCAGGGCAGCCCTGCCACATTCCCAGGCAATGGGATTGCTGGGAAGCACTTGAATTCATTGCTCAAGTTGGTTTTTATGGTGGGTGGGCAATGGGAGGGTCTCCAAGAGGGAAGTGAGCCTCTGAGCAGCCTGAGCCCGTTATGGTGGTGAAACAGCAGGCCAAAGGCCTACAGACCAATTCCTGACTCGAGCTGACAGAAGCCATGAGACAGCCAAAACTGGTTTTTCTACAGCTCCAGGGGCTTCCAGATTGCCACGGCCGTGGTGAGGGCACCACGTGCTGCCCAGCCTGGCACCGGGGTTCTTGTGGCCAGGGAAGGAGTGGGGTTGGGCTGGGCAGCAAATCCTGGTTCTAACCTGTTCCTGCTGGCTTCTCTGGGCAATTCCAGCTCACAAAACAATTTGTTTTCCCTGAGAAAGAGCTGGAAGACTGTGGAAAACAAGTTGTTTGAGTCGGGATTCTTTGGCCTGCTGTTTCACCCCACACGTCCAGGCAGGGGCTGCTGAGGCAGGACATGGTTGTGCTGCAGATCAGAGCATCCTGTTATCTCCTCTTATCTCTGGCTGCTCACTCCTGGGATGTTTTGGGGTTTTCCTCCCTTTCTGCAGTCTGTTTCCTTCCAGGGTGTCTCAGGCTACTTGCAGAACTCCTTAGTAATGGCCAAGGAGGGGATTCTGGATCAGTTTAAATCACACCAGGGTGGTTTGTGTTCTCAGCCTCCCCTTGGCCAGGTGCTGCTTGGCTGTGGGATAAAACTGACACAACAAGAGGACACAGTCTCAAACTACCCCAGGAAAGGTATAGGTTGGATATTAGGAAAAAATTTTTCACTGGAAGTATAATAAAGTATTGGAATTGTTTTCCCAAGGAGGTGGTAGAATCACCATCTCTGGATGTTTTTAAAAAAGACTGGACATGGCACTTGGTGCTATGGTCTAGTTGAGGTGTTTGGGCATAGGTTGGACTTTATGATCTTAGAGGTCTCTTCCAACCTCATGATTCTGGGATTCTGTGGAACCCCCCCTAGTGCTGTGCTCATGGCTCTTTTGGGCTCTTGCAGAACCCCCCCAGGGCCGGGTGCTGCTGGTGCTCAGCATGGACAACACCTGCCCCACCTCCTCCTTCGACATGGACCTTTGTGCTGACAAACTGCAGTCCCTTGGCATCCAGGTGAGCTCTTGGGGAGTTAATTCCAGCTGCATTTGCATAATTTGCATTTACACCCACATCCCAGATGGCTTTGGGGTTCTTTTTGGTTTGAGAGTTTCTTGTTTCAGTCCAACTTCAGTCTATTCCCCATGGGCTGAAAGTCAACTGGGATGAACTTGGCTTAAACCTCAGTGAAGAAATGCTTTGAAGATAGTTTGGAGTGAATTTTGCTTAAAATTCACTCTGATAGGGCAGAGCATCCGTGGGATATCTGCCTTGTCCTTCATCACAAAAAGGTGTTTTCTTCCCTTGTGACTTCTCCTGCCCTTCCCATGCAGGTTTTACTCACTGCAGCTGAGGCAGGAACACAAGTTTTGGGTATGTGGCAGCTCTTTGGGTGGGACTGGAAATGCTCCCTGTGGGAGATAGATTTGGGTTGCAGTACCCCACAAGGAGTGGTAGTGAAATGTGAGAAAAGAATTTGTAGAAATTTTACACACAAAATTTACACACACTATATAAACCTTCTATCAAACTTAAAAAAATTTCTACAAATTCTTTTCTCACAGTGAAACAGCAGGCCAAAGGCCTACAAACCAAATCCTGATTCGAGCTGACAGAAGCCACGAGAAAGCTGACAGCTCTTTGTGAGAACAGAGTTCTGCAGCAGTGCAAAACAACTTGCTTTTCTGAGAAAGAGCTCTAGGACTGTGGAAAACAACCTGCATTCCCTGAGAAAGGGCTCTAAAGCTGTGGAAAACATTAGCCACCTGTATAAACTCTTTTTATACTGTTAGATAGAAAAATGAAAACTGTCTCTCACAAACAACTTTCTCTGCACGTACACACCAGAGGTTTGAGTGACCAATCAATACAGAACAACAGCTTGTTACTGACCAACTGGGCATAGACAGGGGATGTTCTTAAAAGCCCTATAAAAGGGGACACAAAAATAAACTGGGATGGATCCTTTCTTTTTGCACCATAAAACGTGTCCTACATTGTTGGGAAAGATGAAAGTTTGACATGGAACTCTCACAGATGTGTGTGCTTGCCAGAAAGGTCTCTGAATGTAGAACCTGAGAGCAGAATAGAATGGAAACAAGTTTTGATATAGAAGAATAAGAGATGTGTCAATTGACAATTGCTCAGCCATTGCTGGGCAGCTAAGAAAGCAAAGGTTAAGTCGAGCTGGAAGGAGGTTTTATGACTCGAGCAAAGGATATGTTGACCACAAAGAAAAAAGATGTTTTTTACAAGCAGAAATAGTTCTTAGGAAATGCAGAAGATACTACAGGCATACAAACATGTCGATGTGGCGAGTAGAAAAAGGGTCTAAGAATTTTCCACTGCAAGTAAACTGAAAAAGAACTTTAAGCTTAAACTGTAAAATACTAACTCATGTGGTTGGACAGTAATGAGCATAATATGGTAATGATAATTATGATAGGCTATAGGTAATGTAAAGGTGTTGATTGATTCTTAGGTACTAAAATGCTCAGCAAAGAAAAGTATATAATGCAATGTAACCAGAATTAAAGGGGCTTCAGCTTTGCCTAGAGCTGCAGCTGACACCTGTAGGCGTGGCGCTGTCACCCACGACCCATGGCAGCTGTAAAACACAATAAACAGCATTTTGTATACAACAAACAGCATTTTGAAGAGCTGTAATATACAATAAACAGCATTTTGTATACAACAAAGAGCATTTTGAAGAGCTGTAATATACAATAAACAGCATTTTGAAGAGCCACCTGATATCCCACATCTCTCATCCCAGGCTCTTACACTACATCCTTCTGTATCGAGGTTTGCCCAGCCTGGTTCTGCTGGGAACTGGAGCCCCAGCTGGAGGGTGGCTCTGCTTTTGTGTTTGCTCCCGTGCAGGTGCCGATGGATCCGTGGAGAAGGCTGATCCAGGAGGGTGTCCTGAGGCCCGAAGTGAGGCGTTACCTCTTCTACAGCTCCAGGGGCTTCCAGATTGCCATGGCCGTGGTGAGGGCACCGCGCGCTGCCCAGCCTGGCACCGGGCTTCTTGTGCCCAGGGAGGGAGCAGGGTTGGGCTGGGCAGCAAATCCTGGTTCTAACACGTTCCTGCTGGCTTCTCTTGGCAATTCCAGCTCACAGAATTCCTGCAGATGGAGGGCAGGGTTCTCTCTCCACCCTGTGGCTGGCAGTGCCACCAAAGGAGGTTGTCCATGGGTTACCAGCACATGCTGAGGTGACAGCACCTACAACAGGCTTGGTTAGAGCTTGATTTTAAAAATCTGAAGGCATTCTGGTCCTAATGCTAATTTAGACCAATGAATCAGCCAGCTTTTGGTCTTGTTTGTCTTCTTCTGGTGAAAGAAACTCCTCCAGAGACTCAATCATGAGCATCTGCTGTGAGGCTGGTGCTTTGGAGCCTCAAAGCTGCAAAGGGTGTGATCAAACTCAAATCATTATTTTAATTACTTTTTTTTTTTAAATTTTGGGATAGCCATTATACAAATCTTCTCCTTTCACTGATACTGTAGGAATTGGTGCTCAGTGTTTTGAGGGTTTTGGTGCCTGTTTAGTGCACCTGAGTTTTGTCATTATGAGAAGATGCCATGCCCTACATATCACCTGCTCCTAGGCAATGTCCTGCCCAAATCCATGCTCTGTGAGGTGAAGGAATCCAGTTTTCCCTGCCTTTAACACAACCCTTTAGCCCTGTGTCAGTGCACGCTGGTTGAGCATTACTGTAATGGAGTGGTCTCTGCACACCTTGAAATAGGAACTTTCTAAATCCAGGGACTCTGAGAATTATTATCAATATGCCTCAGTGAGTGCATTCCTCATCTAAATGGAAGAACTCTGTTGAAATCCTTCCTAGGGATGAATCATCATTAATAATTCACTCTTTGTCTTTGGTGAGTGGTGATTTTTTAAAATAAACTAGGGCTCACTCAGTCCTTCTAGTCCTTTCTTTTCTCTATTATTGGAAAGAAGTTTTGTCCTTTCTCACCCTGTGAAAAATCTCATGGGACTTAATTTATAAGGCAGAAGGGACTGTTATTTTCTTCTTCCTGTGACTTTTCTCCCTTTCATGGGTTTGTGACTCTCACCAGCCTCTCTATTTTCCCCCAGGTATTCTACATCTCTCTCTGGACAAACCTTTACTCCACCCTCCAGCTGTGTTCCCTGGGCCACTCCTGGGGGGCTGGCGTGCTGGTGACACTGGTGGCCCTGGCTCTCACTGTCCTGGTGATCCTGGTCATTGATGGGCACCAGAGGAAGGTGAGAGGAGGCTCCTGGTGAGGGAATGTGGAGAGAGGGGAGCAGGATTCCTCCTGCTGGAGCATTCCCTAGCTGCAGGCAAAGAATACAGTGATCCAGGGAGGAGGGAATAATTTTACAGCTCTCAGGGAAGGCAAAGGATGTTCTGCAGCCAAGGGAGGGGATGGAATGCTTGGAAGGAAGTGTTGGAGCTGCTCAGGCCGGATCAGACCTCCTGCTGCTGGAGATCAGGGGCTCAGAGAATCCCAGGCTGGTTTGGGTTAAAAGGAACCTTGAAGCTCATCCCATCCCACCCTGCCATGGCAGGGACCCCTCCCACTGTCCCAGGCTGCTCCCAGCCCTGTCCAGCCTGGCCTTGGGCACTGCCAGGGATCCAGGGGCAGCCACAGCTGCTCTGGGCACCCTGTGCCAGGGCCTGCCCACCCTCCCAGGGAACAATTCCCAATTCCCAATATCCCATCCATCCCCGCCCTCTGGCAGTGGGAGCCATTCCCTGTGTCCTGTCCCTCCATCCCCTGTCCCCAGTCCCTCTCCAGCTCTCTTGAAGCTTCTCTGAGCACTGAGAGGCCACAACAGGGTCACCCTGCAGACCAACCCTTGCAGAGTGTGGATTGTGCTCCCACAGCAGCTCTGGCTCCTGCCCTGCTCCTGGTCATTCCTCCTTGCATTCCCTGCTGCCTCTGGCATTACTGGCACCATTTATTTGGCTGAAGAATAATATTGGAAAGTCTTGATTCAAAATCCAGAGGGGGATTCAGAGCAAATGATTCTTCCAAGAGGAAACCAGGCAAATGTGGGGGTTCACAGAAGTTCAGGAAAGGAGATTTCTGGGGGATGGAAGGGAGAACATGACACTGGAATTCAATCCCACTGTTTTTCTTTCAGAGCTGCAGTATTTGGGATTTTCCAGCTGCAGTTTGTTGACTTTTGCTGTGGGTTGTGTTATTTTTCCTTGCATTCTTTAACAGTTAAACGTGAACACAGATGTGAGGCTGGCAGCTGTCAATGAAATCTTTATCAAACACAGCATAATCCTGGGGATTACAGATGTCCTGGATGGGCCACACAACACCCTACAAGTATCCTTGGTGGGAATTGGTCAGATCCCTCCTGGATGAATGCCTCCTGCTGGAGGCATTTATCAATTACACAAATTGCATTTATCAATTAATCACAACATCAATTATTATTGGTGCTGTGATCCAGAGGGTAGCATTCCTAGGATCTGCTTTGGGATAGTATGAGGAATTGGCATGTTTTTATTTCTCCTGTAGGTGGGGATTGAGATATACCCAAAGGTGATTGGAAATTATGAGTCTAAAGGATTGAAGTGGGATTCATTAGGGCAGATAATTATTCCTAAAAAGATGTTATAACTATGTGCCACTGATAATTCTGTCTATAGGCAGAGGGATAGCAGAGTTCCTATGAAAAACAAACAAACAAACAAAAAAACAACCCAAAACCACTAAAAAACAACAGGAAGAAAACCAAGAAGTCCCCCAAAAACTCTTAACATGGAGAAAAACAAAATCCCCATCCTTGGACTCATTTGTGCTTTTCAGAGATGATTTTTCTGCACTAGACAGGGATTTGGTGGAATGGAGAGAGTTTTAAGGCTCCATGAAGGTGTTAAAGGAAGGTCAGAGAAACACAGAGAGATGCTTGAAATACAAATGGAGAGGGAAGTCAGCCTGAAGCAGGGAAGGGGGCAGGAAACACTGAAGGAGAGCAAAGTCATTCAGGAGAAAGAGGAAACCCAGAAAAACCTGAATTCCACATTTGTAAACCTGAATTCCATGTTTATTCAGGCCAGCATAGTCCATTAGAGCACTAATCCAGGGAGCCTTCACCTTGACCTACCTGTCCCAAAACTGCCTGAGAGCAGCAAATAACCCAGAGATTTACAATGGCTCTGTCTGCTCCAATGTCAGATCCATTTTAACCCTCTGGATTTTACATTTTCCTGCATCCCCGTGCTGCTGGCAGGTGCAGCAGATGCACAAGGACAGAGCTCTGGCTGTCTCAGAGCTGGCAGGACTCACATCCCCAAAACCTCTTGGAAAACTCTTCTCAACAGCATCCTCAGAGCAGCACTGAGAATGGGCAATGGGTTAAAAAAGAAATGGAGTGAATCCCTAGAAACAAAGGTGAGACAGCAGGAGGGGGTTTAGGGCAGCTGAGTCTCTGTGCCCCACAGTTTATTTAGTGTGGGGTCACTGAGATGAGCGATGGGAAATGGCTTTGGGTCATCCCAGAATGCAGGGGGTGAGGGAAGATTGGCCCTGCTTCCCCATTAGCTTGGAGTTTTGTCTTAGCCCAAACCCTCCAGGCTTCAAACCAGCCCTGGGCTGTGTTATTTGGGTCCCCTGAGGGTATCACCTGCCTCAGCTCTGCTCCCTGTGAGCCCATCCCAGCATCCACATGGATGGGAGGGGAGGCATGGAGAGAATCCTTCCTTAACCTGCCCCTTGCAGCTGTGGTTTGTGCACTTCAGCCCTGAGCCCTGCCTCCAGGCCCTGGCAGCCCACATCACTCACCTGCAGGGGACACAGGTAAGGGACGCTGGGGACAGCCTGGGGACATGGGCAGCTCCTGCCCTAAGCCCTGGATTTGCTGGGATGGAGGTGGGCAAGGAGAAATGAGTGTTTGAGTGCCCTGCTGGCATTCCCCTGCTGTGCACTGGGAGCTGGGCAGACTGGGAAGTGAATAAAGTGCACCTGTCCCTGCCCAGTTCAGCAGGAATTTGTCCAGACCCCGTGGAATGTGCGTGTCTGGATAATTAACTGTGCAGCTTTAATGATGGAAAGCCATCAGGAATGAAAGGCAAATTTTGGAAGCATGTGGCACACCTTGAAACAGCTGCCACCTTCAGCTGTCCTCCTGGAATAAATGGGATAGCCTGGAGCAGGAATTGCTGGATTGAGATAATTATATACAAATTTTGTCCTCTTGGCCTTCAGAAATTATTTTGCTCTCTGTGGGTGTGTAAATAGCCACTGAACTGCCTTTGTGGGGTGAGAGGTGAGAGCCCTCTGAAATCTCCAGGCTGCTCATCTCCCTGCAAGCTGCAGGGATGGACAGCAGTTCCCTGATTCACACAGGGGATGAGAGAACTCTGTTTTTAAAGGCAGGGCTCTCCATGCCAGGCTGTGTCTGTGGTGCTGGGGGCAGTCACTGGCAGCTGAGGGCAGCCAGGCCATGGCATGGACACCCAGCTCCAAGTGCTGGGCACAGCTCTTGGCATGGGAAATCCCAGGAGTGAAAAATGTGCAAAAAAGGAGAAAACTGTACCTTTTAAACTCTGTCCTCAAGACACCACTGCTGCCTGGGGTGGGAAATTCCAGGAATATATCCATGCAGGAGCAAATGGTGCCCTGTAAAGGTTCCCCACAGGACACCACTGCTGTCTGTCTTTGGAGAGCCTCAAAATCTCCTTCTCTTCCAGGCTGGCTTGAGGCACAGGCTGAACAAGCTCTGGGTGCTCCTGGATGTGGCAGTTCAGCCCGAGCTGGGGGTGGAGGAGGAGACTCCATGTGAAGAATCCCCTCTTTTATCCAGTGGGGTGACACTGAATAAAGATCCTGTGACCTGCAGTGAGCTCCTGCACCTCATCCCCGAGGGCCCACCCCAGGTGAGGAGAAATATTCCCCTGATAGTGGCACCAAATCACCCCCCAAGGCATCTCAGCACCAAGACTCATCCCAGCCATGGGGGACACCACTTTTTTCTCCAGCAGAAGCACCTGGAAGTCCACACAGATCTTCTCCAGCCCTGGTGCTGCAAGGAGCAGGAGGAGGAGGAAACGCTTAAAAGCTTGAATTCCACGCTTGTAAACCTGCATTCAAAGCTGTCTGAGCAGCTGGTGATAATCCTTGAGGAATTCATGGATTCGGCTTTTCCTTGCTAGTCCCAAGGGTCCTGTTTGGAAGACAACCTCTCCCCAGGGACCTGATGCCCCTGCCCAGGCTGAGCTGAGCCATGGATGAGCCCAGCCTTTGCCTCCTCCATGGAAGGTGCCTTCAAAGACTTGTGCCACGCTGAGCAACAAATGTGGCCTGATTCCTGCTCAGCACGGAGCTACCAAAGGGATGGTTTTGATTTCCTTTGCAGTTTTCCTCTCACTGTCACTGAGTGAATTCAGTGCAGGTGACATGCCTGCAGATTGAGGCTCTCTGGCTGTCTACAGGCCAAAACAAGCCCCAGCAGGCAGGGACAGAGCGGGCAGGTCCCCAGGGCCACCCGTGGGCCAGCGGTCACTTGGTGTCACCCCCCTGTGGGGACAGCACTGCTGGCCACAAGGGCATCTGGGCCAGTTATCTGTGCCATTGGCTGCTCCTGTCAGAGTAGGACAGTCCTTGAAGCAGGGAGAAAATGGGGTTTGGTGTATGCCCTGCTCTGACACCTCTCTTGTTCCCTGCAGGCCGTGGCCCAGCAGCTCCTGGTGATCTTCAGTGCGTGCTACGTCCGGCTGCTGGTCACGGGCCGGCTGCCTCGGGCCAGCCCAGGGGGACACCTGGGCCACAGCAGCGCTCCCTGTCCATGCCAGTTCATCCAGAGCACCGTGCTGCACACCCACCACAGCTGGGGCAGGGCCAGGTGAGCAGAGGGAGCTGCAAAACACCAAAATACAGCTGTCCCCACACTCCAGTGTGGAGGAGCTGTGGGGCAGAGAAGGGAGCTGTAATTCCTTGTCCTGGATGAACGAGTGGAAATAGGATTCTAATAAAAGATGCAGGAAAGCTGCTCACCTTGGAGAGCTCCTGCCCTGCAGCTTGGTGGGGAGGAGCTGCCCCAGGGGTCAGAAACAACCCAGGGACGGCCTGGGACTCCTTTGTGTCCAAACTCTTGTGCCAGGAACCATCACCCCCTCACAAAACCTCATACCAGCAAAGGCCAGACCATTGCTCGGGGTGGCAGCAGGAGGCTGAGGCCTGGAGCACCAGGATTTGGCACTTCCCATGGTGCAAGATGGCTCTGCTCCTTCTCCCATTGTTTCTGTCTCCGGGAATGGTGAGATCCATCTCTTCCTGGAGGCTCCAGCACCATTTCCTCAGCAGGGAGCCCCTAACACATGATCCTCTTATCAGTGATCTCCACAAAGGATCCCATTATCAGTGACCTCCAACAAAGAATCCCCTTAACAGTGACCTCCAACAAAGGATCTCCTTATCAGTGGCCTCCAACAAAGAATCCCCTTATCAGTGACCTCCCCCCATGTGATCCTCTTAACCCCCATGCTGCCAGTGCACGATCCCAAGCACTTCAGTGACACCGAACTCCTTCCAGACAAAAACCACCACACTGCCAACCAGCTGATTTTCATCCACCTTTACTTCTGGCTGAGCTGTCACAGGAGGGGTCAGGCAGAATCCCCCCCACACCGCTGGGGTTTGGGGCTCTGCTGTCATTGCTCTGTGACAGGGCAGGGTTGGGGGCACATCCTGCTGGCATCCCTGCAGCCTCTGCTCTGGGGGTGCTGCACATCACTGGCCATGGGGAAAGGGATTCCCACACACCCGAGCTCCAAAACTCCGCATTCCAGCTCAGGAACCGCTTTGGGACCTTTGTGGAAACAGGCAGAATTTGTACCAATATCACTGGGAGCATAATTTACTTTCACAGTATAAAAATCTATTTCCCTGCTAGGATGCAATGGCTCCTGCTCTTCCCCTGGTATTCCATGGCCCACGGGTGCCAGGAGCATCTGACACACATTGGGAATCTTCTTTTTTTTTCTGCCAACTAGAAATTTCTAGTCATGAGACGCTGATCAGGACGTTTTTTATCAATGTGCTTCTGTGCCAAGAGCAGATCCATCAGGGATTTGCTGATATTTTCCAATCCCTGGGATACAGGATTTCCAGCAAAAATCAGTGGGAAGAAATCTCGTGGCCTTCATGGGAGGACCACGAGGGTTTTATTGTCAAGACCTGCACTGGATGGGTTTGATGTTGCTGGGGAGTGAGGCTGATGCTTCAGGGGGTGCTGGTAGCTCTGGTTTTACATCTGCAAATGACAAGGATGGGAGAAAAGAGAGGGATTTGGGATTAACCAAGGGGAAAGGTCCTGGAAGGGACAGCAAGTTCCTCTGAAAACCTCAGCTATCCTGATTGCAATTAAACACCCAGCAATTAACTGCAGAAGGGAACTGAACAGCTTTGCTCAAGACGGGATTTTCATTCCTCTCCCTGGTACATCTAAGTGCTTGCCCTGATCTTCCTGGACCCTCTGCAAATTCCTGGCTCGCACTGCAGGATGGCAGCTGCTCCTTCCTTCTGCTTCTCCTTCACACACCCTTAATCAAGGCATCAGTGAAGGGACACATCCCCTTTCCCTTCCCTGATCAGGATCCAGCTGTTACTTTAGGGGACAGGTGAAATTCTGGACACAATTCCCTTCCTACCCACCCACACAGCTCACGGGGGCAGCGGGGAGGGAACGGCTCAGCCCCGCGCCTTCCCTGGAGTCTCCAGGGACAGCTCCAAGCTCCTGGCAGAGGCAGGAGGTGACAGGCATGGCCTGACCCTGTGGCACTGCCCGGGAATGTGCTCCTGCTCTGGGAATGTTTGCTCAGGAGCCAGCGGGAGCGACTCAGCCAAAGCAGTGCAGCCAGGACGGGTGGGGCAGATCCCTGCCATGCTGAGATTCCGCTGCATGCTGCTCACAGCTGAGTTCACTTTGACAGGGAGCTCTGACACTTGAGCAGTGCAGTCAGGTGATTCTGGAGAATTTTCCATGCCTTGGCTGGGGCAAGGAGAGGAGCCAGGATGGTCCTTGCTGTAGCCACCGTGCCAAAGTGGGCCTGTGCTTTATCTGTAGAGCCACTGTGGTTCAAATGTGTGCTTTAAATGGGCCAGGGAGGGCAGATTGGGACGCAAGGACAGGAATCTCTCATTGCCAGCTCGGTGTATGGTGCTGTGTTTTGGTGTTTGGAAGGGTTCTGGGTTACAGTGTCCCAGGGACACATCGCTCTGTGGGAGCAGGTGACATCTCTTGTCCCCCTAATCCCACTCCAAAGCACCTTTGTCCCCTTTTCCAAAGGCTGCTATTTGCTCCTCCCCGCTGCCAGGGGCTGGAATGACATTTAACAACAAAACCCAGGAGAAATAAACCAGGGGAGAAGAAAAACATTTGCAGCTTGGTCCTGGGAGTACAGAGAGAGAGTGTGGAGGTTCCCCCCACCCCTGGCTGAGCCCAGGTGAGCCCTGCCCCACCCTGTCCCAGCAGGTTTGGGATGAGGTGGGTCGATGTCTGTGTCCCCTGAACCCACATTTGCTCTGGTGCTGGCTTTGGGACATGGGGGCGTCCCTGTCCCCTGAACCCACACTTACTCTGGCGCTGATTTTGGGGCGCTGCCTGTGCCGAGCAGGGCGGTGGCTCCCGGGGTTCCCGGCTGCACAGTCTCCTCATCCTCCTGGCCACATAGCGGCAGGCTGGGGGGACAGGGGGACACCTTTGTGGCACTGGGAAACAGCAGCCCCCCCAAAGCAGCCTGCCCAGCCAGCCCAGAGCGGGGCTGGCGGGACCCCAGCACAGCGAGGGAGGGACTGGATTTACCGGGACAAACGGGACTTGTTTCTGTGCCTGCCGTCCTGGCTGTGTTCCAAACCCCTCCAGCACCAGCCTGGCTCCCCCCACCAGCCAAGGCGTGAAAAGCGCAGAGTATTTCCCCTCTAAGCTCTCTCCCCAAACCACAGGTTTCCTTACCGTTGATTATTACTCAAACCATTCTCCCGTGGGCTCGGCAATCGCGTCCTCCGCAGCCAGCCCGGCTGTGCCTCTCTCTGCAGGGCTGACTCAGCAGCTCGCCTTCCTCCTCCCCTCCTCGCTGCCCGCCTCCCTCCCACGGGATGCTGCTCCCGCAACGCCCGGCCGGGCTCAGCACCCCGGGATCCCTGCCCGCCAATCCACAGAATCACTGAATGATTTGGAAGAGACCTTCGAGATCATCGAGTCCAACCCAGCCCCGACCCCTCACCTAAACCCTGGCACCCAGTGCCACATCCAGGCTTTGTTAAACACACCCAGGGATGGTGACTCCACCACCTCCTGGGGCAGCCATTCCACAACTTTATCACTCATTCTGTAAAAAACTTATTCCTAATATCCCATCTAAATTTCCCTTGGTGCTGCTTGAGACTGTGTCCTCTGGTTCTGTCAGTGCTGCCTGGAGAAAGAGCCCAGCCCCCGCCCCTCCCGGGAAGTTTAAAGCACTCCGTGCTGGCTCGGGGCAGCTGCTCCGAGGTTTGAGGGAAGGAAAAGGAAAGGTGACCTGGCCTTGGCTGGAGGGGTTGCTGCTGTTGCTTTGTGGCTGTTGGAGAAGCCGAATTTGGGATGTGGGAGGTGGACCTTGTGCTGTGATCCCAAACTGAGCTGGAGGGGGTCCCTGCAGTGGGCACCGAGCTTGTGTGGGGCAGGAGTGAGGAAAGGAACTTTCCCTCTCCTTTGGTGCTGCTTTCTCAACACGGCAGGGACTGTTTTAGGATCACAGGATGGTTTGGGCTGGAAGGGACCTTAAAGATCGTCCAGTTTCAACCCCTCTGCCATAGACAGGAACACTCCCACTGTCCTTCTGTCCCTTAGTGACACCTCTCACTGTCCTTCTGTCCTCCCCAGAGGATCTTCAAGCCCTCTGATACCCACTGTATGAAGGGGTAGGGATGACAATCCCTAACAGATAAAATGTAGGCAGAGGATTGTCCTTGGTTTTCCCAGGGTGTTTACCCCATTCCACCCTCAGAGCACTGATTTAGTCCTGACTAAAGCCAACTACCGAAGAAATGCAGCTTTTGTGCATCCTTTGCCAGACCTTGCTACTGATTGTGCTTTTCTGTGCTCCTTAATCCCAGTCAGGTGAATTCTGAAAGCTCCTGCTTCCCTCTCTGGCCAGGGCAATGTTCTTCCCTTCCTATCTCTGCACCAAGCACAGATTGATCCAGGCAGGTCAGACTTTGGTTTCCACAGCCGTGCACTTTGTGGTTTGTGTCAGGCTGCTCAAGGCTATAGTTTCTGTGGAGCAGCACCCAGAGCTCCAGAATTTTGGAAAAAGCAGGCAGTGCTGATGTGAAACCAGAGTTTCACTGACAAATAGACTCCCCATTCTTCTGATTCTACTGCAGATGTGCAAAAATCTCTAAAAAAATTAGTTGTCACATTAATCCATATGCTACAAACAACCTATCATCCATTCCAATTCTACTGCCCCTGTGTGAGGCTGGTTGGAGATGGGGCTGGAGTGCAGGAATTCCCTCTGACAGTGGAATATTCCCAGTCAGGGAGACCCCACAGCCTCCCTGGGCTCTGCCAGGGCTGGCACTGCCCAGGGCAGGAGTTCTGCCTCCTGGGCAGGGAATTGCTGGGCTCAGCCCTGCCGGGGGCTCTGGGGCCATCGCTGGGCCTGGAGCAGAGCCTGGGGCTGCTCTGCCCTCCTGCACACAGGGACGGACTGGGGGACACAGGGACAGACTGGGACAGACTGGGACAGACAGGGACAGACTGGGACAGACAGGGACAGCCAGGGACAGACTGGGACACACAGGGACAGACTGGGACAGACTGGGACACACAGGGACAGACAGGGACACTCAGGGTCACCCAGGACACCCAGGGCTGAGGCGCCTCTTCCTGGGGCTCCTCTCCAGGCTGAGCAGCCCCAGCTCCCTCAGCCTTTCCTGGGCACTGAGGTGCTCCAGCTCCTTGCTCATCTCTTCAGCCTCTGCTGGTCCCATTCCAGGAGCTCCCTGTCCCTGCTGTGATGAGGAGCCCAGGTGGACACAGCATTCCAGATGTGGCCTCTGTTGATACCTGCAAGATCTGTATGTGTTAAAAAATATCAAGGAAAAACCCCCAAACCCTGAGCAAGACCCTCCAGACTCCCCCCTGCACCTCCCCCCCTCCAGTCCCTCTGGAGGACCCACTGTTCCAGTTCCCAGATGAGCTCGGCAGGACAAGGGGGATGACTGAGCCTTGTGAAGGTGCCTGGAGGAGTGCAGTGCTCCTCGGAGGTTTGGCTTCCCCAGACTCCACACCCCGTGCGTGGGTGCTCTCCTCTGGGGTGTGCAGACACATCCCTCTAGATGGTGCTAAGATAAAGAGAAAAGGTGGGTGGTGAGAGGCCAGGGAGGACAGGCTGCCCCTCTGGGCACTGCCCGAGGTCTCCTGGATGAGGAGATCATCTCCCTCTCCGTTTTCCACCGCTCCTGCAGGTGCTCGTTGTGTCTACTGGCAGCAAACACATCCTAGATTCTTCTTCCACTTCCAATTTCCCTTGCTGGTGTGTGAGACTCCACAAATCCATCGTGACTAATCAGTGCATCTGCTCCTATCCATGCACGAGACCAGACAAGTGGGTTTTTAATGGCAAAAATCCATCTTGGCTGTTTTTCCCTCTTCCACCAGGTTTTACTGAGCAGCACAACCCATCAGCTGAGTCCTCTTCATTCTCATGCATCATTAACAAGAGTCTTCACCAAATTCAAGCATAGATAATGTATGATCTATTGATGTGGGCAATCAAGAGAGAATCCAGCCTGGCTGCCAGAGAACAGCAAGGATCATGAGGATTAGTGTGAAGGGAAGTCTTTTAGATCCACGGCCAAGCAGATTTCACTTTGGAGTCCCACATGGGCAGTAAACGAGCTGTTGAAAGAGAGCTGCTGTTAAAAGAGACTTTAAAAAGGAATAGCCCTGTTCAGGTCTGTTTTTTTTTTTTTTTTTCCCATTAAATATAAAATGTGGAGAACAACTCTGTGACGCTCTAAAGCAGGCGAATGGAGCTTCTCTCCCCGTGCCTCTGCAGAGGGAGATGATTTCCTGCACCCTGATGGCCCCAGGGCACAGCCTGCAGTGGTGGGAATGGCTGTGGCACCATGGCAGGAAGCTCCTTGGCACCAGCAGGGCTGGAACTGAGGAGCCCTCCAGGTGTGTGAGCAAAGCCCAGCCTCCAGGTGGGTTTTGGTGTCAGTCCAGCCTCACACTGGATTTTGGTGCCAGTCTTGTTGCAGAGCCCAGACTTCAGGTGGGTTTTGGTGCCAATCCTGTTGCACAGCCCAGCCTCCAGGTGGGTTTTGGTGTCAGTCCAGCCTCCAGGTGGGTTTTGGTGCCAATCCTGTTGCTGTGAATTCAGCCCTGGCAGCTGCCCCGCTGTCCCCACTTCCCTCACCCACAGACAGAGGCTGTGACATGTTTTAATTACTCCCCCATCTAGATTGGTTGGCCTGAGCTTTGTATGAGGCTTCTACTGACGTGCTGCAGAAAGATTCCTTTTGCCAAGTTTTCTTTCCAAGAATGGGCTCAGCTCCATTTGTGATGAACCCATAAACTGGATTAAGAGCTCAGGGACTGATTTTCTAGCATTTGAAACCCATAATCTGGGCTGGGTTTCCAGAACAGCTCAGTCCCCTTGTAAACAGCAAATTACAGGCAGAAGTGCTCAGCACTTTGTGGTTTGTGTCAGGCTGCTTGAGCCCATAGTTTCTGTGGAGCAGCACCCAGAGCTCCAGGATTTTGGAAAAAGCAGGGCAGTTCTCCCATTGCTGATGTAAAAACAGAATTTTACTGACAGACTTCCCAGCCTCTTGATTCTACTGCAGATGTGCAAAAATCTCTATAAAATTAGTTGTCACATTAATCCATGTGCTGCAAACAACCTGTCATCCATTCCAGTTCCTACTGCCCATGAGCACAGAATGTCACCTGAAGTTCCTGAGGGACCTCCTCTCCAGCCATTTCAGACCCTCTCCATGACCTGTGGGTTCTGCACAAACCTGAACCAATCCAGAGCTGTTCCAAGGAGCATTGTGGAGCTAAATCATAGACTTTCAGTTTTGGGTTGGAAGGAACCTTAAAGCCCATCCAGTGCCACCCCCTGCCACGGGCAGGGACACCTCTCACTGTCCCAGGCTGCTCCCAGCCCTGTCCAGCCTGGCCTTGGACACATGCAATGATCCAGGGGAAGCCCCAACTTCTCTGGGCACCCTGTGCCAGGGCCTGCCCACCTTCACATGGAAAAATTTATTTCTAAAATTCAACCTAGCCCTGCTCTCTGTCATTTTAAAACCATTTTCCCTTGTCCCATCACTCCAGACCCCCTTCCAAAGCCCCTCTCCAGCTCCCTCAGAGCCCTTTAAGAGAAATGCCCCAAATTTTCCCAGTTTTTTGGTGGATTTTACCCTCACCACTGCTACACATGCCTTTCTCCAGAACTCCAGCTTAGCTCCATGGTGAACCTTTCA
Source organism: Chloebia gouldiae (assembly GCA_003676055.1). Lineage (NCBI taxonomy): Eukaryota > Metazoa > Chordata > Aves > Passeriformes > Passeridae > Chloebia > Chloebia gouldiae. The sequence continues at coordinate 6,390,050 of QUSF01000027.1, read as the reverse complement.
TGAAACACCAGCTTGCTGAGGAGGGAATAAACCAGGGGAGGTGCATTTGGGGATCTGATGCAGGTCAGAAGGAAGTCCAGTGTCCCCACAGGGTTTCCTGCAGAGGCCTGGCATGAGGAGCAGAGGGGTCTCAGTGCCCAGGAGCCCCTTGCAGTGGCAATCCATGACTGTGGATGACAAGACACGGAAAAGGATTGTTTTGGGAGCCAAAGCTGGCACTGTGCTTCTCTGGATGCTTTGTTCTTGGCATGGATGGTGGGGAATTCCTGTTGAATCAAGCATTCCTCAGCTGGTTGTGGCTCTTGTCACCTTGGTGGCCTCTTTGTGCCAGCCCAGCCTGGCTCTTCCTCTCCAGTCCTTGGAAACAAGATATTTCTGAGTAATCCATCCCAATACTCGAGGAGAGATGAAGGTGACTCCAAGATTTTTATGGCAAAATCCCCAAAATCCTTTCTCTTCCTCAGCCCTTGGCAAGGTGAGACCCTTGCTGAGGGGGAAGAGAGACACCAACACAGCTCAGAGCAGCCAGCCACGACATGGAAAATGCCCAGCCCAGCGAGGTTTCTGGAGGAGGGGCAGACGTGGCAGAGCCCTGGGGTGCGCCAGCAGATTGGTTTGTCCCCTCTGGGGCACGGGCAGGTGTTGGCAGTGACGCCAGCCAGGTTTGGCACATGCCCAGGCACCTGGGCCAGGCAGGAGCTCCCTCAGGGTGTATTCCATCCCTGCTGCTTGCCAGTCATTCCCATGGTGTGGGAGCCAATCATTCCAATGGTGTGAGCCAATCATTCCAATGCCATGTCAGCCATCTCCCTGCCCAGCCTCCCTGCTGCTGCCATCCTTGGCAGGGCACCTCCAGCAATTACTGGCACGCTCAAAAGGAAGAGTATTTTGGGATGATTTGCCTGCAGAACACCGGATAAAAAAATTCCAACGCCCTGCAATTCCTCTGGAGGGACCTCCTCTCCTCCCAGAAATAACAAACAACTCAGAGCTTCAAGGACTTGTGTATGTGTTCTTCAGCAGCCTGTGCCACGTAGGGTGGCCATAAAAACCCAGGCAAACCAGGTCTTACAAGGAAAACCCAAAAACCCAGGCCTACATGGAAAGCGGCACCCAAAACCCTAATAAATTGGGATATTTCACCTTTCTTCTTATCCCCACAGCTAGATGGGTGTCAGAAAGAATTTTATGTGGCACAGTTTAGTCTTGAGAAAGGTCATTTGGGTGTCCCTTGCCATTGCACCATCCGAGGGCTCATGCACAGAGTGTCCTTTGGATGTTCCTGACCATCCCTGCTCCACTTCCCTCTGGGTGACCAGCTCGTCACTGCCCTTCCTCTGTACCCCCTTTTACTGTCTGCAAGGAGGTTTTGGGGTGCCTGGTAGCCCTTGGAGCCTTTCAGCCTTTAAATACCAGACTATTTAATGCCAGAGTATTCGATGATTTTTAAAATAAATATATAAATAGATAAATAAATAAATGCATTATAAACAGCCTTTAGTTTATTCCTGCCCTGTTGTTTGGCACATGGGGAGAATAAAGCATGGGTTTTTCTCTCAGGAAACTGAAACAAGAAGGGGGTTTAATACTGTAGCTTTCCCCAGTTTCCTTTTCTTCTTTTAGTTCAGACGAATGCAGACCACCTTTTTTTCTGGCATATTTCTTAACCCCTTATCTACATTTCATGTTACATCTTGACATTAGTCACTAAATCTTTGTTCCACTCTTGGATGGCATTTACCCTGATATCCCCATTTCTAGGTGTTGTATTCTCATTCTGATTTTCAGAAAGTCTTCTTTTGCCACTCTGCTGCTTCTTCCTAACACTTTCTATTTTTCTGAATGGGGAGGTTTTGCTGCTGAGCCTTTCTTTTCTCTTACAAGCTGCCCACTCTTCTGCTTCTCTCTGATTTCTTTCTGGTTTCAGGTTTCAGTCCGTTCACATAATGAACAGAAACTAAAACTGACTGTTCACATGATCCGAAACAATTCAAAATCCCAAATTTGTCTGTAAAAGCTGTGGTTGAATTTTTCACTTGGCATGGGCACCAGTGCAATCACACCAGTACAAACCAGTGGCCAGGCTGGGACAGAGATGCAGCTGGCAAGAAATTCCCTCTGGCCCATGTTGCTCTGTTTAATTAGGTATTAATTACATGAAATTCTAATAGTTATCAATTACATGAAATTGTGTTTAATTCCTCCCCCTCACCTCAGTGAAACCATTGCTTTGGGATTGGTCTGGGATGTGGTTAATCAGGGAAATTTTAAAGTTTGATCTGTGCCTTACAGAGCCCAGCTTTTCTGGAGCCACAGGGAAATCTGTGCCAAAGGATTTATTAGGGGCAGGATGGACCAGGGTTGCGCTTGGCTGCTGCTACAATTATTTCAGGAAAAAAAGGTCTTTCCTTACTATTAAAAAGTGAATATTACCTGGTGTACCTCATTTTTTGGGCACAGCTTGAGGATTGATGCATCATCTCCAGGGTGTGTTTTACTTAAAGCTCTTCCTCATGGTGGGAGATTTCTAGAAAGCCTCAAAAATAATTTCTTGAAGGAGGAAATAACCCAGTAGTTTTCGTACTGCTGGGGAATTTTTCTCTAGGTGACGTTTAGGTGAAAATTTGAAGGAGAAGTTGTAGGACTTGGTGGTTTTCATTCAGATTCTCCTATGCCTTGAAAAGGGATAGAGCAAAAGATTGTTCCTCAGCCAGGGCAGTGTTTATACCCCTGTTAGAGACAGAAATAAATGTGATTAATTCCAGGGGAGCTATATCAGTGTGCAGCCACTGCTACTGTGGTCTGGCAGCATTTGGAGCAAATTAAATCAGAACTCTTGCTGCTAACTTAGGTGGGGCTGAGGGTTTTAAGGCAGGCCAGGGATTTAGCTGTTAATATTAATGGAACATTTATAGAGAAATTTCTCTGGGCTGCTTTGTAAAGCAGCCCAGGGTGGCCTCAGGCCAGGCTGTTGGCTGCACACACCTGAGGTGACTTTTGCTCCTGGTGGTTTTAAGTCTCTGGCATCAGCTACCCCGAGTTTAATATGGTTAGCCTAGATTTACAGCATTGTAAGCGGGCCTGAAATCAAGTTTTCTGTGCCTATTAGAGGGTGAAATTGATGTCTTTGCAAAGAGCCCAGGCAGCCAAAACTTCTGCAATGCTGAAATCTCAGCGTGGGGTTTGAGAGCCACCAGACAAATTTGCAGTGGGACTCGTGGTGTGGGTTGTGAAGCTTGGAAAACCCCAAACAAAAGCCTGAGCCACCCCTCCGAGCCAAACTGATTTCATCAGCCAGGGGAGATCATAGAACCCAGAACAGTCTGAAGTGGAAGGGTCTCCAGGAGGAGGGAATGTGGGGTAAGAGCTGTGTGGCAGCCACTCCTGGAAGGGGCAGGGGATGTCTCCTCCTGTGCCCTGGGCAGCTGGCAGTGCACAGTCCCCCTGGGGCCACCCTGCCATCCCCCTGGGGCCACCCAGCCATCCCCCTGGGGCCACCCTGCCATCCCCCTGGGGCCACCCAGCCATCCCCCTGGGGCCACCCTGCCATCCCCCTGAGGCCACCCAGCCATCCTCCTGGGGCCACCCTGCCATCCTCCTGGGGCCACCCTGCCATCCCCCTGGGGCCACCCTGCCATCCCCCTGGGGCCACCCTGCCATCCTCCTGGGGCCACCCTGCCATCCCCCTGGGGCCACCCTGCCATCCCCCTGGGGCCAGGGAGCCTCCTGAGGGTCCATCCCTCCCTCTCCCCTGGCAGATGGGCCAGCTGTGAAGATGTGACAATTGTCTGGGACATTTCCAAAGCAGGACCAGGTCGGGTGCCCGGGGTGGAGCAGGAGGAGCCAGCTCTGCTCCAGGCTCTGCTCTCCTGTGCTCCTCACTCCTCATTTTTCCACCTCCTGCTCAGCCCAGGCATTTTCCTCCCATTTCAGGGACTGCCCCTTGTGCTGTTTGTTGCACGTCTCCTGCAGGGATCAGAGCCAGGCCATGGCCCTGACCTCTGAAACCTGGCACAGCATCAGAGGGGGTGACCCAGGAGCTGCTGTTGGGACACAAACCCACCCCAAAGCCCTTTTTTGGGGCAGGGGAAGGGCTGGTGCTGTGCAGGGTTGCTCCAGATGTGCTGGCAGCTGGCAGGGAGAGTGTGAGGTGTGGAGGTTTCCCAGATGTGCAGCTGGTTTGGAGGATGCTGCTGGCTGGATCCCTGTGCATATTTTTCCTCGGTTGCCAGCTGGCAGCACTTTTGCTTACTCTGGTTGGGAAAAGGGAAACAAATCCTCTGAGCAGCCTCTGTTGTGGGAATACTTTTATTATTTTATTTTTGTAGTCTTTAGCTCTAGTAAGGTTATTTTATGTAACACAGCAAGAATAAATTTGTTTAGACAATGATTCCTGTGGGAATACAGGCCTTCTGGGGAAAAAAACTCTGGAATTTGGTGATTTTCTTGTAGCCATTGGCCTGACATTTCTATTAAAGCAGCCCTGGGAGAGAGGCTGGATGGAATGGGATGGGATGGGATGGATCCCACAGCCCAGCACAGCTCTCCCAGCTCACCCCAGGGCATGTAGCACTGCCCTGGGACCCTGAGCCTGCAGTGGGACCCCAAACATCAGGATTTTGGGGGTTTTGAGGTGCTGCTGCTGCTCCCTGTGCAGCCCTGCCACCCTCCCCGTGCCCTGGATATTGCCAGGGATAATGATTTGTGCAGGATTTGGGGGGGTGATAGGAAGAGGACTCAGCTTGGAGTTAAAGGGCTGAAGGGGTTGGGCCATTATGATTTTTTTTCTAAAGAGAGATCTCAAAAATTGTTAATTTCAGTTTTCTAACTCAGAAAAAAAGATGCATTGATTGCAGGAAAATGTTATTTCCTCCTTTGTATAAATCTAAATAAAAAATCCTCTAAAAAGACAATTAATCATCTCCTTCATGACTCTGGATTATTGAATATTCACCTGTTAAGAATTATGGTCTCATCTGATCACCCTGGATGTTCAAACCCATTGCTCTAAGTGCCTCTTAGAAACAACCTCAGCCAGCTCCTATTTCCCCTTGGCCACTGTTGTTCTTATTCTTCTTTTGTAAGAACCATATAAAAAAACAAACAAAAAAACCCCACAAACAAACAACAAAAAAATCCCCACAAAGAAACAAAAAACTCCACCTGAGAAATAGGGTTAAAAAAAAAAAAGACAAAGTACCAGGGAGATTAAATGTTCTCCTGATGAATTTTGCCAGAGCTGTTATTTTCCTGGAGAATGGTTTGGAACTCATTTCCTCTGATAGGCTGTGAGATAGAGGGAGGTTTATAAATTATCATTCATCCATATTTCCGTTGGCAAAAGCTCTGTCCCTAATCCATCCCAGCAGCTCTATGCTGCCACATCCATTGGTACTGCAGCAGGAGCTCCTGGAGAAGATGGAAAATCTGTGTTATAAATTACTGTGGCAAAATCTGCTGCTGGGGAACTCAGTCCTGTGGCTGCAGAGCTTGGGATGAGCTGGGCTTAATCCCAGGCTTCCCCTTGACTGGGAGCCAGCCCTTCTCAAAGCCCTTCCCATGTCTGAGGGCTCTGTATCCCCCCAAAAAGCATTTAAGGCAATGATCCCCCCCTTTTAAACTATTTAAAACTATTAGCTTTATTATGATTTATCATTAACTACTACTGATTTATTGTTAACTCCTACTGATTTATTGTTACCTATATTTAATCAGAATTCTCTGTACAGCCCCTTCCCTAAAGCTGATTGTGCTGGGCTGGGAGATGCCAGTTCAAAGAAAGCTCAGGGAGAGGCTGCTCCTTGGGAAGCTCAAATCACTTGTCCAGAATGAATAAAACCAATCCAGCTCCGGACAAACCTGCAGGGATCAGAGCCAGGCCATGGCCCTGACCTCTGAAACCTGGCACAGCATCAGAGGGGGTGACCCAGGAGCTGCTGTTGGACACAAACCCACCCCAAAGCCCTTTTTTGGGGCAGGGGAAGGGCTGGTGCTGTGCAGGGTTGCTCCAGATGTGCTGGCAGCTGGCAGGGAGGGTGTGAGGTGTGGAGGTTTCCCAGATGTGCAGCTGGTTTGGAGGATGCTGCTGGCTGGATCCCTGTGCATATTTTTCCTTGGTTGCCAGCTGGCAGCACTTTTGCTTACTCTGGTTGGGAAAAGGGAAACAAATCCTCTGAGCAGCTCCTGTTGTGGGAATAGGCAGGCCTTTTGGGAAAAAGCTGTAATTTGGTGACTCTTGTAGCCACTGGCCTGATGTTTATACACATGATATAAAATATATTGTATGGAAAGGCTGGGAGAGCTGGGGGTGCTCACCTGGAGAGGAGAAGCTCCAGGGAGAGCTCAGAGCTCTTCCAGGGCCTCAAGGGGCTCCAGGAGAGCTGGAGAGGGACTGGGGACAGGGGATGGAGGGACAGGACACAGGGAATGGCTCCCACTGCCAGAGGGCAGGGATGGATGGGATATTGGGAATTGGGAATTGTTCCCTGGGAGGGTGAACAGGCCCTGGCACAGGGTGCCCAGAGCAGCTGGGGCTGCCCCTGGATCCCTGGCAGTGCCCAAGGCCAGGCTGGACAGGGCTGGGAGCAGCCTGGGGCAGTGGGAGGTGTCCCTGCCATGGCAGGGGTGGGATGGGATGAGATTTAAGGTCCCTTCCAACCTAGACCTGTGAGTCTATGATTTAGCTCCACAACACTCCTTGGAACAGTATTCTAGGATTATATAAAATACTATATATTTTCTTCCCCATGCTTGGCACTACCTTTTGGATTATATTTCCTCACACCATCCTTTTCACTGTGTATCCCTGGCCAGGGAAATCACCCAATTTTAGCAGCCAGAGGTGCCCATTCCCTCTCAGTGGGATACTGGGAACCAAAGAAGCTTGGAGCAGCCACCGATCAGACTCTGCTGTAAGCACCATCCTTCTCTTCCCACAGTGGGTGCCAAGCTGTGTGTGGGACAAGTTCCCAGGTCTCTTTTTGTCCTGGGTAAGACATTTTTTTCCTTGTTAAGAGTGACTTCATCTCAGCTGTTCTGTGAGCAGAGCCAAGGCTGGTCACGTTCCCGGTGACGCCCAGGTCCTTCCTCCCATGACGGGCTGCTAGGAGCAAGGGCTGCAGGCAGATAACTGTGACCAGGCCTGGATTAATTTCCATTTATATCCCACATCCAGCACTGGACTAGTGTGGAAATTCAGCTACGTTGAATAAAACAAGAGACTTAAAAATAGCCTGGGTTACCGGATCTGAGCTCCCTGCTCTGGAACAGCTCATTCAAAAGCTTTACATTTCCAGATAAGCACCTTACTGCTCAAACAGCTGCTTCCACTTGGCAGTCTGGGAAATGAGGGTTATTTACAGGGTGGAAAAGCAAACCAACCTGGTTTTGTGCAGCTTGTGATCTTTAGTGGGAATTCCCAGTTTAAAAATTGAGCCAGGGGAAAGGGTGTAAGGAAAACATGTAGCAGCAGCTTGGACAGGGATCTGGGGGTCCTGGTCATTGGCCAGCTGGATCTGAGTCAGCAGTGCCCTGAGCCAGCAGTGCCCTGATCCTGTCCCTGATGTCCCCAGCCCTGTCCTGGGGACATCAGGGACAGCTTCCCTGGGCAGGCCTGGGAGGGATTGTCCTGCTCTGGGCTGGGGCAGCCTCAAGTGCTGGGGGAGTTTTGGGCACCACAACATAAAAAAGGATCTAAAGCTGTGAGAGAGCATCCAAGGAGGGGCAGGGGATGGGGCAGGGTCTGGAGGGGCCCGTGAGGAGCAGCTGAGGGCACTGGGATGGTTCAGCTGAGCAGGCTGAGGGCAGAGCTCCCCGGGGCTGCAGCTCCTCCCGAGGGGCAGCTCCAGCTCTGCTCTGGGACAGGGACAGGAGCCAGGGAACGGCTGGGGCTGGGCCAGGGCAGCTCAGGCTGGAGAGCAGGAAAGGTTCTTCCCCCAGAGGTGCTGGCACTGCCCAGGCTCCCCAGGGAATGGGCACGGCCCCGAGGCTGCCAGAGCTCCAGGAGCCTTTGGGCAGCGCTGCCAGGGATGCCCAGGGTGGGATTTTGGGGGGTCTGGGCTGGGTGATCCTTGGGGTCCCTTCCAGCTCAGGATTTCCCATGCTCAGCTCTGTACCAGCACCTGCCTGCCCTGCATCAACCACGAGGCACTTTGCACGCACCAAGCACAAAGCCATCCTTTAGGTTTTTTTCCCTCAGGCCTTGGCTCTGAGGGGTGGATGACTGGAACAATGTGTGTCCCCGGGGATTGGTGACACTTCCCTGGGTGCTGTCAGTGACTCATGCACGTGCTGTAAAAGAGTTATTTATGAGCTGCAGTCACTACACAAACAGGACAGCCGCACACTCAGTGAGGGGTGAGGCACTGGGGCTTCAGTGCAGGCCGGGTTTATCAGTGTTACAGCTCCTTATCGGTAGGAAATGGGTGATAAAGGCATCCCCGGTGTGTGCAGCTCGGGAGGGATCTGTGACAGCCTTATCACCGTGCAGGGAGCAGCGCTGACACTGCCCTGCGGTGTCACATGGATCAGGGTGTGCTGCTAAAGCTGCTCAAAGTCCTTCCCTGACTCGGCTCTAGGGCTTGTCTGGAGGAGCTGGGTTTGCAGAAAATCGTGGAATCATCTTGAAATCATAGAGTGCCCCATCCCCGGAAGTGGCCAAGGCCAGGTCTGAGCAACCTGGTGTAGTGGAAGGTGTCCCTGCCCATGGGAGGGGGTGGGATGAGATGGTTTTTAAGGTCATTTGCAACACCCCTAAAAGATATAATACAAAAAGAGGATTTTTTTTTGTTAGGTACTAGTGCCGGGATGGACTCCAGGCATGGAAAAGCTTTTGGCCTGAAGGGCCTGCCATGTCTACAGACCTTCAGGAGATGACCCTGATGGTTCGTCTGGTCCTCCGTGGCGCCCTGAGCCCTTGAGACAAACAGGAGACAGGACAGCAGCCTGGTGCTGGTGACAACCCCAGGGAGCTGTGGGGACCCTGGGCAGCCCTGCTCCCAGCCCAGGCAGGGCTGCAGGAGTCCCCAGTGCCCTGCCAGCAAGAAGAGCTCCCTCACCACCTGTGAATCACCCAAGTGACAAAACCAGTCCCCTCCTCCCAGCTGTGGGCACGGCCAGGACACAAGAGTGCCAGACATGGTTTGTGCTCACAGAGGAAGTTGGTGATGAAAGCAGGAGCTCGGGCCTGGCCCACAGTGAGCTGCAGGATTTTCGAGCATCTCTGCTTTCCAACAGCAGCTTTCCAGTCCTTTCTGGGAGTTTGAGTGGGTTCTGCTTGGTATGCCAGCACCTGGGGATGGGGAAAAGCCCAAATTAGGGAAGGCAGACCTGAAGTTTCTCAAAACTTGCAATGGATGCAGAAGAATAGAGGTGAATGGGTGAACAAGTTTATCAGGTTAAAATCAGGGTTAAGAACTCTACTGGAGTTCATGCTAGATGAGTGATCCTGTCCCTCAGCATGTTAGACAAGTCACATTCATGCCTAGAGCTAATTGTACCAACAGGAAGTTATTTAAGAGTGTGATTAGCATAATTGATCTGCTGATGGATAGAGCTGCCACCGTCAGGTACCAGAGCACAGAGAATCACAGAGGTGTGATTTATAGCTGAGATCACAAATTGTTGGTGTATCCAGCTTTCAGCTGTCTCCTGTGCAAACATCCAGGCACCTCTGGCTCGTGTCAAAGTGGTGGGGGAGTAGAGAGTCTGAGCCAGCATGCACAGCCAAATAAAAACATCTATCAAGTCTCTTGGGTTGGTTCCAAATCTCAGCAAAATTAGGAAAATCCTGTGGGTGATGAAGCAAACTGGCAGGATCATCCTGATCATCCCTTCTGCTTGAAAAACTGCCTGGCTGTGTGGAAAAGAGGGGAGAGACACAAGGTTGCTGTGATTCTGTGGGGTGTCATGGGACAGATTTGCTGCAGGTTCCTCCCTGGCCTATGAGAGGTGCTTGGAGGAAGTCAGGATTCAAGGCAGGTTTGATTTGTTTGGTGCAGGCTGGTGGGATGAGGTGGGATATTGGTGCCAGAGGGAGATGACAGAGATCAGGATGGAGCTGAAATACACACAGGGAAATAGGAATTTGGCCCTGTGGGGGGATGAATTCCCCACCCTGCCCTGGGGTGGGGCTGGAGCCTCCTCCAGACATCCCCGTGCAGGCAGGGGAGGGTGGAGGGCAGGTGGGAAGGGGTCTGCAGAGCTCCTCAGGGGATGTGATCCCCCAGAGATTCTGCTTTGGGAGACAGGATATCTCTGCTGGCCTCAGCACTGAGTTCACACAATTCAAAAGCTTAAAGGTTGAGTGAGAGGAAAATTCTGGGCTGCAGGACTGCAGAGCTGGCTCAGGGGCAGCATGAATTAATTATGGCTTTGTGCACAATCTTGCCAAGAGGTTACCATGAGGCACCTGTGGGAGTGAAACCCTTTGGCTGCATCTTCAAAAATGCTTTTCAGCCTCTCTGAAACCCTTCCAGCAGGAGGGTCAGTCATGGCACAGCAGTGACAGGAGGGAAAACAAGAATCCAAAGAGAAGGTCAGGGCCTGATGGTTTGGAAGAGATAATTTAATGAATCAGTCGTGGCTGGTTGATTGGAAAGCACTTTCCTGGAAAAAAGAGGCCTGCTGGCAATCAAACAGTGGGGAGGGGAAGGGAGGTGTCAGGGCCAGCAGAGCTCTGAGTATCCCAGAGCAAGGACAGCACTGGGGCTCCCAAGGAGAGGGACCTCAGTGACAGGAGGCTCCTTTGTCAAGCAGGAGAAGCTCTGGGGATCGCAGTGGTGTGAGAGGAACATCCACCAAACCCCCAGCTATGCTCAACAGCTGGCAGCTCACACAGACTGTGGCAGGGGAATTCCCCATGGTGTCCTGGTGAGTCCCAGGCAAGGTCCACGAAGTGTTTTGGGGTCAGTGCCAAGGATGGGTTGGGATGTTTGATGAAAGGCTCATTTCTGCTCTTCCACCCCATTCCCCATCCCCCAAGCCCTGGCCTTCCTTCTCCATGCCAGAGGGACTCACACGCCACAGGGGTGCAGAAGAGACAAATTTATTGGCAGTTATTGCCGGGCCCTGGGTTCCTCTCTGATCAGGTGGTTTTTTGGCAAAGGATAAATGCTCAGAGTTGTTAAGGACAGTCAGGAAAACAAAACATCTTTACAAAAATCCCCCATATGAGCCAACACAGATTGTCCCGCAAATGAGAGATGCTTGGAGGAAGTCAGGATTCAAGGCAGGCTCGATTTGTTTGGTGCAGGCTGGTGGGATGTGATGGGATATTTGTTTTAGCAGCTTGGGCTCAATCCCGTGTCCCCTTTGGCAGGAGCAGCTGCTGATGAAGGCACAGACCTAGAGGTGCCTCCCAGGTCCTGGCAGGGAGAAGGAGAGCAGAGAAACCAGCAGGAGGGACAAAGTGAGTAATGGTGGCGCTGCTGCCTGAGTCAGCAGTCAGTGCTCAGGCCGGGCTGTGAAAAGCCCTTTCTCATGTGGTTGGCGTGAAGATCGCACCGGCAGCGCGGGGTGCTGGAAGCGGTCCCGACCTCAGCACAACCATCAGGCCTCGTTTGTTGAATTTCCCTTCCACCCCAGATTTTGTTTCCTGATCAAGCTTTGTCCCCTGTACCTGTTCTCTGTGAACTTTAACCGAGAGAGGCCAGCAGGAGCCGAGGGACTTTTCCGGGGACCGCAGAGCTGCAGATGATGCTTTAAGCTGTCATTGCTTGCTTTTGTTTCAGCCCAAAATGTGTTTGTAAATGGGTATCTGTAATGGGAATGGAAAGATGGGGTGGATGTTTTTGTTGTTGTTGCTAAATATTTCCATGCATTTTCTGAGATGATTTAAGAGGTGGCTGCTGAAGTCATTTGCGGTAACTGAATAAGTGGAGTCAGGGTCAGAAACTCAAGGTCCCAACTCTGTGGTTTTGGATGCATAAATGAAGTGTCCTTGAGCTTAATTTTTTTTTCCTCCCCAGCTCAGAACTGTTTAAAAAAATGAGAAAAGGTTGGAAAAACTTCAGGATCTGCACATCAATCTAACCTTATCCACTCTTTTCTTTCCCAGTGATCTGCACATCCTGTCCCAAGGGAATGCTCAGCTTCACGTTCTCCCTGTCACAGAAACCACAAGATACTGGCAAATCTTTTTTAGTTATCTGAGGTATGAAATATAATTAACATTGCTAGACATTGGAAGGGTTTTAAATTACCGATTCTCATGAAATCTCTGCAGTTATGCCTTATCTCCTTCCAGCGTGTGACAACACAGCCCACGAAGCCTTGTTCCTGTTTAGTGGAAGGAATTCGCCTGTTACCTCATTGCCTCAGCTCTCACCCTCCTGTCACACAGTGCAGAGCAATAAACTCTCACTGAAATGCTCATTAGAGACTGATAATCCAGTCCTGTTCAGGCACATTCCTCCCATTCGATCTAAATTTACAGCAGCAGGTCCACACCCAAACCAGACACCGGGGTAAGCTCAGGTTTCTGGTGCTGCTCTGCTTTCTGAGCTTGGCTGTGGCACCAGAATAACCATTAAACCTCTTGGCTGATGCTCTGAGCTCCAAAGCCGGCATTTTGGTGGTTTCACCTTTTTTTTAAAAAGCAGAAGAAAGGCAGGTGCTTGCTCCAAGCCAGGTAAGATTTAGCCTGCATTTATTAACAGCAACAGGTTCTGCTGTGTTAGAAACTTCCCACAGCTGATTGCTTTTGCTCATGTTAGATATTTCCATGGCCCTGGGAATGGCTCAGCAGGGAACTTCCAGGAATGCAGCCAGATCCATCGCCATTGCCTGAGCCACCCCTCAGCTGGCCCTGGGCAGATCAAGGCTGATCTGGAGCAGGTGGAAAAGGGAGACACAAACCTTCTTCTCTTGGCTGAACCTATCCCTCACCTGGCAGGAGGTGGAGAGGTTTGTGTTCAAAGTGGGCTGGAGTGGTGCTGTGCAGGGACAGGATTCTGTTTTGCAGTGCTCAGAGATGTCTCTGGCAGCATGGCAGTGGCTGTGGAGGAAGCTGTGGATGTCAAACCATGCTGGAATGTGACATTTCCATGGGAGCAGCTTCTCCTGCATGTGGCAAGAGCACGGGGGTTCTGAAAGGTCTGTTTTGAAGTGGCTCTGCCAGGTTTTGTGTTTGAGTGCAGCCCTCTGGCATCCCTTAGACGTACAGACATGTCCCTGAAGGGTGGGAGGCAGCCCGGGGGAGGTGGGAAGTTCACAGGGTGCTCCGAAGGAAGAGCTATGTCCTGGCTCAGGGCCATTCACAAACAGTTCCTCAAAGGCACTTGGGACTTGCTGGTTTCTAAACCCCCAAACCGGGCCCTGTTCCCTCCTCCCCTCGCAGCAGTGACGCAGCCACCTCGCAGCACAACACAGGCTCAGGAGGCACCTCAGGACATCCCGTGGCTTCTGCAACGTCCTCAGCTGCTGTGTGGGACAGCCAGCCCTGCCCTGTGCTCCTCGGTTCCTGTTCCCAGCAGAGCTCAGCACAGCCAGCGTTGATGTCACCTTCCTATCGCTGTCTGTGGACCTGTGACTTCCCCATGAGGGGCAGACACGGAACTGTGACACTGACAAGTGACAGGGCACCCTGAGGGAATGGCTGGGGCTGGGCCAGGGCAGCTCAGGCTGGAGAGCAGGAAAGGTTCTTCCCCCAGAGGTGCTGGCACTGCCCAGGCTCCCCAGGGAATGGGCACGGCCCCGAGGCTGCCAGAGCTCCAGGAGCCTTTGGGCAGCGCTGCCAGGGATGGCCAGGGTGGGATTTTGGGGATCCGGGCAGGGACAGGCACTGGGCTGGTGATCCTTGGGGTCCCCTCCAGCTCAGGATATTCAGTGACCGGCTACAGCAAAATGTCCCCGTGCTGTGGGCTTTGTCCCTCCCTTGAGCTCAGCTGGGAGGTGATGCTGGGATGGGCATTCAGGTGCAAAAATGCCCCTATGTGGGGGCTTGGTGTTCAGGCATGGGGAAATACCTGGGAAAAGCATGTTCAACCAGAAGCCCGGTGTCTTGGCTGTATCCCATGTTCCTGTCTCCTAGCACCTCATTGGGATGTCAGGAATTCCATGAACAGCACTCACTCGGTCCCACCTGCAGCTGTGACCCTGCTGGGGTAAAAGCACAGGCCATTTGTCCATCAGGTTGGTCAACGCTCCTTCTCATCCTTGGTGAAATAACAAATTGTCTTCCCCATTCTTCACGCGACTTCCAGGAGAAATGCATCATCTGCAGGCAAACAAAACCAAAATGAGATGCCAGTTTTGTAAAGATGGGGAAGAGCAAGGCTATAAGAACTTCAAACCTCCTTAAGGTGCACCCAGCCCCTGCCTAAACACAAAGCCTGGACTTTACAGGAGTGGGATTGAGGTGGGTCTTGCCCCATTTCCCTCCTAAGGAGGGAGCTAAAAGCTGCCTTAAAGACACCTTGTTGGTGCTGAGCAGGGAAGTTGAGGTGGATTTTGGGGAGCTGCTGGTGGTGAGGAGCCCAGGGGAGCAGTGCTGGGCTGCCTCACCCACCACTAGTTTCCGTTTCCCTGCTCTGGCTGTGACTGGAAGTTGCACTGCTGAAAAACAACATGGTAAAGGCCCATCCTCACCCCCATCACCTCTGCTGAGACCAATGTGGTTGCAGCAGAAATGAGCCTGGCACAAGGGCTTTATTTTATTTTTAGCCTGACTGGAAGGAGAAAGAATAGAATTTTTGTCATTGGGCAATTTCCGGCCTGGTTTTGCAAACTCCAGAAGATTCTGGTGCTCAGGTAAACACACAAAGTGCTCAGAGCTTTGCAGCTCTTCATCACTTCCCATTGCCTCTGCCAGCCTTCAGGCACAGCAAACAGAGCTGAGGGTTTGGGATGGAGGTGGCTGAATGAAAAGAACCAGCTTCCTGCAGTGCTTCCATCCCTTGGCTGCTCCATCCCTGATGGAGCTGCAGGGATGGGATTGGCACTCAGGGAGTGGCAGGTGTGAAATGCCAGCTTAAAACCTGGTGTGGGCCCAGCAAATTGGAGCCCTCATGGTTAGCATGAGGCTGTGACTTGACAGTAAAGCTGACACACTGAGAAATCATCTTCCAGTTACGTCAGAGCCAGGAAACTCAGTGAGAGAAACGTCCTTTCCATTACACTGTTCACTTGACTCAGAACTCTCCCCATCCAAGAGGCAGTGCAAATATCCCTGAGGGAAGGTTAAGGCTGGGAGCAGAGCTGTCCCGAGGCTGTGGGTGTGCAGGGAGGGTCACTGGGAGGTGGTTTGGAGCAGCAAGGCTGCTGTGGGGTTTTGCAGTCTGGGACTGGGTGTTTGCAGCCTCAGCACCCCCAGCAGCCACTGCTGCTTCTGCTGGGCTGGTCCAGGTGATACCACGGATGCCTTCAGATTTGAGCTTTTCTATTTTCCATGGATTTGTAACCCTGCAGCTCTTTGGTGATAACTCCAAACTCCACACACAGCGTGAGCTGCTGCTTCCACATTTTGGGCAGACACAACAATTCCTCTCCAGGCCTGGCAATCAAGGACCCCTCACTGCCTCAGGCCCCCGAGATGGAAACAAAAGTGAGAGGGGGGAGCAAACTTGGGGTCAATGACTTCATTACCTGAAGCTGGAATTGGCAGCTGAACCCCCAATATGCAAATGGCCCAAACTTATAAAAGTGTGAAACCCATGACCCATTGTCCATTTTGGGTGCAGCCCCTTGGGGGCTTTGTCTGCGCAAAATGTACCTGAAGGGCCTTCAATAAATATTCCTGCTTTTTATTCCCTTAATTTTGTTTGGCCTCTGTTTTTAGGTAGCCCCAAAAGGCGTCATTACGGAGCAGGATGCAAGGAAAAAAGCCCATCCTAATAAAGCTCAAAACTTAATTAGTCCTCTCTCATTGTTTCTGCTACCTGGGTGCTCTGTCTCTCTAGAATATAAGGAAACAAATCTTCCAGGTTTCTTCTGAAGGAAAGAGAACCCCTCAAACAGCACTGGATAGCTCCCACTTGGCTATGCCCAAGCTGCAGAACAGGAGGGTGGGGGAAAATTTGTTTAAAATGCAGTTTTCCACAGAGAATAAAACAAAGTGATTTTTTTGGGGGGGCACACCAGCCTCCTCTCCATGCCTAGAAACAGCATAGAAGAATCCTGAGCTGCATAAACCCTACCTGCTCTGTCCCAGAGGGAAACATCCATTTCTTGTGGTGGGATTCTGGGAGCTCCTGTGGGCTGGAAATGCTTTACAAATATTAGCACAAGGAACTGTTTCAGATCTTTTTTTTTTCCTTATGTGCTTCAGTCATTTCTTCAGGGAGAAAAAGCACTTTCTCACGCAGCCATCCACACCATACAAAGCACAAGCCCTAGACAGGTTTGCAGGCGAGTTATGAACTGCACAGGGAAAAGTAAACTTGATTTCAGCCCTTTGCTAATCTGCCCTGTGTAAGAGAGATGTGGGACATCAGGTGGCTCTTCAAAACACTGTTTATTGTATACAAAATGCTGTTTATTGTATATTATAGCTCTTCACAATGCTGTTTATTGTATACAAAATGCTGTTTATTGTATACAAAATGCTGTTTATTGTATAGATGATGTTACAGCAGCCATGGTCGTGGGTGACAGAGCCATGCCTAAAGCTGCCAGCTCCAGCTCTAGGCAAACCTGAAACCCCTGTAGTTTGGCTACATTGCATTATATATTTTTCTTTGCTGAGCATTTTAACCCATAACAACCAATCAGTATAATATACAACACTTTTACAATTACCTATAGCCTATCATAACTATCATTACCATATTATGGTCATTACTGCCTAACCACATGTTACAGTTTAAGCTTAAAGTTGTTTTTCTGTTTTCTTGCAGTGGAAAATTCTTAGACCCTTTTTCTACTTGCCACATTGGCGTGTTTGTTTCCTATGATCTCTTCTGCATTTCCTAAGACCTATTTCTGCTTGTAAAAAACATCTTTTTTTTTTGTGGTCAACATAACCTTTGCTCTAGTCATAAAACCTCCTTCCAGCTCAACTTAACCTCTGCTTTCTTAGCTGCCCAGCAATGGCTGAGCAATTGTCAATTCACACATCTCTTATTCCTCTATATCAAAACTTGCTTCCATCTCTGTTCTGCTCTCAGGTTCTACATTCAGAGACCTGTCTGGCAAGCACACACATCTGTGAGAGTTCCATGTCAAACTTCCATCTTTCCCAGCAGCCCTGGCTGGCTCTGGCAGCCTGAGTGCAGAACTCTCCCACCAGTGGAAGTGCTCCACTGCTTGGGTCTCACACTGCTTTTGCACAGGTGCGTTTCTTCCAAAGGTGTTTTCAGCCTCAGAGAGGAGCAGAAGTTTAACTTCCACAAAGCCAGCAGTGAAATGGGGACAGGGATGCCACTGCAGTGTCCTTCCTGTGTCCCCTGGTGCTGTGCAGGCACAGGGAGCCCTTCAGGACCGGCTCTCTGTTCCGTAATCACCCCTCTGGCATCTCACCTCCCTTTCTGCAGCTGGTTCCTCAGAGGTTCCTCCACTTCTCCCTCCAGGCTGCTGCTCCAGCAGAGCTGTGTTCCCCCGGGTGTCCAGCAGCTCCTCCCTCCATCGGGATGAAGGGAGCTGGAAATCCAGCAGGGGATTTTGCTCTGTGCTGAGGAGGCAGCAGCTGCTGGGGCATGAGCTCCCACAGTCACTGCAGGGAACGGGCACCAGCTCTGCTTTCCCTTCTCACCCACAAAAACGAGTGTGAGAGCCAATTCTCCCACTTTGAAGTGTCTGGCTTTGTCAGCTGGAACAAAACCCAGGTGTGAAGCAGATTTTCCCAGGGTGAGACTCACCTGAGTCGGCGTTTCAGGTGTTCTGTGTCCACACGCTGGAGTTTGCACCCCAAATTCTGGCTTCTTTTTATACTTTTACTGTTTAAAATGCAAACCACACTGGTTTGATTGTTTAAGCAGAAAAGGGTTTTTTTCCCCACCAGGAAATGGGACAGCTGAGCTGGATTTATTCTTTTTAACAAAAGAAATTTTGATGTGAGTGTGTGAGGAGTGTGTGCCCCCCTCGGGATGATGATGTTAGAATTGGCAAGACTAAAGAGGTTCCATTTCTAGTAAGATATGGAAATTTTAATCATTAACAACAAAAATTTATTCTCTTGGTGTTACATGCCAATTAGCTGAGGTAATTTTCCTTTATGACATTGCCTGTTTAATTTCCATTACAAATAAATCAAAAGCTAAATTGCCCAAAGGTCAATCAGGAAAACACTTTGCCATGGATGGTCGGCATGGAGTGCTGGGGGTTTCCTTCCCTTGGCACATCCCTGCAAGGGAACATCCCTGGCGTGTTTGCAGAGTGAAAATTCAGGAATATTTCACCTGAACAGCTCCCTCATGTCTGCACACATGTCTTCAGTGTGGATGGGATGGGTCCATGCATTTCCTGGCATTTGAGGAATGAAAGGCAGTATCTCCAGGACTGCCTGGTTCATTCCCAGGCATCCCCAGCACTTTTTCCTGGAGGAAATCCAACCTGGCTCATGTCCCATCTGTTCCCAGATGTGCTGGGATAAGGATCAGCCTTTGATCTCTCACAGGAGGCTGAGCAGATGCAGAGGTTGGAGGGCTCCTGTTGCTGCAGGAGGGGTTGGGAACAACCTGGAAGAACCATGGAGGGACTTTTGGGACTGGCACAGGGCTGAGCTGAATCCCTTCATCTCCCTCAAGCCCAAAGCAGCAGCATTACAAAGCACTGAGGAGAATAAGAGCCCCATGTGTTAATTTGTGTCCAGATTAATTCGTTTAGAGAGAGGATGGACCTGGAGAGCTTTGCTTTGCAAGGAAATCTCATTGTCCCTGGGGGTGATCCCAAGGTTGTCCTGCCCATCCAGGGGGTTTTCTCTCAGGATTTGGTGCTGCCTTCTCACATGCCCCCCTTGGTACATCCCCCCTGAACTTGAATTTGTTTTAATTAGCCAAATTCATTAAGCAGCCCTCACAGCCATCCTTACAGGTGTAAAAATATGAGTCAATGAACTCTGAGCGCTTCCAGCCAGCTGCAATTTTTGAGCAGAGCCAGCTCCCCACCCCCTGTTTCTATGGCTTGCTTGGGTATCACTGATTCACAGAATTCACAGAATCTCTGGGTTGGAAGAGATCTTCAAGATCATCGAGTCCAACCCAGCCCCAACACCTCAACTAAACCCTGGCACCCAGAGCCACATCCAGGCTTTGTTAAACACACCCAGGGATGGTGACTCCACCACCTCCCAGAGCAGGCCATTTTAAAGATTTATCACCCTTTATGTAAAAGACTTCTTTCTGATACCCAACCTAAATTTCCCTTGGTGCAGCTTGAGGCTGTGTGCTCTGGTTCTGTCAGTGCTGCCTGGAGAAAGAACCCAACCCCACCTGAGCACAGCCACCTTTCAGGAGCTGCACAGGTCACCCCTGAGTCTCCTTTTCTCCAGGCTGAGCACCCCCAGCTCCCTCAGTGGTTCCTCACAGGGTTTGTGCTCCCAGCCCCTCTCCAGCCTCGTTGCCTCCTCTGGACAGGCTCCAGGTCCTCAACGTCCTCCCCAAACTGAGGAGCCAGAACTGGACACTGCCCTCGAGGTGTGCCCTCACCAGCTGAGGTTTAACTAAATTTGCCTAAATTAAGTGACACAAGACTGTTTAAATTGAAAGAGTGAGCACACACTGGGTGTTGTGAGCACTTTGAGCTGACAGCCAGTGCCCCTTGTCCAGGGGCTCTGCTCTCATCCCTCCCTCTGTGGGCAGAACAGGAAAAGCCTCAGGATGTATCTTCATGTCTTCATCAAGTCTGGAGATTTGTGTTGCTCTTTGCTGCTGCAGCCTTTTCTCTTACTCTGGGAATGCAAAAAGTGATGGAGAATTATGGAAATTATGGAAACTTCAACATCCTGGCAAGGAGACTGGAAAGTATTTTGCATTTGGGGTTATTTTACATTTTATTCAGAGCCCAAGACCATAGTGATGGTCCCTGGCTGATGGTGATGGTGCTAATTAGGACTGGACAAGATATTTTTATCAACAGTTTATCCATTGAAATTTCAAATTGAGGACAACTAAGATAATCTGTCAAATTCTGCATTGATTTTCAAGTTTTTGCTTTGAAGCCCAGAGTGCTTCATTTCAGCATTTTTCAGTATGGAATGTTTCAATGTTACATTTCAAAATGAGGCCCTGGTGTTAAATTTAGATACCTTTTCATTAAAAAAGAAAAAAAAAAAAAAGCTTAATCTCCATGAGAAGATTTAATTTGACACCATGACCTTCTCCTGCCAATTTTTTACTCTATGTTCAGGAAGAAAAAAAGTTTTTAATGGGTTTGACCTTAATTTTATGACGGATGGGAAACAGAAACTTATTCAGTGAGTGACAAATGCAGTTGTTTCTCAGTTCCATCTAAGGCTACAAAATAAAGGTGTAAAACCAGAAGTTTCTCGTGGATTTTTATAATTCTGGCTAAACCAAAGGGGCAGGGAAAGGAGGGCATGCTGGCTCAGTCCTGGCAGGGACAGGAGTGACCCCGTGCTCCTGCTGCCATCAGGGATGGGAGGGAAGGGGCTGATTTTGGAGCAGGGGGAGTGGATCCAGTCTGTGGTCAGAGACAGAGGGATAGATATGATCCAGTTTTGGATTTATATGATCCAGCCTGGAGGAGGAGGTGAAGGTGCTGGAGCCTGGATGCAGTGCCCAACCTTGCAGGGCAGGGAGCAGAGCAATGGTCGGGTCCCCAAAGTGGCTTTGCCAAGGACGAAAACAGGGAAGAGCAAATGGATCCTCCTTGGTCTGAGAAACCTCAGAGCCAGCCTGAGAGAATTCATCCTGCCCACACAGCAGGACCAGCACATCCCAGGATGTTTGCCAGTGCCCAGCTCACACCTCCCTGCTGGAGTTTAACCCTGTTATCCCCTGTTTCATCCCAGGGAGAGTTGATGAACAAGGCCTGAGTGCCACAGGACAGGTTTTCACTCTGTGTTAATTGGCAAAACTCCCAGGAACAGCAGCAAAAACCATCCAGGGAGGGAGCAGAGCAGGGGAATTACACGAGGAATGAGAGCTGAAGTCATCTCCTGTGCTGGATGCACAGATGTAGGGGTGAGCCAGGATTGCACAGCTTGGCTGGGTTTGCTCTTTCCCCAAGGGCAGGAAGATCTCTGAGCCTGGGTCTCAGCACGGTCCCTCACTGCTGCTGGGCTGGCACCTGGCCTGTGGGGAAAGGCCCAGCCCCTACTGACCCAAACAGGGGCTGATTTTCAAGCCTTGGCAGCTCTTTTATTATCTCAGTCCCTTTTCAGGTGCCTGAGGAAGGGCTGATTCCCAGAATCTCCCAAAAATTCTTCCCTTGAACATTTTTTTCCCCTCCCTTCCTCCCTCTTCTCTTCATTTCTCCTACAGACCCATCAAGGTTGACTTCCAGCCTCTCCTCCTCCCATCCTTCCCCACTCCTCACTCCACCTTCCCTTGCAGGAGTCTGCTGGCCCAATTTCTATCAATATTAATGGCTCAGTTTTCTCAGGCCTGGGACTTTGCTTTTACCAACAAAATTTATCTTCATCACAAATATTGATATCAGGAGCTTCATCCAGGCATCTCTGGTGATTGTTTTTCCCTGTTTGCTCAGTGGCAGGCTTAAGCAAAACTCAGTTTACTGCTTAGAAAAGCAGTGCTGAGATCGATGGCAAAGCTTTATTTTTTTCTTCTTTTTTTTATAACTGAAATATTATTGCAGCCAATTTGTGAGCTGAGCTTCAGGAGCAGGAGTTGCAGCAGCCCCTGTTTTTCTCTGGCCACCTGAGTTGTTTCAGAGGTTTGTGCTGGTGTTAAATCAGGGAAGAGATGAAATAAAGTATTGCACCAACTGTGATGGACGTGCCGTGCCCCACACTGAGCTGGGAGCTGGCTGGAGCATCACAAATGTCTGGGAAGAGGAAGGGGGTAATAAAGGGCTCCAGGATTTATAGGATCCAGAGATGGATAGATAAAGGATGCCAGGATTTATATGGGCTAGAGAAAAAAAAAAAAAAGAGATATTAAAGATTCCAGGATTGATATGATCCAGAGAGGGAGTAAATAAAGGGCTGCAGGATTTATAGGATCCAGAGAGGGATAGATAAAGGATGCCAGGATTTATATGGTCCAGAGAAAAAGAGATGTAAAAGGTTCCAGGATTTATAGGATCTAGAGAGGGAGGGATATAAAAGGCTTCAGGATTTATATGATCAATCCAGGGAGGAAGTAGATAAAGGGCTCCAGGATTTATATAATCCAGAGAGGGAATAAATGAAAGGTTTCATGATTTACAGGTCCAGAGAGGAAGGGATATAAAAGGCTCCAGGATTTCCATGGTCCAGAGAAGAAGGGATAGGTAGAGGGTTCCAGGATTTTCATGGTCCAGAGTACTTCAGTGTGGTTCTCCCTGCAGTTTTTGCCTGGAGATCCCCCCAGGAGGGTCCCTGTGCTCCGTCACCTGCCCCAGGTGTGGCAACAGGGAGAGCACTGAGCAGCACCCGTGCCATTAACATTCCCAACATTCCACAGCTGGAAAGCCTCTGCCTGGAAATGCCTGACCCGGGGATGGTTTCACTCAGCCTTTTCCTGGCACATTCCTCTTCCTACCAATTCCTCCCAGGTCAGATCAACAATGCTGGAACCTCCAGCCTGTCCTACTAACTCAGGAAGTCATTAGACATGTAAGAAGATGACTTAATTTAGCTTTCCCTAGTCTGCAAAACATCCAGCTCCATCAGCTTCCTGAGCCCTGGAGCTGATGTGGATGATTGCATCTCCTGCTGAGCCTCTCCCTCTGCAGTGACTCCTCTGCTGTGCATGACTGTGAGGGCACCACATTTTCCACATTTGCATCATGTGTTGGACCAGTCCAGTGAAACTCAGCTCAGTCCTGGCTGGACTACCCCTCTCCTTGGCTGCAAGCTCTCCCAGCTGTGCTGTTCTTCCTCCCCAGAGCAGGACACTGACAGTAAGTGTGGCTGTGGCCCACCTCGCCTCCTCCCCCTCCCTGTGGCATTTCTGTGCTTGCCAGGTTCCTGCTCTCCCCGGGTTCCCCTTTCTGTGCCAGCTGCCTGGCGGATGCATTTGGGAAAAGAGCAGTTCCCCTTCAGGGGTTTTGCAACCCTGCTGCTCACGGCTGTTCCTTCCTGCAGGCAGGGACAAGGTGCAGCTGCTGGGGCAGCGCTGGCCACCAGCCTGGCTAGCACCAGCCCTTGTCTGGGAGCCTTTATTCACATTGCAGCTCCCACCCACCAACCCTTCCTGGCCTTGGGCTGCAGAGACCTTCTGTGGCAGGGTGTATAAGTGGTGCTGTGTGACAGGGACATTTCTCTCTCTCTCTCAGGATTTTTCATAGAGGTGCACAGAGAGAAAGATTTATTCTGCTCATTGTTTTCCCATGTGGGATGTACTTAGATAATTGTTGACCTGGGTGATTTCTTGATTGGATTCTGGTGAGGATTGTTTGAGCCTGATGGCCAATCCAACCCATCTGGGGCTGGACTCTGGAGAGACGGCCAGGAGTTGTGAGTTAGTTAGAAAAAGTAGGTAAGTAGTTTTAGTATCTTCCTTTTTATAGTATATTAATGTATTTTAGCATAGTTATAATAAAGAAATCATTCAGCCTTCTGAACTGGAGTCAGACATCAGCATTTCTTCCCATCGGTTTCACATTTACAATAGTGCTGCAGAGGGTTAAACACAGTGAAACTCCCTGAGATGATGCTGACAGGCCATGGCTGAGCAGTGTCTGTGGGGTCCAGCCCAAAGAGAATGGATTGAGGTGGAGAACAAGAGGAACAAAGAATCCCTGCCATGCCCTGATGATGCCTGTGACAAGGCAGTGCCTCTGTCTCCTCTCACTTGTGTGCTGCCCGAGCAGATCTGTGAAATTCCTGCCCACAGCAATCTGTGGGCCAGTCCAACATCAGTAATTGCACAAATCTGGTGTCTGTTAAACGCACTCAAACTGACTCAGTTGGAGATGATTTCCTAGTGTGGCTGTGGCTGCCTGGATCTGCCACACATCCCAGCTTCAGGATGCTTCTGAACCACTTGATCTGGCACTTCCAAGGCAAGGCATGTCCCCACTCTGGGAATTAATCACACCAAAGGCTGGGAACCTCTGCAGCCTCCTCTTTCCATCCCCATGAGGAGGAAAGTGAGAGCCACTTGCAGCTGGGTCAGACGGGAGCAACACATCCCCTTGTTAGTGCAGGGTGTCTGTGAGGTGGCTCCCTCCTTCTGAGGAAATACAGGCTGTGGCCAGTCCTGCATCATCCACAGCTCTTCCCAGATGTCAGGGCACAAGCCCAGAGCGTGCACAGCTCCTGCAAAGCCCACGCTCTGCCTTCCTCCTTCAGCCAGGATTAAAGGTTAAGGACCAGCTGGGTTGTTTTGTAATCTCATTACAGTAATGTCCCCTCCACGAGATTTATCCCTCCTATCATGCTGTGCTTCCTCCTTTCCTGAGGTCCTGCAGGGACACCTCTGTTGTGTCTGGGTGCTGTCTGGACCACACAAAATTAGCCCTTTATTACTCAGAGCCATGACAGCAGCTGGATCCCCATGAAAGCTTTCCCAGCTCAGCTCCAGAGGCAGCCCATGGCCAGCAGGATTCATGGAAGGAGCAGACAAGAACTGGCACTGGCTGGATCTGCATCAGAGGCTCCAACTCTCCAAATTCCCCGTGCCAGGAGCACAGCTGTGTTTCCCAGGACTGCTTTTCTGGGACACCCGAGAGGTCTCTGCTCAGTGTGGGAAATGGATTTGTAGAGAGTTTTCAGGGCTTGACAGATAGTGTGCATCTGTATGTAAACTTTGAGATAAGAAATGCTGCCTTAGAAATGCCATGGAATAGGACAGACTGCTGAGAGAAATGGAGTTAGAAATGAGGTTTGAAGGATGGCCTTGCAAATAAGACTGGATACTTTGGGGAAATAGAACTATAAAAGATGAACTGTATTGGGACCCATGAGGGGTAATTTTAGATGATTGGCTTTAAGGTATTTACAGCATGGGTGGCAAAAGCTCATAGGCTAAGAAATGTTTATGGTGTACTGTAATTAGGAAATAATTGGCTTGTGATTGTAATGGCGTGAATTATAACATCTGTATTGTATCACCCTTCACATGAGACTGAAAATGGAATAAAAGCTTTTAAAACACCCCTCATTGCCCCATCTGTGGGTCAGAAAAGGGCTTTGTCCCACACACCCCTCTGTTCTTCTGCCACCAATTGCTACTCAAAAGGCCAGAGACCACCCAGTTATTTGGGGTGGAAGGGAAGGAAAATGTGACTTTTTTGGGGAAGTGCTGATTCCTTTCATTTCCGGGAAGCTCCCTGATGGGTGTTTCATTCATGCATGACCTGATACTACATGCATGACCCTGGGCTTTGCTGGCTGCTCAGGGCACATCTGAGATTTGGGAATGCACCCCTGGGAAAGGAGCAGCTCCTGGGCAGTGCAGAGAGCAGCAGGGTGGTGACCCCACTGCTGAGGGACTCTGGTGTCACACACCAGCAAAGGGAAATGGTTTGGAGGGCTCAGGGATGAGGTGGGGCTGAGCAGAAAGATCTGCAGGAGGCACTCAGGGCCTCACAGGCTGGGAGAGGTCCTTGATCTGTCTGTTTCCCATGGTTTATTCACCTTTTGGACCTCTGGGGTACTTTTGCAGTTGGGGCAGGAGGGGCTGCCTGTGGCTGAGGGGGTCACACCCAGCCAACTCTCCCCGTCTCCCCAAAAATCTGGGTAGAAAGGGGGATTCCAGAGACAGGGGCTGTGGCCCAGCACCACCCTGTCAGTGATCTCTGTGCTTTGGAACACACCAATTTAGTATCTTCTCAGTGCCTTCACATCTCTGCATCACCTTCAATAACAGGCCCTGACTCCACATGGCAACAAACAGACGGTGTCCCCCTGAAAAGCACAATTTCCTCATGCAGAAGGAACAAACCACATCATTTCTGCCTTGTGTCATGTAAAAATAATTCAAATAGCACACTAGAAAGCCACCTCATTTCAAATGTATCATTTTCCTTCCAATCTTCCCCTGCTTTTCTTCTTTGAGAAACTCCAAATATTTGTCTCTGCATATCCTCTTTATCACTCAGTGCTTATCTGCTTCCCACCCTGCTTCCCTGAACAAGTATTTTCTTCCTTGTGGGCAAGAAACTCAGATTTTCCATGAGTTTTCTCCTGCAGACTCAGCCCTGGGGGTGTAAAACCCAGCTTGGTCTGGGAGGAACATGGAAATCACACCACAGGGTGTGGATGTCCCTGTGGCAGGGTAAAGGGCAAGGCAGCTTTTGGATGGCAATATCAGCAGCTCTGGTGCTGATGCACCTCCTCTGGGCACCCTCCCTGTACCCATCTCCCCTTCATTCTGTGGGTTCTGGGAAGGGGAATCTGATTCCTCTCAACCCAAAACCAAATATTCCTCCTCCTTTCTTCCTCCATTTCTCTGCTGAGGAAGAGCCACTGAGCTCCCTCTGCTATGGGGATTCCCAGCACTGCTGATCTCATGCCCAAATTCCTCCCAGAAGGAGCTGTTTACAAAAGGGACCTGCAGGAAGGATCTGGGCAGGTTTGCATTGGCATCTGTTACCATTTGTGAGGCATTTAGAGAACAAAATCTGCGTGGAGCTTGGCTTCCTTTTCACTCCAGGACTGAAACAGGAACATCTGTCAATGACAAAGGAACAGATATGAGACACATGTTTGGTTATTTAGTGCTGCTTTTCATTTAATTATGGAAAAGTCCCCTGAGGAGGATGAGAAATGTGATTTTTCACTCTTATGCTAAAGCAGAACTGAGCTCGAGCTTTTATCCAGCACAGGGGGGAACATTCCCAGGGATTGGAGTCCATGAGCCAGCCATGGTGCCTGCTCCATCCTGGGCTGGCTGTGGGACCCTTCTGGAGTGAATTCCAGCTACTGCAAACAGAATTTTCCTTGTTAAAGAAAACCGACTGGTTACATGCAGATATGAACAGGAAAAGCAAATTTATTTGAGATTCTCCAGCAGGATGGAGTCAATAGCTGCAGGATTTCTGGAAGCACAGGATCATGGAATGGTTTGGGTTGGGAGGACTTTAAAGCTCATCCAGTCCCACCCCCTGCCATGGCAGGGACCCCTCCCACTGTCCCAGCCCTGTCCAGCCTGGCCTTGGGCACTGCCAGGGATCAGGGGCAGCCACAGCTGCTCTGGGCACCCTGTGCCAGGGCCTGCCCACCCTCCCAGGGAACAATTCCCAATTCCCAATATCCCACCTAAACCTCCCCTTGTTCAGTTGGAATCCATTCTCCCTCATCTTATCACAGCAGTTCCTGATGAGTTGCAAACATTGAACAAAGAAAACAACATTAAATCAGCACTTAATCCATGGTGTTTTCAAAGCTGAATAACATTTTAGGAGAGGATAGAATGATTTCAGTTCCTGCATCTGCCACTGGAAATCTGTCCCGGTTTAAAAGCCCACTGCAGGTCTTTAGTGATGTGGGAATAAGGATGTGAATTTTAGTTGCTCATTTGTTGAAGTCCATCATCATTGTAGGATATTTTAAATCTGTGCAATTGAGGTGAACAGCTTTATGAAAATAAAATGTGCTTTTGGCACTGAATTTAAAATGTGTCCCACAGAGTATCAGATGGGAGACCACAGGTAGAAATGCTCTGCTGTCGGAATTGACATAACACACATATTACATGTGTGAAAAAAGCTTGTTCGTGGTGATGTAGTTAAAGAAACCACAAAGCCTCTCTGTTTGGGGCTGGAAAGCTGCATTTAGTGATGTTCTGAGATATCCTTAAAATTGGGATGACTGGGGCAGTGCTGGAATCCCTGAGCTGAGCTCTTGGCAGGAATAGATGGAAATCCTTAGCAGACCATCAGTGCTGCAGAAATTTCTTTCAGAGCCTGCTACTCTTAAAGACTCTGAGAGAAGTCTTCATCACTTCCACATGAGCTTTCTTTGGGGCGTTCTAGAGAAGGACACAAGGAGTTTTCCACACCCCTTGGAAACATATTCAAGTTCATTGAGTTGCTTTAGCCCATCTCTCTAAGTTTCAGTACAGAACTTCAAGTCCCTGCAGGTGCAATAAAGACTAAATCCTTTGCTTCAGAGCTGATAGAGCTTTCATTATCCACAGCTTTATATAATTTCAGCTGGAAGTGATTCAAGCTGTTGCCTCATGAATAATTGCAGCAATGCCAAGGCAAGGGAAAAATTCTCATTCCATTCAGTTAATGCTGGGAATGAGCAGACACAAACTCACTTTGAGAAATTCTTGCTTGTACAAGGCAGCTTTAAAATTCCCCACCACTCTTGGAAATTAAAAGTGGCACCAGAAAGAATTTTCATCATGGTAGATCCTGATTTAGGTTATGGATGTGAGCAGAGCTTTGGGTGCCTGAGCTGAATCCCTGTTTGTGTCTTGGTGCCTTTGATTCTCTTTCATGGCCGAATCATTGGTGGAGTTTCACTGAGAACAGCACTCAAATTCCTTTCTCACCTTTAATTTTTGTTCACAGCTGCTCTGGATCTGATTTCAGCTGTGCAATTGTTGTCACCTGACCCTGAAGGAAAAGCCTCACATGTTTTCTTCCAGTGCCATCAATTTGGAGGCTTGTGTGGGAGTTTAACTGGCTCCAAAATGTTGGGAACATCCAGCTTGTGTAAGGCTGAGGGACAAATCAGTGAGCAAAGATACATTCATCTGCCCAAGCACCTTGATTACTTAACAACATTTAGGTCCAGACCTGGTCTAGATCTCAGTTCCTGGTTTGATTCTGCATAGAAAAGTGGATTTATTTTTGGTTAATATTGTGTTGAACATCAGCTGGCTCCAGGAGCTGCTGAAACCCTGTTTCATTAATCCTCCCTTTTGTTGGATTGTGTTTCCCTCTTTTTCTGCACCTTGCTAGGATTTAAGAAAAACCCAGTTTTGCATCAGAAGAAAAGAAAATAGGTGGTGAATTTACACCATTTTCATTGTAAATGTGGCATTTTTGAAACAAGTTTTGGGCTGACCTGCTCTGCACCTGAGAAGCTCCAAGTGCAGCTCCTGGGCAAGGACAGTGCTGCTGCTTCAGGGGTGTTTTGCCACTTCCCTCCTGGCAAGTTCATATCCAAAATGGACAGGGAGGCCAGGAAAATGTTTTATTTAATAGGGGAGTTCTCAGAAAGGAGATTCTGTGCTAAAAAAAGGAATGTGAGTTCCATCAGTGATCTGATTTTGTTGTGTTTTTTTTTTCCCTGATTTTATTTTTGGTATTATTACCCTTAAATGCTGAAGAATATTGCTACACTCCAGAGAATGGGAGAACAAATCAAATTTGCTATCACAGCAAAAGAGAGCTAATAAATTTGTTCATCAGTGCCCTGATCAGCTCTCCTGCTTGGGGTGGGGTGAGGTTTACACCCAGCCAGTGCCAGCTGTTTTCCTCCTCTTCAGGAGATTTGATTTGGCCCAGACTGGAGAAGTGAAAGTGCTGGGCGCTGGAAAATCAAGAGTCTGCTCACCTGGGAGGTGATGAGTACAGGCTTGAAGAGAGCTCCTGGGAAGATGACTCAAGGAGAGTCGAGTTCCCTGCTCTGGAGGAGGTGGAAGAGGTGCCAACCACCCTAAAATCAGTGGTGCTATTCCTGAGGAATGATTAATCCCTGTGTGGGATGCTGTTTGCACAGGAAGGGAGAGGCTGTGGAACCTTTTGCCTGCAGATGTTGTGCCCTTGGATGGGGAAACGTTTCATTTCAAGGTTTCTGTGTGTAATTGCCCTGGAATTGTTTGTACTGTTGAGGAAACAGGAGGGCCCCTGGGGCCAGGTGTACCTGGGGCTCCCCACAACTCAGGATTTAGAAGGGGCCATGGAAATAATTCACAAAGGATGATGAAATCCCTGTTTGTGAAGTCATGGAGGTCGGTTCTCCAGAGGAACAGAGTCATGGAATCACTGAGGTTGGAAAAGACCTCCAGGATCATCGAGTCCAAGCTGTGCCCAGCCCTCACCTCGTCCCCAGCCCAGAGCACTGAGTGACACCTCCAGCCCTTCCTGGGACACCACCAGGGATGGGGATTCCAAACCTCCCTGGGCAGCCCCTGCCAGTCCCTGAGCACCCTTTCCATGGGGAAATTCCTGCTGATGTCCACCCTGAGCCTGCCCTGGCCCAGTCTGAGGCTGTTCCCTGTCCTCCTCTAAACTCAGCACCTGGCAGTGCAAGCTGGGCATTTTGGAGTTGGATGAGACCTTTGAATCAAAAGAGAAATCCACTGATTTTCCTGGCATTTAAACTGGAAATGAAATCAGATTTCTTAATTATTACAACATTGGGTCACCTGCTCCCGCCCAGCTCTAAGAGAAACACTTGAGGGAAACCCAGTCTGCTCCTGGAATGGATGGAGGAGAGCTGGGCATCACCCACCCGAGGTAGGAACAACCTCTGCTGATCACTTGGTAACATCTGTGAGCCATGAAAGGCCATTTTCTGTCCAGGAAGGGTTTTCTCCTGCCTGTGCCACAGGCAATCACAGCAGTTTGGGGTCGTTTTCTCACAAACTGGACACCCCAGGCAGAAAATTCAACTCAATCCTTGAGTCAGGTGGCACTGAGCAAGTATTCAGTTCTTTGCAGACCTTGTTCTGTGCCTTTTTCCCCTCAGCAGACACGGAATGACCCCAGGACAGGCTGTGCCACCCCTGTGCACCCAGGGGCTCTGCCAGGGGACAGGGCAGGGGGAGGTTCTGGTGCTGCTGTCCTGCAGCAGCCCTGCTCAGGGATGTTAATTCATGACTCAGCTTCAAGGCACAGTGATGTTGTTTCATGACTCAGCTTTGTTCTGACAAGATTTTTCAATTGAAATTGGCATCCAAAAGAGGCAGCAGGGAGGGAAGCCTCTCTTTGTTCCCTTTAATCCACAGCCAGCATCCTCCTGCTTTCCTTCTATGCACTGTCAATTCCCAGGCAGGTTTGCATCACTCATTTGCATCACAGAGTTACAAACCCTTCTGGAAGGGCTGCTGGAGAGCTGCTTTGACCTCTCCTAGCAAAGAAAACATTTGCTTCCTCCCCTCCTGAGGGAGAGCCAGTGCTTTTGTACGTTCTCATATTTCCATGTATGGTTTCCTTATTGCCTGATTCCATGCTCCAGGCCAAAGTTAGTCAAATTTTGCAACATTCCTGAAGCTGCTCAAAACTTCTCATCCTCCCTTGTCTCTGTCACATCTTCTTGGGAGCTTTTTGCTGTTTCTTCATGGCATCAGCTCCAGGAAGTTCATCCTCACTGCTGGGAGTGGGGGGTCAGGACCAGCTGCAGATAGGCAGAAAAAAGGGATATTTTAAAAAGGGATATTTTAAAAAATTAAGAGCTGGAAAGTTGCACTGGAAATTGAACCTGCAAATCATGAGCTCTCACTGCTGATGCCTTGAGAAGGCTGACGTAGAACAGAGGCTGGACAGAGCTAAAGAATACAGCAGGGATTTATTCAAGGATCTCCTCCATGGATCCACCTTGGGCAGCACCAGAGCCCAGCCAGGGCTGCACCCAAATGCCCCAAAATGGCCCCAAAATGCACGAGCGCTCCCGGGGGCTCTCCCTGGGATCAGCTCTGCTCCATTGGCACCTTGGAGTTCATTGTCCCATTCCAGCTCCAGCCCAGGCAGTCCCACCCTGCTTGTTTTTCTCTCTCCAGCCCACGGGGTTTGTGCTGCTGGGCTGAGGTTTGGATCATTTGTCCTTGGTCCCAGCTGGAGCAGGAATTGTTTTGTCTCCCTGCTCTGTGCAGAGAGCTCAGCATCCCCTCAGATGAATCCTAGACTTACACAGTAAAGCAGCACAGAATGTGAAAAATAGAAAAACTAAACCTGAGGCATCAGTGCCAGCCCAGCTTTGGCATGGATGAGTTCCATGGATTGGTTGTTCCCCACCTCTTTGACTTCTCAGGCTGTGAACAAGTCACTGGCAGTTAGGGAGGGAGCTCAGCAGGCCCTGAAAAATTTGGCTGAGGGCGAGCAAGAGTTGAGTGTTTATTTTCTTAAAACCATATGTCTCCAGAGGTGCCACAGATCTAATGTGCTGCACTGGCAGAATCTGAAATTGAGGATTTATTTTCCAGGGTCTTAAGGGTAATCATAGAATGGGATTTTTTGAATTGGAAGGGACCTTAAAAATCACTCAGTCCCATCCCCTGCCATGGCAGGGACACCTCCCACTGTCCCAGGCTGCTCCCAGCCCTGTCCAGTGTGGCCAGGGATCCAGGGGCAGCCACAGCTGCTCTGGGCCTCCTTGCTCTGACACACAGGTATTCCTTCTTCATATACAACTTAAATTTCCCCTCTTTCCATCTGAACCCATTCCTCCTTGTCCTGTCACTCCAGTTCCTGATGAAGAATCCCTCTCTGGTTTCCTGGCAGCTCCTTCAGACACTGGCAGGTACTGGGAGGTTTCCTCTTCTCCAGGCTGAGCAGCCCCCAGTTATGTCCCTGCTCTGAATTCCTCTGGCTGTGCCTCCTGAGAAATG
Organism: Chloebia gouldiae; assembly: GCA_003676055.1. NCBI lineage: Eukaryota > Metazoa > Chordata > Aves > Passeriformes > Passeridae > Chloebia > Chloebia gouldiae. The sequence continues at coordinate 6,357,540 of QUSF01000027.1, read as the reverse complement.
CTGTGCCTGGCAAATGTCCTGGCACCTTCCCTCTGAGTGCCCCTGGCTGTGCTGCCCATGGCTCTGCTTTAGGGACAGAGGAGAGAAAACAAGAACAATAGTAATAAAATAGCTCCATGTGCTCCCTCTGCTTAACATCATGAGCCAAATTTGTAACCTGAGGGGTTTTTGTTCAGTGGAACTCCTCTTTTGAGGAGTTTCTGAGGTGCCCCTGTCTCCAGCAAACTCTGGGAGCTCCAGCTGGAGATTGCACAGGACTTTCAGAGCTGGGGAAGGATGTGGGATTCCTCTGATACCCTGAGCTTTAAGTTTTTCTGTTCTATTTTGGTTGCAGCTTTTGGCATTATATTAGGTGTTACTGGGATCTTTTCACAGGGTGGTGAAGACAAAAGAATCCTGTTCTAGCTGGAGACTCAAGAACAATCTCTTCAAACTTCAGGCCCAAAGCATAAACAATGTGAAAGGCAGAGGGTGGGCAAGCAATCAAGGAGGATGAAACTTCATCATTTGAAGCTGTTAATTGGACAACTCCTGTATGCAAATGGACTAAAACTTATCAAAATGTGAGATCTCCTGAGCAAGCTCTTTTGCTTCCATCTTGGAGCCATCCGGGCACTGCCAGGGTGCCTTTGAAGGCTCTTCAATAAAAATCCACTTTATTCCTCTGAACTCCATCTAGCCTTGTGTTCCAGCTCCTTAAGGCACCACCTGAGCTCAGCACGGTGAGATTTTCACTCTCCATTCATGATCAGCTCATTTGCCCTGCCTCTGGTGTCACTGGAGCTCCCTGGCCCTGCCTGAAGGTGCCAAAACTGAAGTGAGGGTGTGTCCAGGGATGTTCCCAGCTCCCTGTGCCAGAGCTCCATCCTGGCCCCCGAGGGGACAGCAGGGGACACTTGTCCTTGGCAGCAGTCAGGTCCTGAGTGCCTCAGTCTTTGCTGTCATGGGCAGAGGAGAAAAAGATAAAATAATAACAATACTAACAATAACAACAACAATAATAATTATATCCAAATAATAAGATACTAATATATATTATAATATTTAATAATAATAATAATAATAATAATAACAACAACAACAGCAGCTCCATGTTTCCCCTCTGAGCCAGCTTTGTAACCTCAGGAGATTTTATTCAATAACTCCTCTGCTGGAGCCCTGCTCTGTGGTGACTCTGTCTCCTGGCCCTGCTGGGCTGGCACACCCCACTTCTGCATTTCAGCACGCCCCAAAATTTGGCTCCTGCTGCTGCAGGACTTCCCTGGTGTGTTCTGGCAGGGTGTGACACCGGGGGCTCTGCCAGACCCCCCTGTGCCCCTGATGGAAACCATCTGAGGGCTGTGCTCTTATCTCTCCTAATAAAAGCACCATAAATACACCCCCTGCTCCATCTCATCGATGAGATAAGAGGAGGAGAAGAGTAAATAGCAGAAAACCCCCAAATTTTCCAGCTTTTCCCTAAGGTCACGTCACCTCCAGCAATCTTTCCACAGAAATATCTCATTGAAGGAAAAAACCCTCAGCCAGGAGTGATGGAATGAGCATCGTGTCCTTTGCGAGCCAAAGGCAATTAGGGATGGAAAATGCAACGTGAGACAAGGGAGTTATTTATAGTCCTGTTAAGGCTTCAATCCAGGGAGCACCTCTGGCTTACAGGCTTCAAAGAACCCCCCAAAAAGGAAGAAAATAAATTTGCTGGTGACACTGGGTGGTCCCTGCAGGTTGGGAGGCTGCTGGAGAAGTTTTCTGGGAAAGGTAAAAGTAAACATTAATTTTGCTGTTCAAAAAGTCGGGAGGAAAAGCTCCCGATTTTACAGGCAATGTCAATAATGTGAATCCAGTTGTCCCTATCTGCAAGTCTTGGCTTGGTTTGCCTCATTTTTTTAAACCAAAATTTCGCCCTGTGGAGTGTTTACAGCTGTGAGTGGTGATGTTTTTTTATGCAAATCAAACAGAAAGACAAACCAAGGAATTTCGTGGGTGAGTTTCCCTTCTGTCCATTCACCTTTCCAAAGTTTTTTCTCCCCTTTTTTTGACCTTTTTGATGATCTGAAAGATATTCTGGGGGGAACCACCTTGTAAAATTTGGAGGGTTTTCTGAGATTTTAGTTTATTTCTTTGCTTGCTGCTACACTTCCCATTCTCTCATTTCATATTTCATGTATTCAAGGCTCTCAGCTGCGAATTTTCTCCTCTGACAAACTGTCTGAGTCATTTTTTTTGGCTTCTTGTCAGTGGCAAAAGTATGTGCAAAGCTCAGAAATATTTCCTGCACAATGCAATGCCTTTGCCTTCGAGGGTTGTAGTGTTCATTCCTTGTCCTTTCGCTGTGGTTCCAAAACAAAAACACATTCTGAGGGGATCAAAATAATCATAATTCTAGATTTTCTTCCTCTGGGGTGTGTTAGGTGCTTCTGTGCAGTGGTTTGAAAATGTTTATTAAAAGAAAGCCATTAATTAGGGTTCAGGATCTGCTGTTGAACTGGAGATTGAATAAAACCTTTTCATGTCAAACAATAATTCAATGAGTGATAGACTGAATTGGGTATTTTCAATGGGAATTGGGTATTTTTAATGGGAGCTTTATGTTATAGAGGAAAATCTCATTTAGAGACAGAGAAATATTAGCAGGGAGGCATTTCAAGGCATTTGAGAGGAAATACATTTCTTTAGAAATGCCAGAAGTTTTTGTTTCACCTTTTTCCCCAGAAAAAAAAAATCTTGGGTGTCTTTATGCAGCAAATTTCTGTATTTCTGGTTTTCATCTCATTTTAAAGTAAGAAAACCCAACCCAAATGTCAGAAATTGCCCTGGGGTGCAAGTTCTGTTTTCAGCTGTGATAGACCAGGACTTTAAAGCCACAAAACTCTCCATGTTCTCATCATCAAACTTGCTTAGGGAAAATCCTTAAACTTCAGAGAAATCAACATTTCATTCCCTCCCTGCTTAAAGAGTTTTGTGTGTTTGAAGGTTAAAGGTTCCAAAGATTTTTACCTGAGCAGTAAATACAGAAAAATTGGGTTAATTTGATTTTTTTTTTCCCCTCCTGTATTTTTCAGAGTTGGGTTTGGAAGAGGAGCAGCAAACTCTGGGAGCTCCGGGTGGAGATTGCACAGGACTTTTAGAGCAGGGGAAGGATGTGGGATTCCTGAGCTCAGCACAGTCAGACTTTCAATCTGTTCATGAAAAGCACATTTTCCCAAGCCTCAACATCTGAGATGTCAGGTTGGGATTAAAAACACCCCAGAAGCAGCTCTGAGCATGACAGGGATAGTCAGAGGTGACTTCCTGGGAGAAAAATCTGTTCTGGAACTCTGGCTACAGAACTGACCAGGGTCCAGCTGTTTGTGCCTCCAGGGATGGAATCCCTGCCCTGCTCGGGTGGGGGTCTTGAGATGCTCCAGCCACAAAGGGATCCCAAAATCTGCCCTCCCACAGGTTTTCAGAGGCTTTATTTGATAAGAAACCTCAGGATCTGGTTTTTTCAGCAGCTCAGTGACCTGAGCAGTGCCACAGGTGCAAAGTCTGATGCAGTTGTTCACCACGTGTTTGGAGCTGGATGAAGTTGCTCATCTCGAAGAACCAAATGAAAATCCCCAACAAAGCCCAAAACAATCACACTTTGCTCAGGTATACTGGTCTGGAAGGAGAAGCCTGAACTCAGATTCAACTTTTGGTTTTGCTTTGTGTTTGTTTTGTGGAGCAGAAATAGTTTCAATCTCCAGCTCCCAGGTCCTGCCCCAGTTCTGCTTTTCTCTTATTTCCATGTTTCTGTGCTGGGCTCAACCTGTCTCTCCTCCTCCTTTGCTTGTCTTGACCCCAGATTTCCCCAATGACTCCTTAATTTTGCTTTAGGCAAGGGGCAGTGTTCAGAAGGACACACTGGGGTCCTGGGGGAGAGGTTCTGGTGACATCTGGCGTGTTCAATCCTTGGAATAACTGCAGGGAGTCGGCCTCTCTGTCTGTCTGGACAGGCAGAGCCCCAGAGTTTTCATGTCCTTGGCTTTTTGGAGTGTCCTCAACACAATTTGTTTGTTTAGTGGCTGAGTTAAAACTCAGACATCCTAGGGATGAATGCCTGGAGATGTTTTATCCCTTAAAAAAATACATTTGAGGACAAAACTGAGAGGAAGGAGCTGTTCAAGAAGAGGTCTTATATAACAGGAGAAGGCTTCAAGGAGATATTTGTGTGGCTTTAAAGGGGACGTGTAAGAAAGAGGGGGGCAGACTTCTGAGAGGACAAGAGGGGATGAGTTTTAGCTTTTAAACTAAAGTAGGAACAATTTAGATTAGATACAAGGAGTTTTTTACAATGAGGGAGGTGAGGCCCTGGCACAGGTGCCCAGAGCAGCTGTGGCTGCCCCTGGATCCCTGGCAAGGCCAGGCTGGGCAGGGCTGGGAGCAGCCTGGGACAGTGGGAGGTGTCCCTGCCCATGGAAGAGGGTGGGATGAGGATGACTTAAAAATCCCTTGTAACCCAAACCCTTCCATATTCTATGACCCTCTTTGAGTGAACTCTTGGGGAACTTAGGCTAAATCCAGGAGAAAAACAGAATTTCTGCCCATGTCCTCACCTCTCTTACATCACAGCAGTGCCCTGCTGAGCCGGTTCATCACCTGGCAGCTTTTGCACATCAGTTTTACCCTGGAGGCTCAGCAATGCTCTCTTTAGGGCAATATTCACTGATGGACATTCTCTGTTGGTCCATTTTGCATCTCCCCCAGCATCAGGGCAGATGCTGCTGTGCAGGGTTTTTTTGGGATGGCCCAGGGTCACCAGCTGTGCTGTGCCACCCCTCCAGCTCTCCTGAATCCATCCAGGCTTTGCTCCCTGCACACCACAGCCTGGTCTGATGCAAACCTGTGCAAGACGTTTTACTGTGACTTCTGAGAGCCAGAGAGAAGTTTGATAAGAAGCTCCATGTTCACCCCTGGAAGAATTTTCTACCAAGGTTGTTGACACAGAAACCGAGAAGGAAAGAAGGAGAAATAAGAGAAACCTGCCACTGCCTGTTCCAATGAGCACTTGGTTTGTCCTTCCTGACCAATGAGTAAAGTGTAAACTTCTGCGTTTGTAAGAATGTATAAAAAGCATGCATGCTAGAATAAAAACAGCTTGAAGCCTTCTGAAAAGGGAATGTTGCTTTGTGTTGTGCCTTTCTCAACTCTGACACAAATTTTGTCCAATACAGAGCTTCAGCTCAACATCCCAAACTACCAAAACCCTTAACACCACGCTGAATACCTGCAGGACCTATGGCTTTGCCAGGTAATGTTCAGGTAGTTTCTGTTTTAAGGGAGGTTGGGCAAATAAAAGAAGATCAACAACAAAAATTCTTCAGACACTTAATCCTGAAGCTTCCTACAAAAAAAGAAATCACTCAGAAAGTTCAGAGCACAGTCTGTATAAAACTCCTAGGAGGCAGGAGATGAGTCTGACCCTCCATAAGCTCAGCCCTGAAGTCAGGCTCTCTGCAGTGATTTTCCCTCTCCTGTTCCTGATGGTGCTTGGAGAAGGCAAATTCTCCCCCTGGTGTGGTGAATCAGCAGCAGAGTGGCTGCAGGAGCTCTCTCCTGGGAGTTTATTACAGAATCACGGAATGATTTGGCTTGGAAGGGACCTTGAAATGACCTTACTCCAAGCTCTCTTTGTGAGCAAAACCAGCCAAACATGGATTTTCCTGCTTGGTTTGGCAGGCGGCAGGATCTGGGCTGCTCAGTGAGCTCCTCTCCTTGAGTGCACACATTGCCAAACCTTCCCTTGCCTCCAAAGTCTCACAGGAGCTGACCTTTTGCCACATGACAACATTTCCTGTCCCATCAGCTTTGTCTAATTAATGGGTCCGAGGGTGTAACTGAGTCAGGCCTTGAGATCATCCCCAGCCGAGTGCAGCCAGGAATAAACACTCCTTGTGGCTGATCAAAAGCACCTTGCTTCCCTCGATGGGGAAACAGCAGCAGCAGCACCTGGGGCTGGTGTCTCCCAGGTGAGGGGAAGAGGGGGATGTCATCAGGTGTCCCACTGAACCCACAGGGACACCGATGGGTCCTGTGAGGTCTGGGAGGGGATTTGGGTTTCTCTGCACCCTGTGTGGGCTCTGGCAGCGCTCTGGGTGAGGGTGGAACTCAGAATACTCACGGGAGTGACACTTAGGGAACTTCACGTGGCTTTCTTGAACAGCCCCTGTTGTTCATGCACTGGCACCCATCTCTCCTACGTGTTACAGCAGGTTGGAGGTGGTTCCCACCAGTGACTTTCTCCTTGGAGGCCCTGCCTTGGCACAGCAACCTGGCCTGGTGTCTCCTGCTGTGCCAAGGGAAATACAGGTTGGATATGAGGAAAAAGATTTTCATGGAAAGAGTGATAAAGTTCTGGAATGGCTGCCTGGGGAGGTGGTGGAGTCCCCATCCCTGGGTGTGTTTAAAACAAGCCTGGATGTGGCACTGGGTGACAGGGTTCAGTTGAGGGGTTGGGGATGGGTTGGACTCAATGATCTTGAAGGTTTCTTCCAAGCCTGTGATTCTGTGAATTCTGTGAATTATGTAAATTCCTGGCTCTGTGCTGCTCCCAGGGCACCCCTGTGGCCAGCCCTGGATAACCAGGAGAGCATGTGGATTCCCAAAAGCAAATCCAAGCCACTTTTCTAGACAATAAACACTTCCTAAAACTCCCTTCCATCACAAGCAGAGTCACCTCTGGGACAGATATTTATTACTAAGAAACTGCAAGTGGGGTTTATTGACTGAGTAACCGCTGAGCACCGACTCCAGTGGTTTTGCAGGAACCTTTGGGGAAATGCTGGGGAAGCCCTGACCCAGGGAAGGCTCACCCTCCCTGCAGGCTCCGGGAGCTGCCACAGCTCCCTCCACCTGCAGGCTCCCAAGAGCTGCTGCTCCCTGGCACTGCCAGCTGCCATCTGATGGCATCTTCCTGATGGGTGTCTGGAGTAAGACCATAAATCAGAGACTTTCACTCTGCATGGATAATAACAAGTCCAAGAACAAAGACAGATAACAGTAATCAATGGCTGGATCAATAACTTTAATCCTAGAACACAGACAGCCCCTATTAATTCAAAGTAAAACATTCCAGACTGAGACTTTGGTAGTCAGAAACAAAATGGTTTTGAAAATTCTTTTTTTTTTCCCCCCATCCCTTCTCTGATTCAGGAGATGCAGCAGGGGGTGGATTTCTTCCTGCAGGTAGGAACATTGCCAGCCTTGTCTCCAGTTTCCCTCTGGAGACAGCCAACAGAACAGGCAGGAGTGTGGGGAGAGGCAGGAGAACTTTCCTGAGCATTCTCCCAGCAGGGCCTTTTCCATGGACAACAGACAATCCAGGATTTTGGCCTAGGGGCTGTGCATGCTGCAGAGCCAGCTGGTCCCAGCCCCATCCTGGTGCCTGGGAGCTGGGCTGGAGATTTCCCTGTGCCAGGGAAATGTTCCATATCCTGCTGGTGGCCGGGAGGGACCCCAGGGGACAGCCCAGGCTCTGTGCTGACCCCATAAGAGATTGGGGTTGCTGTTCCTGGGCTCCTTCACCTCCTGCTCCTGTGTCCTGCTCGGGGGATGCTGTGGGTGGCCAGGGGAGGTGGATGGGCAGCCGGGGCAGGGTGACAGCAGTGGCAGCAGTGACAACTGTGTCCACCTGACCCTCTGGAGGAGGGGGACTTCCCCAGAGGAATTCCACAGAGGGGGCTCTCACTGTGCCTGACCAACAACCCACGGCAGGGGATGGGTGACAGGGGGACCTTGGAAGACCTCTCAGGTTCCCTTTTCTTTCCCCACCACAAGTTTGCTGTGTGACTCCAGCGAGTCATTTAATGTCTCCGAGGTTCCCCATTTGCAGAAGTGGACTTTCCCAGTCTCCCAGGAATGCTACAGGGATAAATAAACCAATGAGCCTCGAACACTTTGTTGATGTAGCCTGCCTGAGGCTGGTTCAATCAGGACCTCCCCAGAGCAGACAGACAGGAGAGGTCCTGATTTTCTGGGAACACGTCTGTTATTTCTGTAAAAAACAGGAGCATTTTTTGTGGCTGCATCAGGGATGTCTGGAAGATGTTCTTGATAATGAATTCCATTTGTCATGGACAAGACATTGGAGTGAAGGCTGCTGCTTTAGGTCCTTGAATAGCTAAAGGGAAGGCTGGAAAGGCAGAGGTAATGAGGAGTAAAGTCCAAAATGTTCTCAATGTAAGAAAAAAATATTCCTGGTGAGGTCACTTGAGCAGGGAGAACCTTCTGCCATCCGTGGATGGGATCAGGCTGTCACTCCCAAGGTGCAGAGGTCTCCTGGCAGTAGCAGAGGTCTCTCTCTTCTCCACCTCACCCAAAGCACAGCCAGTGTGGGGGCAGAAAAGCAATGAAGGTGATGCCTCAGAATTTAGCTTTTCTATTTTTCATATTCTGTGCTGCTTTAGTCTGTAGGTCTGGGCTCCATCTGAGGGGATGCTGAGCTCTCTGCACAGAGCAGGGAGACAAAACAATTCCTGCTCCAGCTGGGCACCAAGGACAAATGATCCAAATCTCAGCCCAGCAGCACAAACAACGTGGGCTGGAGAGAGAAAAACAAGCAGGGTGGGACTGCCTGGGCTGGAGCTGGAATGGGACAATGAACTCCAAGGTGCCAATGGAGCAGAGCTGATCCCAGGGAGAGCCCCCGGGAGCGCTCGTGCATTTTGGGGCCATTTTGGGGCATTTGGGTGCAGCCCTGGCTGAGCTCTGGTGCTGCCCAAGGTGGATCCATGGAGGAGATCCTTTAATAAATCCCTGCTTTATTCTTTAGCTCTGCCTCTGTTCCAGGTCACCTTCCCAAGGCATCAAAGGGAATGGGAGCTGGCTGGCGTGGCCTGGAACGAGCTCCTGGTGGGAGAGAGCGACCCTGGGTGCTCAGGAGAGCAGGGGAAGGCCAAGGCTGTGTTTGAGTGTTTCACTGGGGGTTTGCCATTGGTGTATTTTCCTGCAGAGGACGGTGCAGAGCAGAGATGTGGGGGGATCCTGCCGGGGCAGGGACACACCTCAGGGGGCTGACAGGGGGTGGCAGCTGCTCTGGTCAAGAAGGTGTTAATGAGAGCTAATTGACTCCATTAATGATAATTAATTGAGCCCATTTGCCTTGCCCGGCTCCTGCAGGTGCAATAGAGAGGAATAAGAAGGAGAGAGTGGATTGGGATGGGGTGTTACAGCCCAGGGGGTGTTTTAGGGTGGAGGGTGACTCTGGGTTTGCTGATTCCCTGAAGGCACAGAGGGAAACTGAGGCAGAACAACTCTGCTCTGGAGCCAGACTGGGAGAGCTCAGAGCCCCTTGCAGGACCTAAAGGGGCTCCAGGAGAGCTGGAGAGGGACTGGGGACAAGGGATGGAGGGACAGGACACAGGGAATGGCTTCAGACTGGAAGAGGGGAGATTTAGATGGGATATTGGGAATATCCCATAGGGCAGGAGGTGGAATGGGATGGGATTTAAGATCCCATCCAACCAAACCAATGTGTGTTAATGTCCTGTTTGGGGTGGTTGTGAGGGAAGCTGAGGCACTCTGACTCCTTATGGTCATTTATTTTTAATTTTTTTTTTTTTTTACAGCTCAGTTAATTCTGGCTCCTTCAAATACCCAGATGAAACCCCTTCAGCCATACAACATTCAGGCTCATGACTGGGATATTTCCTGTCTCCTGTGCCTCTGAATGGGCTGAGGGCTTTGCTGCTGCAGCCAAAGAGTTTCCCTGGTCCATTGCCAGTTAAATTTCATTGGGGTGAGAAGTTGTGGCTCTATTCCTTGAGCCAGCTGCTGGCACTGCTGGAGTTCCGTGTAAATCCCTGCTGTGGGAGGCTGGGCTGGGAGCAGCCTCCTGCCACGTTCCTCCCTAATCCTTGGAGCTGCCTCTCCAACAACTGGGAGTGCTCCTGGCTCTGTGACTGGGAAAAAGGGAAAGCAAATAAGAAATACTGATTTTTGCTGCAGAGCCATCTGGGGAAGCCACCAAAGGGGAAAAGAGTGACAGGGTAGCAATGCCCTGGCTGCTCTCTGTTTTCTCTCTGTCTCGCAGAGATTAATGATATTACAATGGGGGGATGGCAGGGTAAGAGCAAATATCTCGTTCATTGTCATTTACCCAAGCCTGGAACTGGCTGTGCTGTCCCTTACTCATCCCCAAGTCTAAGGGTGTTCCTTTGACCCAGGGCTGCTCAGGCAGTGCAGAGAGCCAGGTCTGGGGGTTATTGGCATCCCTGCTGATTCCTGTGGCTCCAGAATGGCTCTGGTAGCCAAGAAGACAAATAGGGTGGCCCCTGTGTGTGCCTGGGAGGGAGAGAAGATTCCTTGTGGCTCTGCTGAGGTTTCTTTCATGTGGCACAGGCTGCTGAGTGATGAGCAGCTGGGAGCACAGGTGCTGACACTCGGCTGTCGTATTCCAGAGCTCCAGCCAAGAGGGAGGACCTGTCCCAGACTGATCCCAAGTGCTCCAGGTGAGGGCTGTAGCTCCAGGGCTCTTCCCATTTTCAGGTTGAAACAGGTGAGAGTGATCTCATGCAGTGGGCAAAGAATTAAAGGAAGCTGGAGGAACAGATAATGGCAGCTTGGTTGAGGCTGTTAACTGTGAGTTTAATACTGGGGGATAGGTGTGGATGCACCTCTGGAATCACTGCTGGGGCAGAGGTGGGTGTGGAGCAGCAGGACAGGAGGGAAAGGAGGCAAGCAAGCCTCAGCCCCTCCTGTGCTCCTCAAACAGCATCTCCCAGCACTGCTGGTCAACTCCTGGCCTCCATGCTCCCCTGGCCTGGTCTTTTAGGATGTTCCCCACATCTGTAAGGGTCTCCAGCCCCTGATGCCCTGGGGGAATGCTCAGGCTGGCAGCCTGGCATGTGTCAGTCCCAGCAGGCTGCCTGGGGAGCAGGGATACCAGCTCTGTGGGATCCTCCTCTCAGGGATGGTGAAAACAAACCTTGTTTTGGGGCAGAAAAACATGGCCCAGGAAATTTTTTTCCATTAAACCTTCCCTCTCCTCACACCAACCTGTGATTTTGCCCAGGTGGTGTCTTTAGAGGAGAACCCTGAGCTGAGTGTGCTTGTAGTAGATTAAAATATTCTTGGAGGTTTTTTGGCTTTTAGTGGCAGAAAGTTGCTTGCTCCCAAACTGGGAGAGAAGCTACTGGAGGTGGAATATTCCCAGATGCTGGGTAGTGATTCCTGAGGCTGATGAGGGCTCTTGGAGAGGACTGGGTGTGTTTAGTGAAGCTTCAGCTGAAGTAGTTAACCTTCTGCTGATTTCCAAGCTGTGTAAAAATCAACCTAAATGAATGAGCCTTGAGTAGTTTCCACCACCTCCAGACAGGCCTCAATATAAGAGGAAGGTAAAATAATCTAATTTTTATCATCTACTGCAAAGGAAGGGTGCCCTGTATGGGAGCAGAGGGACACCTGGGGATGCTGTTCCTTCTGTAGGGATAGCACAAGGAGAACTGAGCAGAGATTATCTTGAGGAGCCACAGCTCCAACACAGAAGTTATTGGTCTTATCCTACCAGAGGATGCCCATGAGCCTATTAATTGTGAAATCAAGACACTGAACTTTAGCATTTGGAACTTTGCTTTGATACCTGGAGCAGGACTACCTAGAAAGAAAAGGCCAGAAAAAGTTAAAAAAATGAAAGTGGATCTATTTAATGAAGGACCTTCAGGTACATTAAGGGCAGATGAGGCCTCCCAAAGGGCTACACCCAGGATGCACAATGGTCACAAGTTTTTCAGACAATTTTAAGTTTGGTCCATTTACATATCAGGGTTTAATCCTCCAATTACAGCTTCAGGTGATGAAGTCATTTACCCTCAGTTTGCTCCCCTCAAATTCACTTTTGTTTGTACTTTTTGGGGTTTGAGGCAGAGGGTATCCTTGGTTCTCAGGCTTAGGATTGTTTTGTCTGATCAGAATGTGACAAGAGCTTACTAACACTCTGTCTGGAGTGCAGAGTTATGCATTAATGCACTGCAGGGTTTGAAGAATAAAAAAGCTTAAATGTCAAGGCATCAGCTTGCACCTGCTTAAAGGGCAAGAGGAGAAGTGGCACAGCTCAGAACTGCCTGGGATGGCCCAGGAGCCTTCCTGGTGTCTCCTTCCTTTGGCTGGGGGCGAGCAGAGGTGTGCCCCGGGGTCTGGAAGTGGAGGAAAGGGGGGTGCAGCTGGAGCAGTCCCTGGTGGTGCTGCTGCCATGGCTGGGCTCAGCCTGGAGTCTCCTGCTGGGATTTTCCAGGATGAGCAGGATAGGAGCTGGTGTGGCAGGACAGTTTGCCTCATGCCTTGGGAGATCCACCCAGTGATGCTGTCAGACCTCTCTGGGAAGGAAGGACGTGGAAATTCCCTGTTGCAAATCTGAGAGCAGCTCTTCTTTACACAACAGTTTTCCTCAAAATAGCAAGGCTTTGCTCAGCTACATCTTGGGAACGTGCCAGAGGCACAAATAAAGTCAAAGCTCTTTGAAAAACTTGGTGTCATTGCTACAATTCCAGCCCAAAACTTGATCCCATGGGTCACTGAGGCAGGAAAATCATCCCAGAATCAGCTGTTCTTGCCAAACAAATGTTTGGGTCACACACATGGCTTTGGATGGGTGTGTAAATGTCTTCTGGAAACTGGGATTGGGATTTACAAGCTGGAGTAAGGAATAAGATTTGCTCAACAGAACCTGCCTAATGAATGAATACTGAACTGTGGTTTGTGGCCATAGAGGGTCAGGAATCACAGAATTGTTAATGTTGGAAAAGACTTCATCGAGTCCAAGCTGTGCCTGATCCCCACCTTGTCCCCAGCCCAGAGCTCTGAGTGCCACGTCCAGGAATTCCTTAAACACCTCCAGGGATTGTGATTTCCTCATTGCCCTGGGCAGCCCCTTCCTATTCCTGAGCCCCCTTTCCATGGGGAAATTCCTGCTGCCGCCCAGCCTGAGCTGTTCCCTCTCCTCCTGTCCCTGTTCCCTGTTCCCAGCCCGACCCCCCCGGCTGTCCCCTCCTGTCAGGAGCTGTGCAGAGCCACCAGGTCCCCCCTGATCCCCCTTTTCTCCAGGCTCAGCCCCTTCCCAGCTCCGTTCCCTTCCCTGGACACGCTCCAGCCCCTCAGGGTCCCCCTTGCCAGGAGGGCTCAGGACTGGACACAGCACCTGAGGTGTCCCAGTGGTGCCCAGGAAGGGGACAATGACTCTCCTGGTCCTGCTGGCCACTCTACTCTTTATACAGGCCAGGATAAGATTGGCCAAGTGTGACACACTGATGGCTCCAAAGCTTTTAACTCATGTGAGAATCGGCTGCAGCCTGTGGGTGAATCCACCCTCCTTAGCCCATATCGTCCATTAAAGAGTTATAAAGGGAAACATTCTGAAGGGAAACCAATGAGCTGCCACCATGTGTGAGGTAGTGAGAGCTCCAGGGACTGTGCTTCCAGATTTGCACACAGACAGTGGAGCTTTGACCATGCTGTGACACCTTTCCTACTTTCTCACCACATAATCTGACAGCAGACAGGAACAACCCCACTTCTAGAACAAAAAGCTGTTTCATATCTCCTTGGTTTTGCTCTAGAGATTCCCCTGATTTCCATACAGATGCCCCACTTCCTTTTCTTCCCCCAGTGAAGTCATCTTGCTGAAGGGCCACGAGCAGTGCCCCTCTGGATGGATTTCCCTGCTGGGAGAAGGGGAGAAGCTCTGGGCTGTGTGATTTCCCAGCTGGCAGAGGTTTTCCTGGTGATGGATCCCTTCCCTGCAGGCAGGAATGTGCCTCCAGGGGCTGTCTGCAGGATGAACCCAGCCCTGCTGAGGTGGTGCCGTGCCTGTGGAGCCTGGGCCACCAGCACGGAATGCTGAGCCCCTTCTCCTCCTGGCAAACTCTGAATTAATGAGTTTATTCTCATCAAATGGGGAGGGGGGGGAGGGAGTTTTGTGCCAGCTGTTGAAAGGAGACAGCCCCGAGAGCTGGTGCAGGAGCCAACCTCAGGCTCTGCTTCTGGGATATGCTACAAACATCTTCCCACCCCAACAGGGTCTGGTTTGGCTCAGAAATGAGGGCCAGGCTGTGGTTCCTGCTTCTGAGACCTCTGCAATCACCTGGGGAAGGGACAGGGTCCCTGACAGAGTCAGCCTCTGCAAGAAGCCATGCTGACACCCAAATTCCAGACTGCAGCTTGCAGCCACCCCTGCTCCTTTGGCTGACGTCCATCAGCCAAATCTGCTACTGCAGAAAACAGAATTAATTTGTCCCTTTGGTGATTTTTGTTTCTGTTTACAGAAATAGCAATTGATGGTCTCGGTCCAATGGAGCCTATTGTGAGAATTAGCAATTTGGCTAATCCCCATAAAGGCCTATTTTGTGAATCATAAATCCTGTTCTGTTCCAGTGTTCTGAAATTCTAAAGAAATCCCAAAACACAGCATCGTTTCACTAAATAATCTCCTTATTGTTGAGTGAAAAGCAGTTAAATGGGAATTTTTCATTAAAAGCAGGGTGCCTATCTTTGGGGTTTGTTCTGTTGGTTTCTTTTTGAGGGGGTACCCTTAGAAATGGAGGTGAGATTCAGTTGTGTCTAGAGACTGAAAAAGGAACCTGTGGAATTGAAAATTATCAGATGAGACGGGAACAAAATTCTCTAAAGCCCTCAAAGGCTCATGGAAATGTCTGAACCTTGTCCTTGCATGAATAGGGTTTAATTTCACTGCTCTGGAAATGCCAGGATTACTCATTTTCTGTGTGTATTCTGAATGGAATTTATAGTTTATATAAAAACCCCCAAACCTACATGTTTATAACACATGATAAACTTTGACATGGGGAAATGTCTGCCCTTCCCAGCTGTGAATAGAGCACTTGGTGGGTGCTTATTAGAATAAAAAAAAATCACTCAGGAATAAATATGAATCCAATTAATTTTATTTTTTCACTTTAAGACATAAAGAATATTTTAAAGAACTATCTATAAATTTAATTTCCCAAAGAAATAGCATCAAGTATAATCGATCTAAACTTTGTACCATGAATATTACAATTTATCTTCCATAAAATTAAGACATTTCTATGTACAGTACCAATAAATATGCAGCAAATCAATTCAGTGCCTTTTTTTTTGACGTTTTAATATAAAACTCTACAGTCAATGGCAGAACATAAGGAGATTTTTGCAAGAATGAGAGCAGCTGGAAAGCTATTTTAGTTCATAATTCAACAAAAAACCCGAACACTGCTGACTTATGTTGCTTAATAAACTGGGTTATGATCTCCCGGGCAATGATTTTTGTGTTGTTCCAAGGGATTTAACAATCAGGAAATGGGAATTTGGAAGTGTCACTGCAAAGTTCATAATCTGGGAGAGAATTGCACCCAGTGCTGGCACCAGGACTCACCAAGGAATGGAAGTGGAGCTCTCGTTTGAGGGGGTGGGAAACACATCCCTGCCCATCAGCTGGGATTTTTATAGGGTTGGACCTTCCTGGGAGGGAAAATCATTTCCAGTTCGCCTCAGCTCATGCTGCATCCTCCACGGGGATAAAATCTTCACCAGAGAAAACCCCAAAGCTGGATGTGCTCCCTGGGATCTTGTCCCCAGCTGGGACAAGGGGACAGGGCTGAGAGGGATCAATCCAGCTGAGGCTGGATCACAGCCAGCAGGGAGAGCTGGGAATGTCCAGCTCCTGTGGATGGATTTCCTGGAGTGACATTCCAGCATGAGAGTGATGCCACCCTCCCCTCAGGATTCCTGCCCATGTCTGTATTTGGCATTAAACCCTGCAGAACCCTCCCAGAGATTTATCCACCCACCCCACAGTGACAGCAGTGGGGTTTTCCCTTTCACCAGCTGCTTGGGTCATCTTCACCCAGAAAAACACCACAGAAATCCCTCTCCAGCCTGGGAGAGAAGCACCTCAGTCATCCCCACCTTCCCTAGGATGTGCAGCCTTCCAGGGATGTGCCTTTCTCCCCCTCCTACTCTCGAGAGGGAGCCTGGATTTATTGAGAGCAGACACCTTTGATATGATTAAAGGAAGCCAAAATGCAGCACCGTGCTCACACTCAGTGTGTTTAGACCATGAAGAATCTCAAGTTATTACCCTAAATGTGCAAAGCACAGAGTAGAATGGCAGTGAAATTGAATTCTGCTCTGCTGAAGTTAAAAGAGAAAATAGTAATAATAAAATTCTGTTTTTCTTTTGCTAAATGTGAGGTAGTTATTGGATTAAAAAGAAAAAAAAACCAACATAACAGGAAGTAACATCTTTTTGGTGGCACAGGGGAAAGCAGCCTGATTCCCACTGTCTAATCAACTCCTGGCTGCTCTACAGAGGCTGCTAACAAAACCTCTCAGGGATCTGCAGGTGGCTGGAAAGCAGGGGAAAAAAAATTTCCTCCCTCAGAGTATTCCAGTGAAAACCTTCCTGGTGCACACCACAGAGCCCTTCCCCAGAAACCTCTTCTGAAGCAATTTAGACGTGATACTCTGAGTTCAAGCCAGGAAAACAAAACGAATTTTGAGAATAAGAAATAATATGGCAAATGGGAGAACGTGTGTCAGTTCTGCTGGTGGCAAGAAAGGAATCTGCATCCTTGGCAGCAGAGGAATTGAAGACAGCAGCCAGGCTGAGCAATAAATAGCCAGGGGATGCTGCTGCTCTGCTGGGAGGGTAAGGAGAGCCAAGCTGGAGCTGGAAGAGGGTTTGGGGTGCCCAGGGCTCTGCTGCCTTTACTTGGACTCTCATTTGGCCAGAAATTCCTGGTTGGGTTGTGCCTGCCAGCCGGGAGCTGAGGAATTGGGAACATGGAATTCCCAAGATGCTGAGGTGTTTCTGTGTGTGGTTTTTGCCTTAGGAAGTGCAAGAGTCTCTAAATTCCCAGGGGAAAGTCTGGGCCTGACTTTGCTCTGCCGAGGAACCTCTAACTGCATAAAATAATGATTATGCACACATTTACACACAATCAAACTGGTTTTTTATACATCTGCACTGCCTGGCTGCATTAACTAGTCACTTTTAATTATGATTAGTGTTTTAGGAAGGGACTGGCATCAAAAAGTGGTCACATTCATTAAGTTGCATTTTTATTATCATAAAACTTGGGAAAATATAAAGAAGTTAAGTCAGTTCTTGTGGTAAAGACACATCTCAGTGCTGAGGCACAAGACAAAAGACAATCCCTTCTAGAGAATCCCTTACAATAGCAAAATGCTATTACTGGTGTGTAACACCCACATTGGGGCAAAGATCCTTGACATTTTCTGATTCTTCTAAAGAACGAATTCTCTCCTCATTTCTCACCTGAAATGATGGGGCACTCACAAGATAAATAAAACAAAGGACAGGGTGGTCAGTTGTGCCATAGAGGGGTGAAAAAACAAGATTCCTTCAAAATTCTGGAATATTGTGTTGAAATTTTCAAGCAAATTACTAAATATGTTTGGCTTGGTTGGGGACCCCCTTTGTAGAGACGTTTGCTCATCACATCCCCTGCCAAAAATCATCTCAGCAGCATCTTTTTGGGTGATGTTTGACACCCTTTGGACACTGATCCTGCCAACTGTGCTGGACAGTCCCTGCAGTCACTCCTTGATTTGGCAGATTGCTCCAAACCATGATGGAGCTGAAGATAAACACAAGTAAAACTTTCTATCCCCTTTTAATCTGAGGCGTGCAGGTTTCAGTCCTCCCATCCACCAACCAGGAACTGATTTTTACCATGATCCCCTTCATGATCCCCTTCCCCTCGGGTCTATGCTCAGCACAAATAAATGTTGGCAGGATTGGAGCTGTTTTCTTGATACCTTAATTATAATTTCCTAGATTTACTTCTGCGTGTAGATGGAGAGAAAGTTAATGCTTATTGATCAATATTCAGTTTCTAAGAGGAAAGGAAGTAGTAGGTAATGAACTCTTTGATGAATTTGGGTTGTGCTTAGTGTTAGTTTTTTGGGGGGATGAAAAAGATTAGGGAAGAAGACAACTCCTAAGATCTAGAATAATTTGAGTAGTTAAATAATAATAATAATAAATTTGATACTTCTTCTTTCAGTGGTTTTGTTCTGAAAAGTGCTTTCAGGTTCTTTTTTGTAAGAAACGGAAGGGTCAAAACCTAAAATCGTATGTTTAACCTCATTTAGCCCAAGCTGCTTATTTCACCCTTTTTTCTCCAGATTCCATTTTTTTTCCTGATAATGGTTTTAGTTTCACAGCCCCTCCAAAAACAAAGCACATGTTCAGCTTCACCACAGACTTTAAGGTCAGTGCATCCCATGACCAGATCTCATCAGCTTCTCATTTAATTGAAAATGCTGATGTCTGGGCATTTTCACATCTCTAGAAATGCTTTACATTTTCTAACTCAACAAACACAAGTTTCTGAGAACACTTGTGTCCTTATTTAACTTAAAAAAAGATTAAAAATCAGAGAATCCACAGTTTAGGTTCAGTCTGTTGGAGATATTTCCCTTTAAGCTTGATTTTGGTCTCACTAAAGTGGCTTCACCTCATGCCTTCGATTTCTGTGGAGGAATATCTAATATAAAACAGGGCCAGAATCAGCCCCTGAACACTTATTTTCTGTGCTGGTCACTGTTACAGTAACATTATTAGCACTGAAAAGGAGGGAAAAAGGGAATATAGAGAATTTCCATCAGGATATATGTGGGGATCAATATGCCTGCACCACTTTAAAACAAGTAATGCCAGATATATTGTTTTATATCCTATAAAATGTGTGCTAAATGTGCTCAAAGCCGGTGTGGGTAATGGGGTGCAAAAGCTCTAACTGGACTAAAATAAATATTTCTGTGGGTTATGGATCAGGAGAATCACACCTGGAATGGAGCTGCAGCAGGCAAAGTTTTGCTGGTGAAATTCATCTTTAGTGTGCAGTGGACACAGATTATGTGCTAGAAAAGGCTCATTATTGCCAATGGAACTTCTGGGGACTTCTATGGAATATCCACTAGAAAAAAAAACAGAAACCAGTGTGTGTATATCCCACAGAAGGCTCTCTGAATGCCAAATGTTGCATTCCCCACTCCTCTGCCCCAGCCCTCACAATTCCCATCATTCAGCACACCAGGATTGAGTGATGATGCCTTGGGATACAGTTTC
Organism: Chloebia gouldiae; assembly: GCA_003676055.1. Classification (NCBI taxonomy): domain Eukaryota; kingdom Metazoa; phylum Chordata; class Aves; order Passeriformes; family Passeridae; genus Chloebia; species Chloebia gouldiae. The sequence continues at coordinate 6,338,435 of QUSF01000027.1, read as the reverse complement.
CCTGGAAATCTGCTGTCCCAGCCTGTCAGGATTGCCTTGTGCCTTCAGAATGATCAGCTCATTCATAGAAAAGAGAAGCTTTCTGAATTACTGTAATTATTTCAGAATAGAGAGAATTTCCCCTCCAATTTCCTCCAAGGATAAATCAAATTCATCCTATTTTGCCCTTTGCAGAAGCTCTCTTGCCTAATTGCTGGGAATCACCTGTCTTGGAAAGATGATTTCAAATCTTCCTTTATGAGACTATTTTGTGTGCTGGTCACCTAAAGTGCTCTACATGTTCCAAAAGCTGCAGATTTTGTGTTTTCCTGAGGTCAGATCCTGTTTTGGGCACACAACCAAGTGAGCAAAGACTCAACGTGAGGTGTTGAGGGAACACTTCACAAAATTTGGGATATGGAATGTCTCAGGGTTTCACTGGGAGTAATTTTGTCTAGAAGTGCCAAGAGTGGGGGACTTCACCAGTTTTTACCCTGGTGGAGGGGGGTCTCTGAGCAGGAGGAAGAGCCCTGAAAAGGAGCTGGATCACCAGAACAAGGCTGAGTTGTGTGTGCTAAGCACTGAATGGATAATTGGGGAATAACTGCTCCAGACCCAGCTTAAAAACTCGGCTGAGCAGGTAGAGATAAAACAGGAATAAGGACTCAAAGATGGAAGTGATCTGGATCATAAAGACATAAGAGGATCCCTTGTCTCAGAGTGTTTCCATCTGCCCGCAGGATAATTAAATTTACTTTCTCCAATCCCAACCTATTTTGAGATGTCAGTTTTCTTTGTGGGCTGGAGAAATTGAGTGTAAAACATGGCATTTGGACAAAGAAGTGTCCTTGCACCTAATGGACAGGGCCAGGAGGGAGCAAGGGCTCAGAGGACAGCTGAGATGTGGATGTGGGGAAGGTGAAGGATGAGTCAAAGCAAGGATGGGAAGCCAAACTGGGATGAGGTTTTGATGCAGGAAATTTGTCAAGTTCCCCACATAGGCAGAGTTGTGCCAGGGGCCAACACTCAGTGATGAGACTCAAGGAGAATCTGGAAGCAGGAAAAGAGGGCAGGGCAGGGTGGCAAAGTCCTGGCTGTTGTGATGTGCCTAAAACAGGGAAGGACTGAGACTGTGGGATCCAGGAATTGCTGGATAGGGAGGAATGGGCAAAAAGCCACAGTTTTGAGATGATTTACCAAAAAAGACCTGCCAGTTTTCATGTCAGCAGGAAGGTCCTTACACCAAGACATGAAGAGATCCTGCTGTTGCCTGGACCTTCCCTCCTCCTGCTCTGCTCCTCTCCTCCCTTCCCAATCTCCTTGGCCTCTCTCCCTGCTCCAGCTGCCCCACTGACTTCTTGTCAGCTCAAGCAGATCTTCCCAGAGCAATAAAAGGTCTCGTGGTGGGAAGGGGCTTGCCCTGGACAAAGCTGCAGGACCTCACACGGGGTTGTCCCCACTTCAAACCTGTGCCCAGCTCAGCTCTCCAGACATGGCCCCTCTCCCCCAGGGCTGCAGCTCCCCACCACTGATGGGGGGACTTTGGGCTCCACCACGGCTTTGAGTGGAACCATCAGCTCAGGCAACAAAGCCTTGCTGTCATTTCTGGGCAAGAAGTGGAGAAATGGAGGAAATCCAAGAGGTGAGGCAGGGAAGAGCTGCAGAGAGGGGAGCCTGGAGGTTGGGGGTGGGTGCTTGGCTGTGAGACCTCAGGGCTGTTCAGGGTGTAAAGTCCAAATCCATGAGGGTCCTGAGCACTGCTGGAGATGTGTTTGCTGTGGGAGGGGAGGGGAAAATGGGATTTTCCCTGAGAGGCAGAAAGGTCTGTGGAAATGAGTAAGTGCAAGGTGGGAAGTTAAACAGTCCTGAGCTCCACCAGGGTCGTGTCTTTGGATCTTTTCACCTTGTGTGGGGACAAGTGGTGGCCAAGGCAAGGGCAGGTGGCCCTTGGGGACCAGGGCAAGGCTGGGGAGTCCCTTGGGGACAGAGGCCACCACCAGCTGTGGCTGGAGCCCAAACAGTGATTTCTTCAGTTGCATTTGCTTTGCATTACATATAACGGAAAGCAAAACATTGCAGAGGTTTTCTCCCAAAGTTTCGGTGGCTGATTTAAAAGTGTGCAAAATTTTGCTCTCTCTACCCTGTTTTTTTTTTTTTTTTTTTTTTTTTTTTGTTTATTTGTTTTCCTGTTATCCTAAAGTTAGGACCTGGAGGGGACATTCCACTTCCATGCTGAAACAGAAAGTGTTTTGTGTGTTCCCTAGATCTTTTCCAGAATATTTTGAGGCTGTATATGGGCTTAGAGAACTGTAAACAATTTTTTGGAAAAACCAAAAATCTCAAGTAGCTGCTGCAAAGCACAAGACATAATTTTAATCTACTTTACAGGGAAGTTGGAAGGGATTAATTAAGCAGTTAATTGTTAACCTGAGCTTTATGTTAGTGCAAAGTACTGAGTAAATGTATTCATAAGGAAATGATGAGAAGTAAATTATGTTTTAGAAAGAAGAACCTGAAGAAGGGTCATGCAAAACTATACTGGAAGTGCTAGGGAAAGCTCAAAAACCCCTTTTTTTTTTTGAGCTGAGGAAATTGTACATTGAAGGTGGAATTAGGTACATAGCCTAGCTCAATATTCAAGAGGAAACTTCCTACCCACAAATTTCAAGTGTTCCTCCTTAGCTTACAAAGTTTTGAAGAACTTTCAACTTTTGCTTTCAAAAACACATTTTTTCCCCCCTTCAATATGACTTTCATTTTTCTGTTTTGGCTTTTCTTTGTTTGTTTGTTTTGGGATATTTTTGAGTGGTTTTTTTTTTTATTGGGTTTTCTTTTTTTTGTTTGTTTGTTTGTTTGATTTGTTGGGTTTTTTGTTCTTATTTTGGGGTGTTTTTTGTTTATTTGGGGTTTTTTGGAGTTAGTTTTTGGTTGTTTCTTTGTTGTTTGTTTTTTTTTTTTTGGGGGGGGAGGTTATTTCACTTCAACCTGCAGCTTCACCTTTCCCTACCCATTAAATTAAGGCTCTAGCAAGCTGCAGGGGAGTGATGGCACAGAAGAAGAACAAGAAGGAAAACAGCAGAGCTCTCACCCCAACACGCGCCCACAAAACCAAAATCCATCAAGATCCCCTCGATGACCCCGCAGGGATCTCCCACCAGCTGCTGCCAGAGCCCTACAGCAGAAAGGCCCCAAAGAAAGTTTTGTGCTCCTTGGTGTAATCCACCAGCTTGATGTCACTCACGTTGACCATCAGCTTGTCTCCCACCTCCAAGGAGACAACAGCGCCCAAATAAATGGGCTGGAACCAACCATTGCCGTTCTCACTGAGGGTCTTGGTGCCCGTCAGCAGCTGGGTGGGCTCGGGGTAGCTGTCGGTGACCTTGGTGATGATCTCAGTGACAGAGCTGGCCTTGTGGCTGCTCTCAACGGGCCCTCGGAAGGTGACCTGAGCGTACACATAGTAGTCCCCAGAGACAGGAATCACCAGGGCGTTGCTGGAATAACTCAGGTTGTTCTTGGTGAAGGCCAAGCCTCGCTTGTCTTCCCACTGCAGGATGGGCAGGTGGCTCCCCACGGCGCTGGCCAGGTCCTGCTTCTTCACTGAGGGAGAGAGAGGGAGAGGAGGGTGGGTGAGGTGGTCACAGCCAGGGGTGTGGATGGAGAAATCTCTGCTCCAAAAGGGGAGGAGTTTAAACAATTCCAGCAAAATCCTGAGGCAACGGTGTTCTTATTTCACAGCTTGATAACTGAGCTGGATGGGCTGCAGGACAAGTGTCCAGTGGTATTTTCCCACCGGGTGTCCAGGTCTGAAAGCCAAGGGTGTTCCAGGAAGATCTTGACAGTGTAAGCTGTGCCTGTAAGGGGGTCCTGGTTGTGGGTCAGACCCCAAAAGATGAGCTGTCCCTCCTCAAGACTGAGTCTCCTGGCACTGGGAAGCAATGGAGATGGCTTTACCTTCCCATCTCACCTATTTCCAGAGTGAAAACCTTTTCCCAGCACTGGGACACTCATCCTAAGAGCTGGGGACCTAAGGGTTGTACCTAAGGGCTGGGGACAGGAAGAGGACACTCTAAACCACCTTATCCTTCAGAAGGGGTGGATTGAAATTCTGTTTCTTAGAAAGACACTGCTGAGCTTGCAAAATGCCCACACTGGTCACCACAATGTGTCACCAAGCACTGGGACACTTGGACTTCTCTTCCTGACAAGCTTCTTCTTAAGGGGCTTGGGGCTCCTCAGCCCTGCTCCTCCTGAGTGCTCTCAAGGACAACTTTTGTAGAATTGCTTTTGCTTTACCAAGGTCACTGGATTTATCAAAAACCCCAAAGACCTCAAGAGGTCTAATTCCAAACCAACACATTATATTTTATACCATTTTTATCCCCATCTTTCTCTTTTTTCTGGAACAAAATGCTACGTTTGGAGTCAGCCCCAACATTCCTCCAGGCTTTTTTTCCTAGTCTTGTGGTGAGCTGATTACAAGCAGAGCTCCAGTCCTGGCCCCAGCATCAGTCTGATCCAAGCTGAGGATGCTTCCCAGCCTGCAGGAGAAAAATTAGGGAATTGCTGCCCTTGTGCCTTCACGACTTCGATTTCTCACACACAACAGAGAGGACAATAATCCTCAGCTTTTGCATGCTTTTCTGCAGGGAATCAGGACTTGTCTCTGCTCTTTACTGACTGCCACATGGAATTGTTGTGCTAAAACAGCAGCAGTGGGGAGAAGAGGATAAAAACCATCAAGATTATCTCAGGTATTAAAATGAACCTGGAAAATGAATGATGAATGCTTAGAAAAGATTGAGGGAACAGAGTTCCAGGAACTGAGACCTTTTCAATGAGCTTGTGTTCATGTTTAAAGTTGATTTTTATTCAGTATTTGGGGAAGGGGGGTGTGTGCATGAAAAGGGGGGCAAATGGGATGCAGGTGAGGTAAGGCTTTGGAATTCCCTTGGCAATAACCATTAGGTCCATCCTGGGTGAAATGAGACTCAGAAAAAGGCATGTGCTCTTGTCCCAGTGGCATCTGTTTCCCTCTTTTCCAACAATAAATAATCCATGCAGAGACAGGAAGCTGTTAGGAGTGCAATTCCTTTTACATTCTGAGTAGCACAACAAAATAATGACCTTTTTGGTTTTTTGGGTTTGTTTTTTTTTTGTTTGTTTGTTTTTTGTTTGTTTTTTTTTTTTTAGTTCTGCTGAAATATCAAATCCTTCTGATCTTTTCCCAGGAGGCAAAGTGGATGAGGAAAGTGTTTCAGGGAAGGGGAAGACAGACAGGGATTATGGAAGCAAGGAAAGTTAAATTACAGAAATATTATAAAGGTTAGAGGCAATGGGGCTTTGACACTGAGAGGGGAATAAAAGAAAGTGAAAATGCTGCTGGTCTGCCTTCATCTGCATCCACCTCTCAGTTTAGGGACTGTCTGAATGCTGGGAAAAGCTCAGCCAGCTTTGGATCCCTCTAAGGTTTGCATCAGCTTGGAGCAATTCATCTCAGAGAGCAGAGGAAATCTTGTTTGAGGTGGGAAGGATGAGGAAAGATCAGAATACTTCCAGAAAATGTCCTGAGCTCTATTCCATCTCTAGAATTTTGGGGGAAACTTGAAGAGAAGCTGCCTGTGAAATATTCTTTTCTTGTAGAATGATGCATTTAAAATGTCAATGACACTCAATTCCACAATTAATTTTTATATTAGTTATAAAATAGATTTTATTAATTATAGAATATGACAAGATCTAAAATGAACTACATGACTTCCTAACTTTTAGAATTAGTCAGGTTTCACAACTTTAACCTCCCTTTTAGGATGAATCTCCCTCTATTGATGCTCTCTATTTTCAAGTTAATTACTTTTCCCCATGCTTTCAGTAACAGGAGAATAAAATGAATGTTCAAGTGCTTTTTATTACAGCACAGCTCCTTTTCCAGCAGCAGCTTTATATTGTACTTGTCATTTATTTATTTATTTCCTAATTTCTGGAGCTCTACTTCCTGCAAATATACCTATGATGCTAATTCTTAAAGGAATTAAAATCTGCTTTTAATAAGAGATTCATTGCCACATCTCCTTCTGTTTTCTCACTATAAATTTCTGGCATCCCTTAATTCTCCTGTCCACAGGACAGGTTCAGTCCCTTGCTGGAGAATCCCTGTTGCCTGTCAGATTTGGGATATATTTTGTGCTGAATTTTCTGCAGTTCTTAGCAGCAATGGCAGAGCCTAATCCTGAACTCTGAGTCTCAGCAAGAGACTGGAGCCCTTGTGGGGCAGGCTCCTGTGTCCTCTGGTGCTCCAGTCATGCCCTGAGGATTTAATAAAGGGAATTTGGAAGCAGAAATGAAGCTCTGCCCAGATTTAGAGGGGGTTTGGGACCACTGCAGCACGAGGAGCACGAGCCAGGTCCTGCAGCATTGGTCCCTGTGCCACAGGCTGGTGGAACAGGCACTGCCCTGAATCCTGACCCCAAATCCAACCAAATAAGTGGGGAGGGGATGATGGCAAGGCAAGGAGAAGCCACAAATGAACATCAATGCACAGGAGAAAATGGGCTTGGAGGGAGCTCTGAGCTGGCTATTGGCACATCTCAGTAGGTAAAGTCATCAGGGAGGGGAGGTCTCAATTCCAGTCTGGATGAATAAAAACTCTCAGTGCGAGTTAAAAAGGCCAAGAGCAGCTGGAAGATTTATCATAAAGGAACAGACACCAAAACATGGAGCTATTCTGCTACTGCCAATTAATCAGTGCATCCCCAAAGAATCCCATCTAATTCTCACTCCTCTCCCTCCTCTGCTCTCACCTTCACAACAGATGTGCCTAAAACTAGAAAAAGACAGAATAAAGGTGTGGAAGAGATTTCCTGCAATTTAGGATTTGTAGTCTGCCACCTTCACGCTGAACCTGAGGTGGGGGAATGTAACAAGGATCAGGAGAATAATTATTCCTTTTACAATTTCTATGCACAAGTCATGGTTTCTGAGAAAAGAAAGCCAAGGTGGAACCCAGGATAGAGTTATGCACAGAGCTGAAAATAACAATACATATTTTCTGCCTGCAAAGTGCTGTTGAGCTGGGAAAGTCATTGCCACAGGGAGAAGCACCAGGAATATGTTCAGGCTAAAAAGGTCAAAGATAATCCATAGATATTGTGTTCCTTGATGACTACACAGCACAGCACAGAAAGGAGAGAGAAAATTCCTTTAAGTTTCCCCTTTTCTTGCTCCTTTCTATGGCCAGCAGTGACTGGCCCTCAGTGGAATGCCAGAGAGGATGGACACAGTCCCAGGGAGGCCTGGGAGTGATAGTGAAGGAATTTTTGTAAATATGGGGGCTGAAGAAATTTGGAGAAAACTGCTGGGTGTTTCCCTGTGGCAGCTGGGGTTTTGTGCAACCCAGGGAAGTTTCCAGCAGCAGAGCAGAGCTTTGGCTGCTCCTCTGAGTCACTGGAGCCTCTGGGTCTCTCTGCCATGGGGGATTTAAAAAACCAAAACCTTACAGCAGCAGACATGGTCCTCTTGCTCCTTAACACTTGCACTTGAACAAAGATGTGATTGTGGACAAGGCCAGGTCAGGTTTGGAGCTCCAGAAACCCCCGTGCCAAAGGGAAAGGCACCAAGGATGGCACCAGGGAGGAGCTGGTGGATCAAGGAAAGGAAATTCTGCTGGGAAATGCATCAGCCCTGAGCTGCAGATTGATGGGACTCTGGGGGTGTATTTGGATCTCTGCAGGAGGATTTGAGAGAAACATCCCAGTTTCCAAGTTTTCAAGTTACAAAATTCACCCTGGGGCAGCACTTGGGGTGTTGGGGAAGCCTCTGCAGTGAGCTGTACTTTGGAGAGGGATAAATGGCCTCAGGCCAGCTGGAAACTCTTTGCCACTCACTCCATCCACACTGGAGCCAGACAGGAACTTTTCTCTGGGAATACCTAAATTCTCCATGTGGGTGGAGCTTCAAGGCTGAGGTGGTGAAATGGGGACCTTGGAGGTGCTGGCAGCCCCTTGGAAAGGCATGGAAAGCTCTTGGAAAGGCCTGGGCCTGGCAGCCCACCCTGTGATAGGATTTGTGATGGCACCTTCCTGAGACAACATAAAAGCTTGGAGGGCTCAGCTTGGAGTCACCCTTTCCCTTCTTGCTCTGAAGTGTGTTAGAGATTATTTATAGGAATATGGTGTGTGTGGTCTGAGTCAGGCCTTGCAGAAAAATAAAATAAAACCGGCCTGATTTGACCTGATTTTGCTCCAAAACTCGTAATTCTTACCAGTTCACTGTTCCATGAGAGCTCACATGAGCTTCTTCCCTGCCTTTTCTGGAGGATTCAGCAGATCACTGAGACATTAGGTACCTGTTCCAGTCAGTTGCAAAAGCTGGTCATTCAATAAAAGAAACAGCTCGGAAAAGTGACATTTCTGTCAGCTGTCCCTTCGTGGGCCCTTTCCTACAGACACACTGCACTCAGTCTGGCATGCTCCACAAGGCAAAGCTGATTATTCTGCTCCCCATGTTTCCTGCAACACCTGCTCCTATCAGATCCACAAAGACCAAGGTTACTGAACCACAACATTGGCTGTAAAAAGGATTTAGTTGTGAACAAGAATTACCTGTCAGATGAGCTCGTGGCTTCTCTGCGCTGGAAAGTGTGTCTGTAACTGAGGGAAAAGGGAAAAAAAATGGTGTGAGGATGTTTGCTGCTGTTCAATAATAAAATTACAGAATACCCTGAGCTGGAAGGGACCCCAAGGATGATCCAGCCCAGCTCCCAGACCCCCCAAAATCCCACCCTGGGTATCCCTGGCAGCGCTGCCCAAAGGCTCCTGGAGCTCTGGCAGCCTCGGGGCCGTGCCCATTCCCTGGGGAGCCTGGGCAGTGCCAGAACCTCTGAGGGAAGAATCTTCCCTAAGTCAACAAAAGATGAGTGGTGAGTGATGTCCAGGAGGAAATGTGCAGGCCCTCTCCCTGCTGCAGAGGTCTGAGTGGGGAATGATTCGCTGTGATCCCTCAGTGACACCCCTGAGGTAATAAACTGCAAACGAGGGAGTTTGTCAGAGCTGCTGCAGCACCAGCAGGGCACATTGTGGCTGTGCCCTGCACTGCTGGAGGGAGAACAGAGACGAAGTGTGAGGAGCACGGGCTCCCAAAGCCCTGCTCGTGCTTCTCCAGGGAGTCCCACTGACCCTGCAGAGCTGTGGGGGAAGCCTGTGCCTGCACAGCTTTGACAGCCTGGGGTTAGAAATGCTCCCATTTCACTCTGCCCACGGTTATCTCCTTGCATCTTCCCCCCAGTGTGGCCAGGCTGGCTTGTCTGGGCAGGGATTGGGGTGGTGAGGGCAGAGGGCAGTGGGGAGGTGTGCTGGGATTGCAACACCGGAGGGGAAAGGGTGGCAAACTCACCAGCAGCCACTGCTCGTTGCTTCAGAAAGTGAGCGCCCCTCTCCTCTGTGACCTGCAGGGGACAGTGACAACAGTCAGCTCAGAGGTTTTGTAGGAATTATCCCAGAACATGAACAGCTGCAGTAACATCAGTGAATTTAGATGGAGCATTTTGGCAAAAAGGTGCCCCGACATGTCTTTGCTTCACTGCAAGACATTTCTGCTGTTGGTTTAGAACTGCCTTCACCTCTGACAGGGTTCCAGGACCCGGGGGGAGGTTTGTTGGATTCTGAGCTGGACAAGCCCTTGGCACACCTGGGGGAGCAGCAGCAGAGTGGCCAGTGTGACCCAGCCACGTGGGGATGGTGACCAGCACTGCTGCTTGGAGCCTCTCTGCCCTCAATGCAGGCACAGCAAGCAGAGCACGGTGAGAGATTCTCCTCGAGGCAGGGCAGGTCTGAGCCTTTACTGGAGCAAAGGTTGTCCACAACAGGAGCAAAGGTTCTCCACAACCAGCAGAGAGACTGAGGTGGATCAGCTCCACCTGCCTTTTGTCCTGCACCCGGACTAAGCCTGTTCCTTAGGTCAGCGTGGAATTTTGGGTGACCTCCTGGGGAGGCAGGAGCTGAGCAGAGCCGAGGGAGCAGCTGCAGGGTGAGCTCTGCTGCTCGGAGCCTGCACTGGGGAAAAGCTCATCCTTGCTCTCCTCTGCAATTCCCTTCTGGAGCTGGGCACTCCCATTCCCCTCGGGCAGGACGTGGCCCTGGGCACTGCCCTGCTGCCACCGAGCTGCAGCAGCTCCGAGGGACTGACTGTGCCTGTCACACCGTGCCTGAGTCACCTGCTGCTCCTGAATCACCTGAGTCACCTGAATCACCTGCTGCTCCTCCCGAGCCACCCGGGCACGGCACGGCCGGGGCTGCGCGCCCTGGCAGCTCCAGAGACAGCATGCTGGGAGTGCTGGGGGTGCTGGGGATAATGGCAGATGTTGGGGGATGCTGGGGGTGCTGGGGATGCTTTTGGATGCTTTGGGATGTTGTGGGATGCTGGGGATGCTAGGGGATGATGGGGGATGCTGTGGAATGCTGTGGGGTGCTGGGGGATGCTGTGGGGTGCTGGGGGATGCTGGGCATGCTGGGGGATGCTGCCTCTGCATCTGGCCTCGCAGGGCTGTGAGGAGCAGCCCTAGAAGAAGCCTGGGTTGTGCTGACCCTCAGGGCTGACCTCAGATCTGTCAGGAACCCCCATCCCAGAACATCATTCAGGAGCACACAGGTGTTTTTTATGGGCAGACACCAAAACCACACTGAATATACTGAATAAACTGAATAAACCAACCCAGGTCAGCTCATAGCAAAGTATTTGAGGCACTTTGCCCAAAAACAAGGAAACAGTATCAATATCTAGATGCAGAAACTGGCTGTGTCTCACAAACTTCAAACATTGCAGGAGAAGGAGAAGATAGATAATTTATATTGGCTGCAAAAGGGGAATGTTTGTGGAAGGAGAGTCAGCCTGCCTGGGGCTGGGGGCTGCTGGCTGCTCCAGGAAACCCAAAAATAGTTTAAAGCTTTACTGGAAGTAAACATCCGTGTGCTCCTGCAGAAAGCAGTCATTTCTAAAATAGCTGCTCCAGTGTGGTGGGAAAAAATGGAGAAGGAAAACAGTAGGAAAAATTCTCTTTTTTTTTTTTTTTTTTTGTATTCCCTTGTCCACCTGTACACAAATGTGTTGCCCAGCCCCAGCAGCCTCCTGGCAGAGACTGGTGTGAGCTTCCAGTGTGGGGCTGAGGGAAAATCGGTGCTGTGCTGTCCAGGAGATTCCTGAGCCTTTCATTATGTGTGAGGGGTTTCAAAGTGCTGCTTTCTGTGGTGATTAACCACGAGTGCCCTGTTGGTGTGACTCAGCCACAGCCTGGTGACTTTGTCCCTGCCCTGGTGGGAAGCACAAGGTCAGAATTAAGGCTTTCCCTCACACTCCCTTGGCTTTCAGCCAGCTGTATTCACCTGGGAGCATATTTACACATTCCTTGTGTAGCATTTCCTACCTATTTCCCAAGTGACTAATTCTCATTAGTGATCCCATTCTCTAAGGATTCTGCAGCCAGGGAAATAATCAGTCCCAAACCTATATTTAAGAATGTAACTTCTGTGGAACTGTTTACACACTTGAAGCTTAACTTCTGCTGAAGTTCCTTGTATGAACTCGGATGTTGCAATCCAAACAGAGGTGGCAGGAAAATGGGAAGGAGAGCAAGAATTTTGCTTCTATATAAAAGATAACAAAAAGGTTTTGTTTAAACCTAAATTTACTTGTTTCCTAAGAAATCCAGCTGGAAGCTCCAGGTGCAGGAGCTGCATTCAGAGATGCTGAAGGACAGAGCAGATAGAGCAGGGGCACACAGCAAAGTGTGAAATTATCCTGTTGCTTGGCAAAGGTATGGCTGTTCTTTTTTTTCCTAATTGTGCTATCTCATAAAGGTGTAAATATAAATACAAATCTCCTATAGAAGACGTTTTAGCAGTAGCAATGCTGCATAATGACCAGGTGTCAGAAATACTTGTCCTGAATAAGCAGAGATGTTGTGCATTGATGGGGAGGGAGAACTGAGACAATACCGAGAACATTCACACAATCACTGCTTTTCTGTCTTTTCCTTTTCCTGCTCAGCTGTGGTTCTGAAAAGTTCACAGCTTCAATTTTCCCTTTGGTTACTGTGGAGCGCCCAACCACTGAGTGATGTTGAAAATCCCACCTTGAGCTGACTCAAGGACAGGAGCTCTAATGATCCCAGGGATTGCTGCGTGCTGAACACTTCTGGTACCACAAATGTCCAACCAGCCCTGGTGCATTTATATCCAGGTATTGCTACACCCCAAAAGAAGGGCTGCTGTCCAATGGCATGGCAAGAGCAGCTGGCACTGCAGGCACAGGGACTGATAAGCAGAAAAGCCCCAGCTCCTCCAGGCACTCCACTTCCAGCACTGCTCCACAGGGAGGATCTCTGCAGGCCATCTACATAATTTTTTCCCATAATTTTCTCATAATTTTTTCCCATTTTTTCTAACTCCCGAGATGCTGCATGGCCTGGGCTGGGAATTTTTGTCAGGAACTGGTCTTTGCCAGTAAAACCTGGCTTCAACCAGAACATTTTGCTGCCCAGTGGAATGCTGTACCCAAGGCATGTGCTCACAAAAACATCTGCATCCAGCAGCAGTGGCCAGGCAGGGATTTAACTGGCGCTGGCTTTGGAAGGGGAATCCCAACACCTGGGCCCATCCAGGTGTGCTTGCTGCTCCTCCCCAGGCATTTCTCCTTCCCCAAAGATCAGGAAGTCTTTTGAGGTTCTCCTTGCTTTGTGGGCAGGCCATGAGGGCAGATCTCTCCTGGGATTTGTTGCCAGTTTTCTGGCAGGATCCAGGTGGAGCCCCTGGGATTTTCCTGTTCCTCTTGCTCTGCAGCAGGTCCCTTCTCCACTGCCAGCTGGCATGGCACAGACCTGGCACACAGCTGCACGTCCAACCCCTGGGACAGGGTTTGGAATTCCTCTTTATGCTGCTTGTGGCCCTGAGGTGCCAAGGATGCCATGAAAAATAAACCCAAATACCAACTTCTCAAGGCCACAGGACTTGATGCTCTGCTGGGTGGGATGCTGAGGCAGCCAGAGCTGCTCTCCTGTGTCATTCCATTGATGGTTTTGGGAACTCAGCCCGAAACTTGGCTTCCCTTTGAGGAAGGATGTCCCTTCCTCCAGCAGGGCACCACTATGGCCTTAATACAGATTTTCCGCTAGCAACACAAGCCACGTGTTCTGGTTCCAAAACCCCTTTTTCCTCTCCTCACTCTGGACTGAAGCACAAAAGAAAGTGATTTCTCTTTCCTAAAGGAGCAGCGGAGGGAGCCTGGAAGGTGTCCAGGGAAAACCATCACCAGGCTGCAATTATTCATTCAAGATACTTTGCACCATGACACACATGGTGGCCCACACATGCTGCTGTAATGACATAACTTGCTCTCCTTTTTCCTGAAAGGGACATTTCCAGCGAAAGAGATGAGTTTGCATTCCTTCAGAGGCACCAGGTGACACCACGAGCACCCACGGCGAGGCAGGGATGGCCTCACCCTGCGGGCAGCGTGCCCAGGGACACTCCCCTGTTGCACAAACCTTCCCGGGTTTCCCTTCTCCTCTTGCTCCAGGAAGGACTCAGGAATTCACTCCATCTGCTCCTCGCCTGCTGAGTCCCTCCCTCCTCCCAGCACTGTCCCCAGAGCACTCGAAGGTGACAATCGTGTGTGGGCAGAGCTCTGTGGGGCAACCAGAGGGCTCCTCCCATGGGCTGCAAGGGTCAGGAGGCCAATACTCATCTGGGGCAAACTCAGGGCTGCCCACTCATCCCACAGTGCCCAGGGCACCCACACCCCAAACCCAGCGCCCCAGAGAGCTCTGCCACACATGGCTGGTCCCAAAAGTCCCAATCCGAGCTGTCAGTGGGGCACATGAGGGCAGAGCCATTTAGCAAACTTTGAATGCAGAAAGAAATGCAAAAAGACATTTTCCTGAGAGCTTTTATGCCCAGAAATATTCCCAGGGACAGAACCGCCCTGAACCTGCAGGCTCCTGGGAGATATGGCTCCTTGGGGCATTCAGAGCCAGCCACACAGGCAGGGACAGCACCGATGAGCACAGAGAGCAGCAGGGTCAGTGATGAGCACAGACAGCAGCTGAGTGAATGAAAAGTCGGCAACAGGCAGGGCCCAGCTGAGGTGCAGCTCCTCCCACGGCACCCAGGGCACCCCGCCAGCCCCAGTGACCTTCCTCTTCCTCCCTGGGACTCGCAGAGGTTGTAGCTCATCTGATCACCTCGTAACATCACTGTGGAAGGATGACGTGTTCCTAACTGGGAGCAGGTGCATGGGAATGCACACCAGCGTTGCAATTCCGACCGTTTTCGTTGTGCTCTTCCTCTTAAGAAGCCAAACCCAGTCATTAAAAAACCTTTTCTCTGCTAACGCTGCCAACAGGGTCGCAATCCAGGAACACTTTGGATTGATTAAAGAAGTTAACATTTGATTATTCTTCCACTCCAAGACTTCAAGACTGAACTGTTCTTCTCTCATGGGACACAAACAAACCCAGAGCAGCAGCAGAGGCTGCCCAAAGCACCTCGTGAATTTTACCCCCAACCTCGAGTAGCACCCAGCTTTCCAAGCTCCTCCACGTTCAGCCTCTGCTCTGCTGTAATTCCACATTTCCATAACTGAAGGCCCTGAATCCTCTCAGATCGTGCCCAGCCCCTGAAGAAAGCTGTGCTTTGGCACCTGCAGGTAGGGCAGCCTGGGTTTCTACAGCTGGGACCGACGGCAGTGACAAAGTCAGGGCAGCATCACAGCTCACACCCTCAAGGAATTGCCAGCTTTAACAGCCCGAGGTTAGAGCCAGGCCAGACAGAGGATGCTGCGCCCTGAGCTCGGCATCACTCGGGCAGAGCAGCCTCGGGGTCACAGCGGGGCCAGCGCAGCCCTGGGAGCCACCAGCGGAGGCGCGGCCGCGGCTCTCGCCTCCCTAAACATCCCCGGGCTAAACGTGAGCCAGGTGACAAACCTGCCTTCGAGGCCACTGCAAACCAACCCCCCTTCCTAGGGCCCTTAATCCTGCTGATGAACTGAGGAATTTCAGACCTGAAGCTAAAATTCAAAGCTGAATTCACCAGACCTAGAGCATGGGGTGTTCCTGCTGAACTCAGCCTCCCGTGGGAATGGGCACTTGCAGGAGGAATGGAGCAGGGTGGAAGAGGGTTGGAAGCAGCAGAGCAGAAGTTAGTATGGCTGGGAGCAAAGTGAGAGTAGCTGTCTGGCAAAGGAGAAGAGCTGAGAGGAGCCCCGGACTTAGAGAAAGTTTTAATGGGGAGTTAAAAACAGGATGCAAAGTTCAGGGTCAGACTCTTAACTGTCTCAAATCGGATCTCTGCAGAAGTTCACATTAATAATAATTTACTATACACTAGAGCTGTAGCTGTCAGCCCAGTGACGGGTGACTGACCCAGTGACATCAGCAGATCTTCCTGAAATCAGACACTGAGAGGGGAAGCCACAGATTTAACCCAAAAGAAGGGAGGGAAATGAGCCATAGCATCAAAAATCTGGCAGAAATCAGTGCACAGACAGTGATTTCCACCAAGTAGTGATTTTTTTTTTTAAGGATTCCCTATGGCACAGCAATAAAAGTTTCAAAGTCATATACTCCTGAAACCAGACACTGAGAGGGGAAGACTCAGATTTAACCCAAAAGAAGGGAAATGACCCATAGCAAAAATCTGGAAGAAAGCAGTGCACAGACAGTGATTTCCACCAAGCAGTGATATTTTTTTTTTAAGCATTCCCTGCGTCACAGCAATAAAAGTTTTAAAGTCATGTACTCCTGAAACCAGACACTTCGAGGGGAAGCCAGAGATTTAACCCAAAAGAAGGGAGGAAAATGCCCCACAGTGTCAAAAATCCGGCAGAAATCAGTGATTTTTTTAAAGCATTCCCTGCAGCCCAGCAATAAAAGTCTCAAAGCCATGTACTCTGCTCGAAAGTGAGGAACCGTTAGTTAAAAAGAACGAGCCATAATCAGATTTATCCGCAGGGTGAGGAAGAAGGAATGCCCCGGCGAGCCTCGCGCGTGCCGTCGAACACGAGAAATTCATCACGAGCATTCAACGCGCTCCAGAGCGGCTCCGTTGGGAGGCGCGGACGGGACTCGGGTGCGCCCGGGTGCCTTACCTGGCTGCCGCAGGAGCTGGGCGCTCGCAGGTTCCCGACCAGCAGGTAGGCTATGGGCAGCATGAGCAGCAGCACGGCCAGCAGGCAGAGCAGCAGCGCGCAGCGGATCCTCCTGAGATCCTGGCGGAGGCGCATCCCGGCGCCGAGCCCGCTGCCCGCAGCCTCCGCGCCCATCTCCACCGCGCTCTCCATGCCAGCAGCGCCGGGCTCGTCCTGCGAGGGAGCCGGGCACCGCCAAACCTCCTGTGGCGCCTGCCCTGCATGGAGACCCCCATTAAATAAGAGCTGTCGCGAGTGTGGGAAGGCACCGGCGCGCACACCCTCCCTCCCTCCCGAGGAATGCACCGCCTACAATAGAAACCCGGCAGGAACAGCGGGAGCGCTCCCCGCGCTGCCGGGGCCGGCTCCTGCCTCCGACCGCTCCTGCTCCCCCCGCTCCCTGCAGGAGGAAGCCAGGAAAGTCCCGGTGGGCGGAACCAGGATCAACCCTGCTGCTGCTGCTCCTGCTGCTCCTGCTGCTGCTGCCCGGCTGCATCAGCTCCGCAAGATTTTCCGCCTGGCAGAGGGAACGTGAAACCGATGGGAGTGAAAGTGGGAAGCAGGGGGAGAGCGAGAGGCAGAGGCGAGCGGAGCCCGGCAGTTTCTTCTTTCCCAGGGAAAGGGGAAGAGGCTTTTGGGGAAGGTGAGATGACAGGAAGCGAGTGACCCCAAAGAAGGGGTCCGGTTCTCTGAAGTGTTGCTTCATCCCCCCATTTTAGCAGAATTCACAAGAGGCTTCCCGTTGCTCAGTGTGCACCTTTTGCACCAAACCGTGGGGCTTAGGCCCAAAATTGGATGCTTGTCTGCTCTGGGTCTCATTTTCTTCCAAATCATCTTAATTAAAAATCTTAACAAAACGTTGTGCTCTCACAGGAGTCTGTTATTGCTACTAGGACAAGGGTGATTTTACTGTACTTGAGGGGAAAATGATGTCAGTATTACTTGGCTGACAGCTGCTATCCCTGACAGCAAAGATGGGCTGCAGCCTGTGGAGATCCTCTGGAGCTGGTCAGCAGCACAGCTGGGAGGAACAAGTTCTGCTGGCAGCTGATGTCCAGCTGGAAGGGTTCCTGTATCCCAGGAAAGTTCCTTCCTTTCTCCCAGCCCCTCTGCAGCAGCCCACCCTCCCCAAGGAAATTCACTCATTTAGGAAGTGCTTGGCATGCAGATGTTGCCATTTAGACTTCCCCAGACTGCTGAAAATCCATTTTTTTTTTTTTATCCCCAGGAAAGTTCTCATTAAAACAGAAACTTTCGTTGAGGTGTATGTGCACACACAGTGATGTGCAGGTGCTTCTCCTTTTTCCCTGGGTAGAGAAACAGTCTGGAAACTTCAACATGATGAGAGAGATTTGGTTCCCCGCAACCACCCCCCCCCCATGAAAAGCTGTTCAGATTTGGGCTTTTAAAAATAAGATCAAAGAAAGAAAACTATTTTCTCATGTCCCAGGCTGTCTATAACATCCCTTTCCCTTATAAAATTCAGCCAGCTCTTCACACTTCAATGACATGGAAAAAAAAAATCTTCCTATTGCAATGGTTGAGTGCAGCTCTTGATGTTCTGGAGAGCTCCAGGTCATGCTCTGAGCAGAACATGTGATTTGGTCAGCGGGGCTGATTGAGGCTGCCAGCAGCAAGAAGGGGATCCTTGCCAGCAGAGCAGAGAGGGAAGAGACCAGGGAAAGAGAAAGTGGGAAAGAGAAAGTAGGAAAGAGTAAGCAAGAAATAGTGAAAAGCAGGAGGTTTAGGGAGATAAGAGAGAATCCTGGAATGGTTTGGGTTGGAAGGGATCTTAAAGGTCCCCTAGTTCCACCCCCTGCCATGGGCAAGGACACCTTACACTGTCCCAGGCTGCTCCAGCCTGGCCTTGGGCACTGCCAGGGATCCAGGGGCAGCCACAGCTGTGCCAGGGCCTCAGCACCCTTAAAGGGAACAATTCCCAGTTCCCAATCTCCCATCCATCCCTGCCCTCTGGCACTTTGAAACCATTGTCCCTTGTCCTGTCCCTCCAGGCCCTCGGACAGTCTCTCTCCATCTTTCCTGCCAGCCCCTTCAGGCTCTGCAAGGCCACTGAGGTCACCCCAAACTTCTCCTCTGCAGGTGAACAATCCCAGCTGTGCCAGCCTTCCCTCCCAGCAGAGCTGCTCCATCCCTCTGATCCCCTGGTGCTGCTCTGGATCTCTGCAGCAGCTCCAGCTCCTCCCTGAGCTGGGGCAGGGCTGGGGCAGCTCTGCAGGTGGGGTCTCAGCTGGGCACAGGGGCAGGATCCCCCTGCCCTGCTGCCCACGCTGGGCTCAGCCCAGGGCAGGGGGCTCAGGGCTGGGGCAGCTCCAGCTCTCACCCAGCACAGCTTTGTAAAACTCCTCTGGCTGTGTGCTCCAATTCCAGCCAAACCACATCACTCCTGTCAGACCTTAGACAAGTGACTGACTCTGTTCCCTTCCTTAATTCACTGTTTATTTTCCTTTTAACTGTAAAACCTTGGGGACAAGGACTGCTCTCTGCTTTTACAGAGATCGGATCTCATTTCAGGGTAGGTGTGGCTCCATTTATCCTCAAATAAAACTCTTCTGTGTATTTATGTGAAGTGCTGTGTAGACAAGTGATTTTTTAACCTTTTTTTTTTCCCTCTGGGGTCCCAGTTGCATATTCTAGAGAAAAATGCTAAAAAAAACTATATTAATATTATGACCACAAGTGTCAAAACTAATTTTCTCTTCACTGTGAATGCTACAAAAAGCTGAAAATATATTCAAGGCATGAGTCTTGCCAGCAGATGGACAAAGATATCTCTGAGGAACACCAGGAGTTTATTTTTATTTTATTTGGCAAGGATTTCCACGGGAGCCAGCTCTGAGTTACAACAGCTTGTGAGAACTTTTATTGGCCTCAGCCTTCTTGCAGCAGTGCCCTGCAAATCTTTGGCTGGAAGAGGAGGAGAAGCCAGAGCCTCCTGAGATGAGCTGGGAACAGGCTGATGCTCTGCCCCTGGCATGGAGGCTGGGCTCAGAATTTGCTCTTAAAGATCCCAGGAGAGGGAGGAGAAATTTCTTTTTTCCTGTGCAGACAAGCGTGCCTGGCAGAGAGCAGCCTGGTACTTGCCAGGAAAGGACTCAGCGAGGCAGCTCTGGAGCTGCCAGGAGAAACCCAGCACTGGAGTGCACTGGGATGGACTGGGATGGACTGGGATGGACTGGGATGGACTGGGGTGGACTGGGATGGACTGGGATGGACTGGGGTGGACTGGGATGGACTGGGAT
>QUSF01000027.1:6306113-6318667 GCA_003676055.1 Chloebia gouldiae | reverse complement strand
GGATGTACTGGGATGTACTGGGATGAACTGGGATGCTCTGGGATGTTTTGGGATTGTTTGGGATGCTCTGGAATGCACTGGGATGTTTTGGGATTGTTTGGGATGCACTGGGATGCATTGGGATGCTCTGGGATGCATTGGGATGCACTGGGGTGCTCTGGGATGCTCTGGGATGCACTGGGATTGTTTGGGCTGCTCTGGGCTGCACTGGGATGCTCTGGGATGTTCTGGGATTGTTTGGGATGCACTGGGCTGCACTGGGATGTTCTGGGATGCTCTGGGATTGTTTGGGATGCTCTGGGATGCTCTGGGATGCACCGGGATGCTCTGGAATGTTCCTCAGCCATCCCTGGCTGCACGACAGAACCCTGGGGAAGCACTAAGGTCTCATCCTTCCTGTGAAGGGCTCTGGATCAGGGCAGGCAGGGCACAGACAGGGAGGGTCCTGCTCGGCCGTCAGTCATGTCACATCATGTCACATCATGTCACATCATGTCACATCATGCCACCCTTCACATGTCTCCTGCTGCTCCCCATTTGTCCCCAGCTCCTCTCTCAGCCCAGACTGTTGTGCAAATCCTCTCGCTCTTGTCAGACATGTCCCAGCCTGTGATCCTTGAGTAGTTTCTACTGATTACAGAAATCTGCAGGGGTTATCAACTGCTGCTGCAGCTCAACGAGCTGTGAAGTGGGCAGATGTTCTGCTGGAGTGTTATTGTGGGGCTCAGAGAAGTTTTGGAAGAGCTGGAAAAGTATGAAAGGAATTAGGGATCCAAAGAAAACAGCTTGACACTGGGGCACGTCACTGCCGTGCTGCTGAGTTTTCTCTGCTGCCTGAAGTGCTTTTTGTTCTCCCTGCGTGTTTGTGCCTGATGTGTCTGAGGGCATTTTGTCTGAGGACAAGCTGGATCACATCACAAGTGAGGAGAGAGAAGTGCACAGGGATGGTCTGACAGCTGTTCCTGTCTTTAGCATGGAAAATTCTCATTATAGTGAATCTTTATTCATTCCTTGTGTACATCAGGTACTGGCTGTGTTCAGTTTTTGGGCTCATCATGACAAGAAGGACATTGGAGTGTGTCCAGGGAAGGGAATGGAGCTTGGAAGGGGCTGGAGCCCCAGGAGGGGCTGAGGGAGCTGGGAAGGGGCTCAGCCTGGAGAAAAGGAGGCTCAGGGGGATCCTGTGGCTCTGCACAGCTCCTGATGGGAGGGGACAGCCAGGGGGGACGAGCTCCAGTCCCTTGATAATAAATGACAGAAGAAGAGGAAACCCCCCTGCCAGGGGAGGATCAGGTTGGATATTAGGAGGAATTTCTTCACTGAAAAGATTATCAAGCCTTGGCACAGACTTCTCAGGGCTGTGGTGGTGTAACCATCTCTGGAGGGACTTAAAAGCCATGTGGATGTGGCACCTGGGGACATGGCCTAGTGGTGGTCTTGGCAGTGATGGGGGAATGGTTGGACTCGATGGCCTTGGAGGTCTTCTCCAAGCTGAATAGTTTTATAGTTGGATGACTCTATGTCTGTCTTTTAAGTTTTGAAGCTTGCACTGAGCGTGGAGAAAAAAAATACTTGAGCATTCAAAGCCCATTTCACAGATTTTCTAAGTGTTTTCAAAGTGATTTTTGTTCACTGTGTAGGGAATGCTTCATGTTTTATTTGCATCACCATTTCTGCTGAATCCCGAGAGACTGCGCATGGAAAGACAAAGCACAGAGGATCCCTCAGCTGGGAGGAGAGGGGAAATCAGGGTGTGAATTTGCTTGATCTCATCATTTCCTTCCTGCTTGGTGTTTGGTTGGATCATCTGGAGTCTCCCACCAGGGGCTTCACGTGCCAGAGGTGCAGCAGGACTGGAGGGGAGGCAGAGGGATGGGAGGGCTCCTCTTGGCATGACCAGCTCTAGGATGTCTGTGGAAAGGTTTCCTCGTGGGCACGGGCAGGGGAGGGGCTGTGTCCCGAGGGGCTTTCCAGGGCACTGCTGGTCCTTGCACAACTCCTGACCTCCCGTGAGCAGAAGCAGGGCAAACCCTGCTGCTGTGTGGAAACATCACCCAGTCAGGCTGGGTTTGGCAGCCAGCAGGAGATGGGGACCAGCTCCTCAAACACCTCTGGCCATGGGATGTCATCCCCTGTCCCATCTTATGTCATCCACACGGGACGGGAAGGAGTGGGAGGTGCGGGACGGTTCCCACCTCGCTGCCGTGTCCCTCCCGTGACCTCCCAGCTCCGAGCTGCTGCACGGCTCCTCCTGCCACCACTCTGCTCTCCCACGCACCCGACGGAGCCCTGGGCTGGGCTGGGCGCTGCTGAGGTGGCAGGAGCTGGCAGGAATGTCATGGCCCAGAGGGATGCTGCTCCCACATGTCCTTGGCTCCAGCTGTGGAGGAGGCAGGGGCTGTGGGATGGCAGCTGAGCCATCTCAGGGACTCCGGGGGAGCCTCACAGGATCAGTCCAGGCCTGTGGGAACAGAGAATGACACGGTCAGCCTGGAATTCCGGGGTTTAGAGTGGTGCACGGGACACCACTTTTGCTTTTGCTGGAGATGTGCAAGGGAGTTTTGTGCTGTCAGGCCCAGCTTGGTTGGACATTTCCCCATCCATTCCAGCTCCAGGAATCTGGCTCTGTAAGTGTTCCCTCCATGGGCCAGGGCTTTGTCCCCCTCCTGGCTGTCCCCAGCGAGGTGGAGCCTTGACTCTGCCCCAGCCTCCCTGCTCTGGGTGCCTGGGTGTCCATCACAGCAAACCACAGCTGACTGCTGTTCTGTGATGTCCAGGGGTACTGAGGATACACAGAACAGCACCAGGGAGCCGTGGTTCTGCGTGACAAATGCAGACAGAAAATCTGCTTGGACAAAGCAGTGAGTGGTGATTCCCTAGACAGGATTGTGTGGTGTGGAAGAATGACTTTTTCACTGCCTTCCTTGCACACGTCACAGCTGGAAACAGCTGGACTTTTCCTTTCCCTTCTTTGGGAGTGATGCAGCCCAGAGCTGGCCTGAGTGAGCAGTGGGATCTTGCAGCTTGCTGGCTCCAGACTCTGAATTTCCCAAGTAGGGCAGTGTTGACATAGTCTGAGCTCATGGTCAGACTTAGAGCACAGCCTGCAGTGCTGTAAAACACTTCAGCTCTTGAGCTCAGTCTGCCAAAGCTTTGTTTCCCTTTTAGCCTCAGCCTTCAAGTTTCAGGCTGCTGTTGCCACGTGAAGTGAATGCTGTAAAAACCCAGAGGGTGGGAATTGTGTTCTTTCCCTGAAGGGATGCCCCATGCTCTCCCAGACAAAGCCTGCTGCTCCCTTAGGCACCAAGTCTGCCAAAACACCCCCAGGCATGGCTGGAGTGCCAAGTGACACAGCCGTGTGCCGGCTGGGCAAAGGAGCCAGAGCTGAGCACAGCCAGGGTGCCATTCTCATGTTCCTGCTCCCCAAAACCACAGGACATCCAGCCAAGGTGCCATTCCTGTGCTCCTGCTCCCCAAAACCACAGGGCATCGAGCCAGGGTGCCATTCCTGTGCTCCTTCTCCCCAAAACCACAGGGCATAGATCCAGGGTTCTATCCCCCTGTTCCTGCTCCCCAAAACCACAGGACATAGATCCAGGGTTCTATCCCCATGTTCCTGCTCCCCACACCACAGGGCATCACCAAATCCTGCAGGAACCTTTTCACAGGAGACCCAAAATTCAGAAGCAAACCCCAGATGGTTCCTCCCAGCACAATGAGAAAGGATTGTTTGCATGATGAAATGGAGATTTATGGATTTTCTCAAGTTCATCATGGAAGGTTTGTGTCAGACCTTTTCCACTGTATTTCTGATTTAGCTGCAGCCTTTGTTCAGAGGGTTTGAAAACCCACTCACAAAGGAAAAGGTTGACACATCAGGCTTTGCTTGGGAAGCAGAGAGGTGGCTGTGGAGGCACAGAGGGAGTGACACTGCTAAAGCAGAGCCCTCTGACGAAGTGCACGGACTGTGAAATCCAGGCACTTTATTTAATCCCTGTGCTCTGAGGAACACATAATTGTCTGTGGTGCAAAGGAGGGCTCCCACTGCGTCAGTCACTCTGATCACACCTGGCCACATTCCAGGTCTGGGGCCTGGCCAAGGACAGAGTCAAGGAAGAGAAATTAGCACGTATTTTTGTCAAGACCTCACTGTCCTTCTGTGTATGTGAAAAGACAGCAAACTTTGCTTTTCACATCTGGGAGTAATTCATGACTTCCCATGTGCCAATGATTTCCTGGCACTGATCAGGCTGTGATTTTCCCTTGAAATGAGGCAATATCATGGGTTTATTCCTGATTCAGCCATCCCTTGCCACACGTCTGCTATCATGTAATTTGCCCTTTTGTGCCATTCTGTGATAGCTTTATGGCTTGCATTGTCAGAGGTTTATGGATCATTTCCCATCGGGTAAATAAACAAAGACAGGGCCAGCAGCCTCCACTGGATTTATTTCAGAGTTCTCCTTCCCAAGAGCTTGCCCAGGAGAAGCACCTGACTTCTTGTGAGTCTTGTGATGTGCTGATCTGTCTACAAAAGTTGTTTGTGAGTGTGGTGATACCAAAAAAGTTCTTGTTGAATTGGAAGAATGCAATTAACAATTCAGTTAATTGCAATTAATCTAATGCAATTAATAGCTGTACAGGAAGAAACCCAGTGCCCTCCTGCTCTTTCTGGTTCTGGGGAAGATGCCCAGCCCTGAGCAGACCAGGATTTTACAGCTGATGTTACAGTTTGATTCACACTGAATGAACATCAGAGGAACTCACACAGAAATTTTATCATCAGCCTTCACTGCCAGGTGTTTATGGCCACCATCACATGAACCAATTAAATTCATAGAATCAAAGAATTCCAGACTTGTTGTTTTTTTTTTTTTTTTAGGAACCTTAAGTATCATCAGATTCCACCCCCTGCCATGGCCAGGGACACCTTCCACAACCTCAGATTGCTCCAAGCCCCATCCCACATTTCCTGAGATGGGACATCCACAACTTCTCTGGGTATCCCATTCCAGTGATGCCTTGTGAGGGCTGCCCTGGAACAGAGGCTGCACAGAGCTGAAGAATAAAGCAGGGATTTATTAAAGGATCTCCTCCATGGATCCACCTTGGGCAGCACCACAGCCCAGCCAGGGCTGCACCCAAATGCCCCAAAATGGCCCCAAAATGCACGAGCGCTCCCGGGGGCTCTCCCTGGGATCAGTTCTGCTCCATTGGCACCTTGGAGTTCATTGTCCCATTCCAGCTCCAGCCCAGGCAGTCCCACCCTGCTTGTTTTTCTCTCTCCAGCCCACGGGGTTTGTGCTCCTGGGCTGAGATTTGGATCATTTGTCCTTGGGGCCCAGCTGGAGCAGGAATTGTTTTGTCTCCCTGCTCTGTGCAGAGAGCTCAGCATCCCCTCAGATGAAGCCCAGACCCACAGACTAAAGCAGCACAGAATGTGAAAAATATAAATACTAAAACCTGAGGCATCACCAGTGCCTCATCACCCTCATAGTAAAGAATTTCTTCCTAAAAATGATGCATTAAAGAAACAAAATTATTGCCAGGATTTATTGAATTAATGCTAGGTTTAATGCTGGAGGCGTCCAGCTGCAGGTAGCAGACAACAGGCAGGGCTGGGACATTTCTGGAAATTACTCCCTGATACCGGCAGCTTGTCATGGCTGTGGTGAGAGGAGATGGATGGAATCTCTGCTGGGTCTAGAGGCTGGAACTGCAGAGTGGGGTGAGGGCTGCCTCTGCCCAGCAGAGGATGACGTGGCCATGCTCAGCCTGCTGGCCTCTTGATCAGGATTTTAAGTGACAATCATGTAATTTCCTGAGCTGGAAAGGACCCACAAGGATCATCCAGTGCAGCCCCTGTCCCTGCCCAGACCCCCACCAACCCCACCTTGGGCATCCCTGGCAGCGCTGCCCAAAGGCTCCTGGAGCTCTGGCAGCCTCGGGGCCGTGCCCATTCCCTGGGGAGCCTGGGCAGTGCCAGCACCTCTGGGGGAAGAACCTTTCCTGCTCTCCAGCCTGAGCTGCCCTGGCCCAGCCCCAGCCGTTCCCTGGCTCCTGTCCCTGTCCCAGAGCAGAGCTGGAGCTGCCCCTCGGGAGGAGCTGCAGCCCCGGGGAGCTCTGCCCTCAGCCTGCTCCAGCTGAACCAGCTTCTCCTCCAGGCCCTTCCATGTGTAATAATTACACATTTCCTGCTCTCAGCCTTTCAGCCCACTTCATGTCCTCTGCAGAAACCTGATCCTTTGGGTTCCCAGTGGGATGGGGCAGAGCATCCCCTTTGGGCTGTGCCTGCCGTCCCATCCCGTGCGCCCGGCGTGGGAGACTCCTCACTTGTATCGCCCTTCCCTTCCCTCCAACACACCCTTTCTGTTGACTGCAGTTCTGAAGAAGCTGCTTGCCCACACAAAACTCTTACTGAAATGAGGGATTAAGAAATAAATGCACTTAGCAGAGGCTGGCGAGTCTGCCTGCTGAATGTACAGTTCTTCAGGAGCTGAGCTTCACACCGGTGTTCTGTGAAAATGTGATCATGAGAATTTCAGTGATCCAGGTGGAAGTGACACAGGAAAGTACTCCAAGGCTAGTCTGGAATTTCTAGATCTCTGATGCATATCTATGTATCAGAAACAAAGCAGGCTGGGAAGGGCATATGGTTTGTCCATGAAATTTTTCTCAGGCTGATCTTATTGTTTCAGCCTCTCTCTCTCAGAGGCTCTGGATGAAACAGTGTCAGTTTGGGTCTTTTCATGATTTCAGGGGGATTTTACTTCTGTTGACACTGAGATTATAAACCCATCACAGGTACTTTTTTGTGGAATGTGAAGTACAGATAAACAACTGTGGTTTGTTATTCTGACCCTGAAAAGAAGCAGGCACTAATCCCAGCCAGGGAAGAGCTCCTAGAGTTCCCCTTGCAGTGGGATAAAGGCTTATTGTTTATTGATCCTCCTCCTGTACAAAGTATCCTCATTTGTTAATGAGAGCAAATATTTCATAGAAGGGGAGCCCAAATCTTTGCAGAGATGAGAAAAACCAGATTGTTGGGTGGACAACAAAGCACAATAAATTTCTTTGTGCTTCAAAACCTTTTGTCTCTCCCTCTTTTTCCTGGAGAACAATGGGTAACCACTGGAAATGTTGCCAGGCTTGCAGGAGATGCTCAGCTCTGGGGGGACAGAGACCTCTCAGGGCCAGCCTTTTGCCAGGTATGTCCACATGTATTTGCAGCGTGTCAGTATATATTTAGATTGTGAAGGATTATGTTTCTTTTTAGCCAAACCAGCTTTAAATTGAGCCTCTGTGACCTGGTGTGTGACTCGAGAGCTGTTGTCAGGCAGCATTAAGGCTCTTCCCATCCGTCCATCCATCCATCCATCCATCCATCCATCCATCCATCCATCCATCCATCCATCCATCCATCCACAAAGTGCTGACCTTGTCCCTGAAAGTTGCAATGTATGTGTCAGACAATGTGTGATTATGTTCACTGGGGTTTGGGAGGCTGGTTCAGCCCAGAGCACAGCCCGTGCAATTTATAAAGAGACACTGTCAACATTCTTTGAGGTCTCATGAGTTGAGTGGGCAAATTCTGCTCACGGTGAGCAAAGAAAACCACAACTTCCTGGGCTGTGAAAACCACAGCCTGCTGGCAGGAGAGGTGAGGGCATGGAAATGACAAAGGGGAAAAGGAAATTATCTTCATCTTGCACAAAATGTGCTGTCGTGCCTTTGAATGCAGAAGTGACATAAGTGTGAATGAAGAGGGACAGATTCCAGCCTTCACTTCCCTCAAGCTTTGTGGTTTTTAATACTGAACAGATTCAGGAATGATTAAAACATCTGTGGAAGCTGCACAGAAGTGCAGAACCCTCTCAGTTTATACAGAAGTACAGAAGAATCTCATTAGCTCTAGGCAGCAGCCTGTGTGGCTTCTCCCTGTGAAATGCTGGGCCAAAATTATCTCAACACCTGGGAAATTACTGTCCAGAGAAGCCCCTGGATCCCTGGCAGCGTCCAAGGCCAGGTTGCCCTGTGATGGTGGAAGGTGTCCCTGCCCATGGAATGGGGGGGAATGGAACTGGATTATCTCCAGGGTCTCTTCCAACCCAAAGAAGAGGTTCTATGAAATGCAGCTATTACAGGAACAATTCCTGACATATGCTTTTCTTGGGCAGATCAGGCCTATTTTTCTTGAGCTGATGCCCAAAAGAAGTTAAAGAAAACTGTATCTCCCCCAAAGGAAAAACCAATGCACTCCTGAGATGCCCCATTTGGACAGGAGGAAAGCTGGGAACCTCCTCCTGGTTATTTGAGGTGACATTTGAGATGCAGGAAGTCTCCTACCAGGACAAAATGTGTTTGCATTCATGTCTTCCAAAGGAATTGCTTTAGAATTCATCATTTGATTTTGATTTTGATTTGGGGTTCATAATTGGAACTGTTTGAAGAACGGGGACTTGTTGGAAGAGTTAATCGAGTGAATATATAAGAATGTGCCTTCAGCTTACTCTGCCTAACTACTGACCTGGGACAACAGAGAGCTGCACTTGCAGAGGGTTCACCTCCCAAATACTGACCAGGGAGAAAATAACTGCACCAAGCATCAGTGCAGACCACAAAAATGAGTAGCAATAAGATGGGACCTCACCAGGGAAGTGCCTGACCCCCAGGTCGTTGTGTAGAGGGGCTGCATGACCCAGCTGCTGCCACGAGCTGCTCAGTGGGGTTCCCATCCCTGGAGGAGTGTGGCCAAGGTGTGGAAGAAGTTTTACAGCAGCTTCTGTGAGCCAGAGAGAAGTTTGATAAAAGGATCCATGTTCACCCCTGGAAGAATTTTCTACCAAGGCCGTTGACAAAGAAACCAAGAAAGAAAGAAGGAGAAATAAGAGAAACCTGCCACTGCCTGTTCCAATGAGCACTTGGTTTGCCTTTCCTGAGCAATGAGTAAAGTGTAAACTTCTGAGTTTGTAGGAATGTAGAAAAAGCATGCATGCCATAATAAAAACAGTTTGAAGCCTTTTGAAAATGGAGTGTGTTGCTTTGTATTGTCTCTATCTCAGTTATGGCAGGTAGGATACAGACCTGAATTTGGAACACATCTGGCTTTGTGGGTGGATGTGGCAGTAGGATGAGAGAGCACCAGGGGAAGAGCAGAACCGGGGAAGAAATGATGGCCAAATGTCATGGTCAGCCTGTGCAGAAGGACCTGCTGGAGGTTTGGAACTGGATTTACACTTAGAGGGGCTGATGTGGGAAAATGGGACTGTCACATCCAAGGAAGGTGCTTGCAGCAGCTTGAATGCACCTGGATGAAGGCTGCTCTGATACCACCGTGTTTTGGTGAAAGCCCGGGTGGAATTAGGATGGATCTGCAGCTGTGAAGCCACGCGAGGATGGTGCTGAGAGGAGCTGGTGGGTGTGGCTGTGAGGCAATCCTGCCAGGCATTATTGCTCTGTCAGCTCCATGGGGGCAGGGACATCCTGAGTGGGGGAGGAAGACTTGTTGCGACAGCCCAGCCTGGGATGCAGGATCTGGGTAGGAGTCTGTGCAGGCTCCTCTTCCTGGCTGCCTTCTGAGGTCAGGAGTTTGCTGCTTCTTAATTAGGCCTTTCTCGCACGCCGAGGAAGTTAATTAGTCAATTCCTGAAACTTTCCAATTGGGCTGTGCTCCCTCACTTCTTGCCGTGGGCTCTCCTGGCACGGTCTCGCTGTGGGATGAGGAGCCCAGTGCATTACGCACTGGTTTTGTGGGTGAGCCCTCACCCAGCCCATGACCACGCTGCAGGACACGACAGGGCTGTGCCAGCGTGGACGTGCAACCAAGGGAACACAGACATCATCTCCTCCAGCGTGTCCACGAGCCTGGAAAAGTGATGAAACAGCCCTCGGCTCCCAGCCCTGTTGTTTGGGCAAAGCCAGTGAGTCAGGGAACTCTGGGGAAGAGAAGAAATGTTTTGCACCCAGCATCGAAGCTGAGATTTCCGGTGAGTGAAAAAATGGAATATTGCTAGAGTACAGCAGTGGCTCATGGAAGGATCTCTTGACGCAGAATGTGACTCTACCTCCATCCAAATGTGTTTTGACTACCTGATAAGGCTGATTGCTGCTAATTAAAGCTCATGACTTTCGTGGAGGTGAACTCTGGGCTGTAGTAGTCAGTAGACGTTATAGGTTGACCTACAGAAAAAATAAGCAATCAAACTTTTTTTTTTTCTTTAATGGAATCAAAGAATTAATTGAAAAGCAAAATTCTCTAAAAGCTTTATATGTTTTTCCCCACTTGAAGCCTCTCTGGTAAGGCACAATAAAAGGACAGTGGTTGAAGTGAAAGGTGTTACATGGGGAAAATGCTGAGAAACAGATGCTCAGCTTAATGGCTCAGTCTGTGCTTTATCACAAAATTATACCTAATCCTATACCTAATTATGCCTGCAGGTTTTATCTGTGAGTGCTTGTCATTTCCCAAGTTAAACATCAGCTTGTTTCTGTAATGCCATGTAAACTAATTGTTACTTACACACAGCTGTCAGGACATAATGCTTGGCAAAACGTCCTGCCTCCGGAATGTTCTATCAGCTGATCTGGTGGGATTTGAACCCCATAAATTAACACACAGCCATTGACAATGGGAAGAATTTTCATGGTTTTGAATCTTTTAGAGTAGAGAATGCAGGAATGTAATGGATAACTGGAGGTCTCTTGTAGAGAAAGGCTGTTCCCTTGTACTCTCCCCCATTCAGTTATTTAAGGCAAATCACTTCTGGTTTTACACTGATCAGTAAAAATCTGGTCTTGGTAGTCTAAGAACAGAAGAGAATTCAGGCTGGGGGAGATAATAATTCTATTAGACCAAATATCCTGGGGTCATCCTGGGGAAATAACAGAAACACTTGATGTTGCTTATCTAATTTCCCCTTGCCACACACGCCTGTCCTGTAGCTCCCACAGCAACACTCCCAGTTCTGTCCAGATTATGGCAGTGACGTGGCCTTACAGAGCCACTCCAGCCCCAAAGCTGTCCTGCTCCTCCAGGCACACGGTGAGTCCCCAGTGACAATCAATTTCCTGTTCCACCCAGCTCCAGGGGTGGGAAGGGGACAGGGAAGGTTGGAGGGAAGTGCTGGAACACTGCCATGGTAAATGAAACAAAATGCAGAAGGGTTTTAGTTTCTTTTCCTCATCCACTTCTTTTCTATCTTTCAGTGTCCTTACTACCAAGGTGAAGAATGAGGACCAGGACATTCAGAAACACCTGGGGAGTCTGAGCAACACATCTTAGAGGATCCATTTGGAGTACTGGGAGAGGCTCTGTGGTGTAAGACTGAACAATGAGAGCAGGGACACATTTCACACCCTGTCTCCTTCCCTTCTGCTGTCATAGGTGGATCAAACAAAAACAGCATGATTTCTTAATCTGCAGAATAATTTTACACTGTGTTCTCACTTCTTTGTCAGGTACAAGATGGTATCAGCTATAGCTGAAGGACTAATGCCTGTTTCTCTGTAATTAATATTGATTAAACTCTCCTCTCCTCTTGCTGGAAGATGAGTTATTGTGGAAAGCTTTAACATCTGTCTGTGCTGTGTAATAAAACTCTGCCATTTGCAGGAATACCATGTAGGCTGCCATACCATTGCCAGAAATCGTGCCTATTATCTGAAATTGTGAAGAATAGCAAGAGAGGAAAACATCCTAAATAATCTCATTTCCTTGAATAAGAAATGGTGTCAAGAAAATGAAGCTGCAGAAAAACCACAGGAGGATCATCACAGTGACTTCTACAGCTTTCAGCAAAACCGTCTTGATAAATAAAGACAAATCTCTGTGTGTTTATTTGGAGCAGACACTGGATGAAAGATGCCCCTGTGCTTCCTTTATCCTGTTCCACTGAGCCTTCCCCACCTGATGGGAGGAAAAGAAGGAGCTCAAATCAGGAAGCTGTTTCTGCCTCCCTACCTAATTTAGAGTCTTTTGTGTTTTGTTTTTCCATCAATTTGTTGAGACCCAATTTCCCTCATCTTCCCAAGTTCCGCTCCCCTCTTGTTCTCTGGGTCATTCCAGTAACACATTTTTACAATGATGAATCTTCTTCCAAATTCCCAGTGGGATGTCTGAGCCCTCTGGATTTTGAGGGTGCTACCTCAAATCTTGGGCATTAATAGGGAAAATCTCCTTCACTGAATGACTTAGGACTGGTGTTTGGAATGAGTAATGGAAGGGCATTTGGGGTCATGTGGTATCAGTAATGCTGGAAATGAAACACAATTTAATTTTAATTTAGTTAAACACAACCTTCCAAGAAGATTGGAAGAGAATTGTATTACTAAAAAATTGTTCTTTTGTCACTGGAACTGTCTCATGGTGTGACAGCTACAGGTTTGATCTTGCCACTGCTAAACAGAGATGATACTTGAAATTACCTTTCTCTGGGCTGTCTTCAGATGTTTCACTTTGTTTTCTTTCAGTACAGAATGAAACGAAAGGAGAGGAGAGGGGAGGGAGAAGAGAAGAGAAGAGAAGAGAAGAGAAGAGAAGAGAAGAGAAGAGAAGA
>QUSF01000027.1:6243558-6306103 GCA_003676055.1 Chloebia gouldiae | reverse complement strand
GAGAAGAGAAGAGAAGAGAAGAGAAGAGAAGAGAAGAGAAGAGAAGAACTAGGGAATGGAAGTGAAAACCTAGGGAACCAGGCAGGAAGTCTTCTCCTTCATCTAGATCTAGAGTCTTTTTTTATTTTCTCCCATGCCTTTCTCAAACTGGGCTTGATCCAGGAGGCTGCAGCACCTCTGCTCTGCCTCCATTCACGGCACGTCCCCAGCCTGCAGAACCTTCCTGTGTGTGCCAAGCCAGCGGTGCCACCCCTGAGCCACGCTGCAGCGGGCAGCAAACGCGAGCAGGGGCAGCAGCTCTCGGTGGGGTGGCTGCTCTCCCGGCAGGGAATCCACCTGGAAATCACCAGCACCCCTTGCACAATCCCTGGCACGCACCTCCCGCGCGCTCTTCTTCTCTGGGCTTTGAATTCACAACAGGAAAATACAGCCTGGGATTCTGGGCTTCTCATTTCACATAACCATTCATGTTGGATTAACCATTAATGTTCCAAGGTCACTGAGCCCAGCCTTTGTGAAGCACTTGATGATTTAATCAGAAATTGTTATTACTAATATTACTGCTCTTAATATTACTACTGGTATTGTTATTGTTGTTATTGTTATTAAGTAAATTTCCTTAATGGCAGATATTACTTAAATGCTAATAATATTTTCACCTGTAATATCAGTGTTGTTTAGGTCAGTCTCTGCTCTTTAGGACTGCAGATCTAGTATGAAAATACTTTTAAAATCTTCCCAGATTGCATAACACAAAAGTTCTGCTGTTTAAAATAATGGCTGGGAAGAAAAGAACGGCAGAACTTTATGTGCAAAGAGAGTGAGATGCAAAAACCTCAATCCCAAAGTTCATCCACCCCTTGGCACCTCACACTGAGCCATGTCAGAGTTAACAGAGCCTTTCTGCTAAAAATATTTTTCCTCTGGAAAGAAAATTGGCTCAAATCAAGTGAAAACTTGGAGGAATGATGCTGTCAAGAACAAACATCAACAGTTTTCATTTCAATGATATTTGATTGTCTTGTTTCAACTTAGCTTGACTTAATTTCAGAATAATCCCTCTTTTCTCTGTTTTGGTAAAAATTAAAAAACCCCATCATGACTCTACTGCAGTTAAATATTGGACAAATCAAGGGATTATATTCAGGGAATAATTTTCAGCTTTTCATTCTGTACTGAAAGAAAACAAAATGAGACATCTGAAGATGGCCCAGAGAAAGGAAATTTCAATATCATCTCTGTTTAGCAGTGGCAAGATCAAACCTGTAGCTGTCACACCATGAGACAGTTCCAGTGAGAAAATAACAATTTTTTAGTAATACAAACAGTATTTTCACAGAATATGGACAAACACATATCCAGAGCTGACTGTGTTCTGATTTCACTGGTCAGAAATAATTGTTGCAATATTTTCCTCTGCAGAGTCTTTATTTATCTATTTGTTCATTTAGAAAAAGGATGTGCTAAAAAATAGCAGCAGAATTTTGAGCTGTTCCATGATGAAATGGTGCAATCAGCAGTGTGTTTGTGAGAGGAGCCCAATGGCACAGTCACATCCACATCACCGTGGTGTTACTTCAAGGATCTGAATCCGTGATTGTCAGAGTTCCTATTATTAGCTCATATTCCAAATGCTGTTTGAGGTTACCAGAAGGAGTTCACTGGAGGTTCTCTGATCCTCATCACTTCTCAGCTGGCCTTCCTCTTTTTTTTTTTGAAGGAGCCTGGGAGTGACTAAATGCAGAAACACCAAAATTCAGGTCTGAGGTCAGGCTTAGGCCTGACATATGTTGGATTGCAGCCAGCTGGGTCGATGGATTGTTTTACCTTTTGATACTTGCCCTGTGCCATGTCAAGTTTTCCTTGACAAGCTACAGGAGCACGAAGGCTCCTCCAGCAGCCAGAGGAGCTGGGGACAAGCTCCTGAGCCCAGCTGTGCCCTCAGAGGCACACAGAGCTGTCCCTGTGTCTGCTGGGACCCACTGGTGTTGTTTGGTCCCCCTGTGCCCAGCTGAGACCCCACCTGGGCTGCCCCAGCCCTGCCCCAGCACAGGGAGGAGCTGGAGCTGCTGCAGAGATCCAGAGCAGCACCAGGGGATCAGAGGGATGGAGCAGCTCTGCTGGGAGGGAAGGCTGGCATGGCTGGGATTGTTCACCTGCAGAGGAGAAGTTTGGGGTGACCTCAGTGGCCTTGCAGAGCCTGAAGGGGCCAACAAAATGGAGAGAGACTGTCCGAGGGCCTGGAGGGGCAGGACAAGGGGGAATGGCTTCAAAATGAAAGAGAGTGGGTTTAGATGGAGATTAGGAAAAAATTCTCCCCTGGTATGGTGGGGAGGCCCTGGCACAGGGTGCCCAGAGCAGCTGTGGCTGCCCCTGGATCTCTGAAGTGTCCAAGGCCAGGCTGGACAGGGCTTGGATCAACCTGGGAGTGGAACTTGATAATCTTTAAAGTCCTTTCCAATCCAAGCCATTTGCTGACTCTGTGACTATGAGAACAAGCTGTTGTTTTCTGATTCTGTGGGGGTTATCTCCCTTCTTTCCCAGCTGGCAGCTCCTAAGGAAGTCCAGGATTTTCAAGACCTTTGGTCACAGTCTTGTGTTGCAACAAGTCCCATCTGCTCACTCCAGCTTGGAGGCCATATGAGGCTTTGTTGTGGTGCTTCACGGCAGCATCACATCTCCTCCACGTGAGTTCCCACCAACTCTCTTTCCCCACCATCCTGCATGTGTGAGAGGTGGGCAATCATGAATCAGAAGCTTTTGTGCATCACAAACTTTCCTGTGGTCACTTTGAACACTTTACAGGAAGGACACGTGGTGACAGCTGCCCACTGCACATTTCCTGAGGGGAATGTTCTGGGGACAAAGTTGATGGGCACAACATGCCAGGACTCCTTGTGGACTCCATGTTGAGGATGTGGTCCATGATTAACACAGAGCAGAGGATTAAGTTGGAAAATAGTTAAGGAAAATTTCAATTTTTTTTTTTTGGTTGAAAGACAAGATTCACTTTTCTCACTTTGCTGGTCAATTGGAGTAGCCCTGCTTAATTCAGGAAGCTCTTCAGCCATGATGGAAAAATTCCCAAGGATGAGAGAAAAGTTCCAGAAATAGTGCAAAGCTTGATATTCTCACACTATTATTCACATTTCCAGTGAAAAATACCTGCTTCTATCTCTGGGTATGATTTACATAAAGATGCAGATGGAAAAAAAAAATACTAAGGTGTTGGAATCCCACGCATGTGACCACAGGGGCTGAAAATCCCATTGCTTGCCTCAACACACCCTCTGAAAAGTGTTTCCTCTCCTCCACTGTGAGTGGGGGTGGCTGAGAAGGCCACCCCCACGCAGAGAAACTGCTCTGCAGCTCCTTGAGGAGTGAGGCACCGAGGAATGATGTGGGTGGATCAGCTCCAGGGAAACCCGGGCCTGCCAGAGGGAAAAGGGATTGAAAACAAACTTTTTTTTTTTTTTTCTTCACCTCCAAGTACTTGTGCTTGAAAGGAATGCAGTGAGAGTCACCAGAGTTGTGGTGGGGTGACACTGCTCGTTTGGCCCAGGGAGGGGAAAACACCAAAATCCAGGGAAGAGGAATTTCACCTTTTGCTCTGTGTGCAGCTGGCAGTGCTGTTGGGTTTGTGGCAGTGCTGGGAAAATTTGGATTGCTTGTTCCTAATTCAGGGAAATCAGTGTAAGGAGTTCTACAGCTTTGGGTAAAGATTTGGGACAGGCCTCATTGCACCAAAATGATGGCAAAACCAGGTGTTTTCTTTTTATCTTGTTAAAAGCCAGGAGAAGAGAGGCCAAAAAACCAAGGGGCAAGGTTAGGGCTCTCCACTTGGTGAGAATGAGACTGTGTTGGGAATGTAATGTCCATTTCTGGATCAGAAGACTGGAATGGAATGGAATGGAGTGGAATAGAATAGAATAGAAT
Organism: Chloebia gouldiae; assembly: GCA_003676055.1. Taxonomy (NCBI): domain Eukaryota; kingdom Metazoa; phylum Chordata; class Aves; order Passeriformes; family Passeridae; genus Chloebia; species Chloebia gouldiae. The sequence goes on along the minus strand of QUSF01000027.1, from coordinate 6,302,167 downwards.
AGAATAGAATAGAATAGAATAGAATAGAATAGAATAGAATAGAATAGAATAGAATAGAATAGAATAGAATAGAATAATCTCAGTTGAAAAATACCTACAAGGATTGTCTCATCCAACTGCCAGACCCCTGCAGGGCTGACCAAATGCTAAAGCAGATTCTGAGGGCATTGTCCAAAAGCCTCTTAAACACAGCCAGGCCATTCCTCTCCAGGAATTCTGGTCCAGCCTTTGACCCCACTCTCTGTGAAGAAAGGTGGAGTCTGAACCTGCCCTGATGCAGATTTGGACCATTCCTGTCCCATCCCAGGGAGCAGAGATCAGCACGTGCTTCTCCACTTCCTAGAGATGCTCAGGGTCCTGCCCAGCACAACCTGGCAGATTTTGAGGGAGCTGGGCTGGTTTTTTTTGGCAAAAGGGAGCCAGAAAGTCCTGGCAGTGTCAGATAATGCACTCAGGGTGCCCCAGTCCTTTTAGGAGATGGATGATGGAAGCTGGGATAACCTTTTTCACTCAGAGGGTGATAGAGCTCAGGAACAGGCCCTCAGAGAAGTGTCTGAAGCCCTTCCCTGGGAAGATGTCAGGACTTGGCCAGGGAAAGCCATGAGCAAACTGATCTTGTGCCAGTCTTGCTTTGAGCAGGAGGCCAGGCTACAGATCCCCAAAATCTGGTCTAGCCAAAATACATATTTATATCCACCTGTAACTCTTTCAGCCAAGGACTTTGTTTAATTAAAGCTGACAGTGTTATTAATAATCATTTAAATAGCACCCTTGTAGTGTCAAGTTTCTCATGTCTCAGATATTGTGCAAAGTGAAACAATCATTGATTATGCAGCCAGATTTCTGCTATTTCCTGAGCTAACTTCCTCCAGCTTTGCTTAACTGGGAGAGTGGCTGGCAAGACACTTTTCCAACACATAACTCCAGCTGGGGATGGGTCCAGTTATTGTTGCATGAAAGTTTACATAGCAGAGAAGTTGCTTTTCCTGCGATATTTTTCTGGGGAAATGTTTGGATGCCTTTGGAGGTAACAATTGCTCCCTGAAAGGGGAGAGATGGCCACGTGCCCCTGCGAGGATTAGGATGAGGCAACACTGGCCAGCAGAGCAGGCAGCACTGCGGATTTTATCTACGTCATGGCTTTATTTTCCTAATTGTGAGATGATGACCACGATGACCACGAGGTGGAAAAAGCAGAAGGAAGACTAAAGCAACTGCTGTGAGTCAGCAGGGCCAGAGGTTTGTGGAGCTCTGCCTGTACAGCTGCCTGGCAGACCTTCCCTGGTATGGAACATGCCCAGCACACAGCCAGGGCCCAGCTGAGGTTTCTCTGCCTTTGGGGTGTGTGTGGGGCAGAGTGCTGGTGAGGCAGGGAGGACCTCACCCTCCTTTTGGCCTCTTCTGGGTCAGAGGACATGTTCACCTCATGGGTCCCGAGCAGATGTGGAGCACACTCAGCCTTCCCAGGGGATGTGCAGGTCCAGGAGGGCAGGAGGCTTTACCTGGCTCTGTGGTGGCCACTGGACTCCCTGCCATGGGAGCCCACGTGCCACAGATGGCTGGCAGCAGCCCAGGAAGGAGAGGAATTGCAGGAAGTGTGTGGGAATGGGTTGTCCCTGACAGCACAGAGGAGCTGTAGGACAGGGACGTTCTCTGGGCCAGGGGAAGCCCAGTCCTTCTCACAGCACTTCCAGGTCTGTGGTTGCCCACAAGTCAACAGTGAAGGAAGCGTGGAAAAGGCTGACCACTTTCTGGAAGCTCAGCCAAGGCCACTGGGGTCAGACAAAGCAGAAAAACCAAGTCTCCAGAGCTGAAATAGCCTGTTTTTCCCTCTCTCTCTTTCTGCGGTGAGAGAACATCCCAAGCTGCAGCCAAGGCCTCTGATGAGTAATTTATTTAACTCTGTTCAGCTTTTCTTTTCTAAAAGTTTTTCTCCCCAAAGCCAGTCTTCCCATCCTGACAAGTGCAGGTTAATTGTTGACTGGATTGGCCCAAGTCCTGGAGTCGTTCAGCTCCCTAGCAAGATCCCAGTGATTTTGCAATGTCTGGTAGGGCCTGCTCACACGTCGTCTTCCTGATTAAAGAGCCCCTTATCTGTGTGCTTCAGAAGAAGACAAGAGCAGCAGAAAACATGTGCATGGCTCCTTAACATGCCCAGTGCAGAGTTAGGCACGAAGGAAAGAAATTAGGATGGGAAATGTAATGGGACCTTGAGGTCTTGCACTGATGTTAATGAAAATAACAACGTAAAGCAGTGACCGATGGGCTGCTGGCTATTGTGTCTTTGATTAAAATGAAATTGATGTCCATTTAATAGAATTGATGTCCATGTACTATGCAAGGCTCTCGAAGCAGGGGAGAGGCAGTTTCAGGGCACTGTGGCTGCGGTGGCAGGAGCTGGATGCTGTAGCTCACGGGCAGGTCTGAACACATGAGAGCTGGGGATGTCCCAGCATCCCACACCGGGACCAGCCCCGGCAGGACGTCACCGTGCCCTCGGCACCTTATGTAACTTGTTTTGTTCCATCCTCAGCGAGAGGCCAGGAGTGAAAGGGGAGCGTGGAAAGCAGGAGGCAAATTGATTTAGCTCCTGGGCTTGTGGTTTTCGCCCTGCTGCTTCTCACTCTCCTCCCCCCTCCTTAATGGAGCTCCTTGCGCAGTTTCAGGAGAAAGTGGCAAAGATGGGATCACTGCCTGTGCTGTCCCTGGATAAAGTCTAGCAGTGAACACATTTAACCAAGCAGTTATCAGATTGAGCAGCACTTGCTGGCTCCTGGCTGCAGCACTCCATCTCAGGTCACTTTTGCTTTTAGCAGGACAGTACCTGTTAAACATCAAATATTACCACAGAGTTTTGCATTGTCTGTGATCAACCACATCTTCCACTTGCACAAGACTTGTGTGTGGGCCTCTTTCCATGACTGAGATGATCCCAGATTCTGCACAGATTCACAGTGGCCTCTCCTGCATGCTGAGCAAGCTGCCAACAAAGCCTTGCTGTTGAAATGTGATGGGTGCTGACTGCCTCAGTGCTTGACAAAATATCTCTAAAATCACTGCTCTTTGCTCTGCCTTGAGTGATTTCCTCCCATTCCCCACCAAAATGAGTTGCTGGATGAACCAGAGCGTGGCGGTTTTGTTGATTTATTCAGGAACCTGCAAGATATCTTTGGTTAGATTAAGATTTGCCTCTTAACCTTGCACCTTTATTTGTCACTCTGCTCCTGCTGGCTAGGAAAGGGGCACAATGCTGAAAGTTTTTTATTTGAGCCATAACAGCAGGAGAAGTGCCAGAAGTCCCAAAGAAATGCTCTGGGAAAGAGAATTCACAGGGAAAGAAGGAAGGGAAAAGTACAGTTCCAGGGGTTTTCCCTGACTCACCGTGGCCATGGGCTGCCCAGGCCTGGCTTTATGAAAATCAGGCTGTATGACTTCATGAATGCCTTGGCCCAAACAAAATGTGCTGGGTTTGTGCCTCAGCCCAGGATGGGCTGGGAATGCTGCTCTGCCAGCCTGGATGGGAGCTGGGCTGGGATGGCTCCCCAGGGAATGTGGCAGCTCCATCCCAGGGCACAGCTCAGGGAGGCTGAGGGAATGTGGAACTCAGAATGCTTCTTCTGGGCAACTCTGCTCAGTATCTGGGAGCAGGGAAAGGAGGGGAACTTGTCCAATTTCATCATAAAAATGAAAGTAATGAGAGAAATGCACATAAATAAATGCCTAAATATCATTTCCAAGGTGAAATCCAGCATCCAGCAAGGATACTTCCCTTGGAAGCTGGATGCTTTCAAGGGAAGTTGAGGAGAGTCTATGATTGTTTACAGCCTGTGATTAATTTTTCTTCATATTTTGTAGAAAATAATTAGAAAAGGATTTGACTTTCCATTATATGAGACAGACAATTATTTTCCACCATAAGCTTACATCTTTTTTGACCATTCCTTCTATCTCAGTACAATGAGTCCTAAACTCTAATAAACATGTTAAGATCGAATTATTTCAAGTAAACTGAAATATCCTGAAAAACAGAAATAATGATTAAACAGCAACGTTTTGGACAGAGGAATACACTGAAATTTCACTTTCAGAGAACTGAAGAGAGTAGCAGAATTAAACTTCTTCTTTGGAAGACATCTCTCTGCTAGTAGGTAACCCAATATGGGATGTACAGTTGAAATGCGTCCAAACTATTTTTAGTCTGTGCTTCCATGCTGGATTGATTGTGCTTCCATGGCATTTGGATGCTGGTCAGGAGCATTGGGGGAACTGCCTTGGATCCCTTTGTCCCAGGGCTGATCCCACTGGGGAAGCTCATCTGTATGCAATAGTGAAAACTCGTCTGTGAACGCTTCTGGGCTTTCTACAAATGCACCTGTCAGTGTTTGCAGCTTCTCTGAGAACATTAATCCCCAGGTTTTCAGCACCCATTTGTGATGGGGAGTTGGAGTAGTGTTTGATGTGTTTCAGGTGTGTTTCATTGTGGATCAGGAAGCAAAGCTCAGACAGGATATGGGCAGATACTTTCTTGGATCATTTTGTGCAAGTGCCTTTGGAGGGTGGTGAGATAAGGGGTACACCTCCAGCAGGGCTTGAAATGAAAACATCTCATGGTCCCTGACTTGCCAGAGCTTGCAAAGGATCCTGAGCCCAGCTTTAGTGTCCCTTTGCTGCCCTGTGCTGTCAGTGCAGGGACTGGCACAGCCAGGAGCAGGCAGGGAGGTTGACAGGGGGTGTGATGGAAAAGGGACCCTCACTGGGGGCCAGGAAAGCACCTGCCTGCAGGTGAGCCAGGCCAGCCTCTCTGTCTGCCCTGGAGCAGCACCACTGCTCCCAGGATCACTCCTGGGTGGTCCCAGCCTCATGCTGGTGTGGGATTTGTCACACCCAACCCACCAGCATCCCACACTGGCACTGCCCCATGCCAGCACCACACCTGAGACAAACTCTGCTCTCAGGCTGCTGTGGCACAGCCATCCTGAGCGGTGGCAGAGCTGGGGATGATCAGAAATGCTGTCATTTCAAGTATCTCAGTGGGTTTCTAAGCAAGCTGTACATTCCCTCTTTCAGACTCCTTGGAAAACCCCAGGCAAAATCCACTCGGAGCCCTGGCAAGATGACAGATCATTCTCTGCATCTTGCAAAACAGTCTTTTTCTTTCTCCAACTCCCACAAGAGTTTCTTGTGAGAAGAGGAAGCAGGCAGTGGTGTCCCGGTGCCCTTCCACTACAGAGTTTGTGTCTGACTGTGTTTGCAGGACACCTCCCAGTGACGTGACCCTCCCCAGGGTGCCGGAGGGAAGGTCACAGAGTGCAGCTGGAACACAGAAAATCAACGTAGGAGAGAAAAGAACTCGAGGAAATGGAAAGAGGAAGAGCTGGCCAATGCCTTGCAATTCCTGTTTTTCTTTGTGGTGAGAGGAAATACCAAAGAAAAGGCCTAGCACATATTTTCCAGGGATTCCCTTGTTTCTAAAAGAGAGACATAAAAGCCTGATGGCAACAAGATGGTGAGGCAGAGCTGGAAAATCAGTGAGGGAGAGTGAGCACTCTTGTGATGCCTTGTGAGGGCTGCCCTAGAACAGAGGCTGGACAGAGCTAAAGAATTAAGCAGGGATTTATTAAAGGATCTCCTCCATGGATCCACCTTGGGCAGCACCAGAGCCCAGCCAGGGCTGCACCCAAATGACCCAAAATGGCCCCAAAATGCACGAGCGCTCCCGGGGGCTCTCCCTGGGATCAGCTCTGCTCCATTGGCACCTTGGAGTTCATTGTCCCATTCCAGCTCCAGCCCAGGCAGTCCCACCCTGCTTGTTTTTCTCTCTCCAGCCCACGGGGTTTGTGCTCCTGGGCTGAGGTTTGGATCATTTGTCCTTGGTGCCCAGCTGGAGCAGGAATTGTTTTGTCTCCCTGCTCTGTGCAGAGAGCTCAGCATCCCCTCAGAAGAAACCCAGACCCACAGACTAAAGCAGCACAGAATGTGAAAAATAGAAAAGCTGAAACCTGAGGCATCACTTGGCTGCCCAGTGCTGTTCCAGGTGCTGCTGCAAGGGTGTGTTTGGAACAACATGGAAGGATGGCACAACCTCCTCTGGGGAGTGATGGGCATTTCCAGAAGGTTCCAACAACTATGGACTGTAAATTCTGAGCTTTTCTCTCAAACCCCCAAAACAAATAACTGACACTAATTTATCAGACCTCCGACACAGGATAAGGCATTCCGGTTCCCTAGGGGAAATCAGGCATTTTTTGGACCACCAACTCTTCCAGCAGAGGAGTTTTACCATCCCCAGCAGCAGCTCCCAGATTCAGTTTTCAGCACTGAGGTTCTTCCTTAGCATTTTTGGGACTTTTAAAAATCTGTTATTAGCAAGGAAGCACCAACGCTGCAGTCAAGGAGAGGGACACCCCACCAGGATGTTCTTAACCACAGGCACATCCCTGTGTTGATTATCAGGAATTCGAGCAGGGCTGGGCCTGGTGTAAAGCTTTGCAGCCCCTCCTGGCTCTGGGAAGAGCCAGATCCCCTAAATATTTTATGTTAATGCCTTGGTCTTTCTGTGGTTTTGGTCAGAAATTCCAGCGATGCTCTTAGCAACCCCTGTTGATACAAGATCAAGTGAAACTGGTACTTTCCAGAAAAAGTGAAAAACTATTATGTCTTGGTGGAAAAATCCATGGCTTACACTTTCTGAGACATTGGTTTTCCTTATGGGGTGAGCCCTGAAACTTTAGGAAAATAAACAAAACTTTTGGGTTCAGTTTCTTTTCTGTGATACTTGCTTTTGTTTTCAACATAAACTTCATTTTCATTCTCTAGTGGGCAGTTCTTAGTGAAGAGTGGAGAAACAAATGTAATTTTCCCCTCTGGACTCTAAGCTTCCTGGGAAGAAAAAAATCAAGAATTATAAGGGTTTACATATTCAGTAATACAGGTCCCCATCAAACAGGGAAGAATCAGGTTATTTGCTCTGAGTAGGCTCAGATTATTTTAGAACCCTGGAATGTAAACAAACTGCAGCCTATGAACTTAGAAAAATGATCAGGGGAAAAATTTCCTTCCTGTTAGGAGCTGGGATTCCTGCTAATGGATGGGAGTGGATTTTTCTTTCCTGGATTACATGTTGCAGTGACTGCTGTCCAACACACTCATTTTGCCTCATTTTAATAGGATTTGGAGAGAATGTTAAAAATAGACAGTTTCTAGGAACCCTTTGGGATGTATGAAACCAGATTAGCTGAGTTATCTCCCAGTTATGCAGGGGATTCTGTGACTGGGCCGCTTTTCACTCTCAGTTTCATTGTTTTCTCTTTTATCCTCGAGCTTCCTCTCTGGGTGGTTTGGTGACAGATCCCTGGATTTATGAATTTTCCCTTGAATTTTTTTGGATGGCTCAGGTAGCAGCAGGAGGGGAAAGTTGCAAAACTGAACAAAATCAGCGAAGTCACCTCAAGAGAGGGCCTTGAGTCATTGGGGGGACACGGTGAGGAAAGGCGAGCAGCGATGGCTCACCCTGACTGAAAGGTGCTTAATTCAAAAGAACCCAGAGGAGTGATTCTCCCCTTCACATTGCTGAATAATTAATTAGTCTGTGCTTGTTGCACCTCAGGAGGTTGCAGTGGTGGGACTTTAATGTGATTTTGATACAGCATGTCCAGAAGAGCTGAGACATCTCGTGTCAGAGCAGGGGATCTCCTGGTGGGATGGGATGGGGCATGGGACAGGCCTTGCCTTCTACCTGCTGGGTGCTCCTGGTTTTGACTCAAGTCCAGCAGGTTTTGTCTTCCCCTGAAGTGTTTAAACCAGCTTTTCTTCACTTTTAAAAGGCTCATGTTGCAGTAAGGTAGGAAAATTATAAAGAAAAGCCGTATAAAATCAGGGCTGCTCTGGCTGGCCTGTCATTTCTTCTAAGTCCAGCCAGCACTGTGCAGGTTCCCATGTGAAAGCAACCCTGGTGTGAGCAGTTCATTAGCACAACAATCTATTCCTGGGTGAAAAACATCTTACATCTGTATAAACTGTTTATCTGCTAGGTTTTTTTATCTGTTTTACACCGTTAGATAAAAAAATTAGAACTATCTCTCACAAACAACTTTCTTGCACGTACACACTGAGGGTTTGAGTGACCAATTAATACAGAATAACAACTTGTTAATGACCAATAAAGTAATTGTTAAGAAAGCTCCTGACCAATGGGAGTCCCACAACGAGGTCTGTAAAACTGTATAAAAAGGAGTTATGTGAATAAAGAATGAAGAAAATGGAGTTCCATGTGATTGACTCCCCTAGGCTCAGCCTTCAGCTGGCAGTGCTGCTGCTGAAGTGCACCCTTGACAGTACCATGCTAATGAATCTGCTTCCATAAATCACATCCTCCCTTCATGAAAGCAAATCTCTGACTGGAGATTTAAAAAAAAAATAAACAAAATTTGGAATTGTACATGGCATGTACCTCATGGGGCAGATAACGAGTAAAGTTATTTTCTACTTTCTTTATCTTTTACAAGAAGAAAGTTACTTTGTCTAATCTTCATGGAATTTAACCTAAGAGATGTGGAATGAGTCAAGTCTGTTGTATTTTCTTCTGAATAGTTACTGTAGTTTTCATTTTTTTTAAATTTTTTTTCAACTAAAGTCAGCTTAAGAATTTTTTTTCTCTTGTTCTGTTATCCTTTGAGTGAATTTATGTAACACCTTAACAAAATGCATGCTGAAGTCCTTGTTGCTTAGCGACCTTTACACCTTTTAAATTGATATTAGTGAGTTTACACCCTTTAAATTAAATTTATTTGGACCTTAAAATACCCCCCTAATGTGTTTTGTAGTGAAAGGTCAGCACAGGGTGCCCAGAGCAGCGTCCCTGGAAGTGTCCCAGGCCAGGTTGGAGCAGCCTGGGATAGTGGAAGGTGTCCCTTTCCATGGAATGCTGTGGAATTAGATGACCTTTAAGATCTTTTCCAACCCAAAAAGTTCAGGGATTCCATGATTAAAGGTGCAGGGAAAGACCAAGTGAGTCATTAAAAATACTGGCACTAAACAAAGTTATCTTACTCACTTGTTGATACAACGCCGTGACCCCGAGCTGCTCTGGCACCTGAACTCCTGCAATGTGACTCTTCCTGCTTAAAACCACTCCAGAATTTAAGTGGCTGTGTATTTTCAGAGCCTCTTGGTTGCCATTCAACACCTGCTGGGAGTGAGGGCTGCACTGAAGTGTTCCTCTGCGTCAGGGCACAAGCACGAGCCCTCTCCAGGCCTGAGTTCCAAAACTCCGACTGGCATTCGGCTAAGCTTGAATCATTCGATCTTCACACAGACATTTCACCCTCCTGGGAGAAAACCAAAAACCTGCCAAGCACTGGGATATCTTGCAAACATCTCTGCAGCTCTGAAATGAATCCGAGAACCACAGGGAATGACAGAGTCAATTGGGTTGGAAAAGATCTCTGAGATCATCGAGTCTGACCTGAGCATGGGGGGGACAGGACAGGGGAATGGCTTTAAGCTGGCAGAGGGGAAATTTAGGTTGGATATTAGCAAGAAATTCTTCCCCATGAGGGTGCTGAGGCCCTGGCACGGGGTGCCCAGAGAAGCTGTGGCTGCCCCATCCCTGGAATTCTCAAGGCCAGGCTGGATGGGGCTTCGAGCAACTTGGGATAATGGAAGGTGCTCCTATTTTCCTGTCTTTGTTTTTGCATAAAAGTGGATGGAAAAGGAAATCAAACATAAGGAGAGAAAAAGGAAATAAAGCAAAGTGTGGATAATTTGGAAAAATACCCCAGCTGTTTGAACAGTTAAATGAGCTCTAAGAAGGTCTGGCTCCAAGAATGTGAGGGAATGTGGCTCCAAAGCCAGGCTGGACAGGGCTTGGAGCAACCTGGGAAAATAGAAGGTGTCCCTGCCCATGGAATGGGGAGAGTGAGATGAGCTTTAAGGTCCCTTCCAACCCAAACCAGTCTGGGATTCTCTCCCAGCTTTATGGGAGAAGGGCAGATGCCCCCTGCAGCCCTCAGCCCCAGTAGTTGTCCAGAGCTTTGTGCTCCAGCACTAGGAATTCCTTTCCCATAAGGAATATTTTTGTTTCTTGGCCTGCAGGACCAGCCTGTGCCTGTCTTCTACCATAAAAGCTGCTCTGTAATTTGTCTGAAGATGGTTAAAGACACTCACCACTGTGCTCTGAACCAGGTGTGTTTATTCAGGAAAAAACCTGTATCCCCCCCAATAGTTAAACTGAAATAATTAGCACAACACAATTTCACTTTACATGGGAGAGTTGTTTTGTCATTTCATAGGTGTCATTGCTAAAGCCTCCAGTGAACACTCACAGCACAGTTGGGTTAACACATGAAAAAAACTCTTTAAATATAAAAGCTCTGCAATACTGCTCATAATTCTGCCTGCCAGAGGCAAAAGTCCTGCTCTCCCACCACTGTCCAGGTGAGGAACTTGATTAAGGCACCTGGAGTTACATTCATAAATTGTTTCAAAATTGCATAAAATTCAGCATTTTCACTGAAACTTCTTTTTCCTCTACAGCATAAGATGCAGAAATTGCTGGTTTCAAATTGTGATTGATGTGAATATTGGATCAAAGGATCCCAGATGGTTTGGGTTGGAAGGGACCTTAAAGCTCATCTCATTCTCCCCATTCCATGGGCAGGGACACCTTCCACTATCCCAGGTTGCTCCAAGCCCTGTCCAGCCTGGCTTTGCAGCCAATTCCTTCACATCCTTGGAGCCAGAGCTTCTTAGAGATCATTTAACCTTTCAAACAGCTGGGGTATTTTCCCCATTCCTCACACTCTGCTTTCCTTCCTTTTCCCCCTTTACCTTATATTTGATTTCCTTTTCCATCTGTAAAAAAAAATATAGACAAAAAAAAAATAGAAGCAAAGAGAGGAAGAAGCAGAATGACAAAAACCCAAATAAATTAAAAATATAAAATCTGAAGGAATGAAAAAAATTGTCAAATATTTACTACACAGTTTTCTATGAGAAAAGTAGCTTCAAAAGTGACTTTCAGTTCTGCGTAAGTGCTTAATTCCAAAATGTGGCTTTTCCTCAGTCAGGTCTGGACAAGCCCAAGGAATGAGTGGAATAAAAATGACCTAAACAGGCAAATCTTATTCTCGTGTAACCATAAATCTACCAACTTGCTCAATTGTCATTGTGTTTTACCTCACAAATGTGTCCTGCTTGGAGGCCTCAGTCCATAAATTACCCCTGGCAAGTGGCCATACAATATCAAACCACATATTAAATAATCTTTTCTTTATCTGGAACTGCATGAGTCTGTTGAGTTTGAGGTGTCTGGACAGAGTAAAGAAAGACTCACTCAGCAGCTGATCATGGCTTTTCTAGGCAGCTATTTTGGGTGCTCTGACTCACCTGGAGCTTCCTGTTTCACATTAGCTCTAAGAAGGAATTAGGGATCCTAAATTTAGAAATTGTTGAAGTGAAGGAAGTGGAATGTCAGGACTGGAGGATATGGCAGCTCAGGAAAAACTGATGGCTTCACTCCTGGGGTGCAGCATCCCTGCTTCAATCCAGGGAATGCTGAGCGTGGAGAAGGCTCTGCCCCCATGGAAATGTCCAGCTCTGGGGTCTCACAACCTTCCCTCTCCTCGGAAGCACCTGAATGTCTCCTTCAGCCTGAATTTCACACAGTGCCATGCTGTTGTTGGAGCTCCACCCTTCTCCATCCCAAACTTTTAAGCTCCTGGGATCAGCAGTGAAAAGAAAAACTGGGAATTTAAACCATGGGGGCTGGGGGTGGGGGGATTCCAGGTCTGACTGCAGAATGTGCTATTCCCAAATATTTTTCCAAGACTCTCTATCCTCACATTCATTGAAACTGAGCCAATTTGCAACCATTAAAAGCTGAGCCTGGAGGAGGTTTTGAGGTCACTACATGCAGCTCCTGCTGCCCCAAGTGTTGCTTATCAGAATTTGCATTTGTTTCAGTCATTCTCCCTCCAGAAGTTGCCTTTGCTCTAAGGTTTTCTCTTGCTGTTCATACCAAACACCAGTTGTATCACTTCCACTTTCTAAAGACCTGTTTTAAGATCCTAAATATAAAAGTTACTGATTTATTTTGCTTATTTGTGTTGAATAGTCCCTTTCTTATGTTATCTTCAGGATAGGGTGCTTGAAAACAGTGGAGCTGCTTTGAATTCTTCTATCTAGTAACATTATGAATAATAATAATAATAATAATTTAAGAGCATGAGCAATTAGCCAAGAATTTTGCAGAGTGCTGCTTGTTCTTCCAAGGGATCTGTATGGCTCAGAGCAGTGCAGAGTCAGGCAGTTGCTGCACTGCACAGCAGGTCAGGGCCCTACTGACCCAGGTGGGATCTTTAAATAGGCACTGCTGAGCATTTTTTGGTTGCCAACAGCCCCTGGCTGGCCCTTGGCACATGAAGGGATTTCTCTCTAAGTGACTGTGATGTTTTCTTCTCATGCTGAACAAAAAATGAAACAAACCCAGAAGTGAATGTGAAAGTCCCTCCATGAATAATGAATCTGTGTCACATAAGCCATGGATTAATTTTCAGAGCTTAGCTTTGAGGAGTTTGGGTTGGGGCCAATTTCATGGGACGTGTCATGGAGCCTTGTGAAATCTGATTGCTGTCGTGGTTTCAAAGTCTTCATGGCTCCAGCAGAGCTCAGATCCAGCTCTGTGATCTCTGATCTTAAACCTGATCAGATTTTGGATTGCTGCCCCGGGCTGAGCTGGGATGGAAATGTGTTACATCAGCTTGACTGCTATTGAAATCCCTGTTAAAGATTTCTCCAGCAATTAACAACACGCAGAATTAAGCCAATAATAGGAACTTTTTTTCTCTATCAACCACGAATATGGATAAATCCTATAGATGCCCCGTGGCCAGGCAGATATGAGATTGAGTGCAGCTTTATCAGTGATTGGGGAAGGCCCAAACCCCTTTAGAGAGCAGAGCTGTGGGATTGTTGCTGCTCCCAGTGTCTGCTGGAGCTGGCAATCACACACAGGCACAGAAAACCCCACACTTGCCCCATCTGAGGACTAGGGGAGGAATCTGTACAATTTCTCCATAACTTTGATGCCTTAGGATTTGAGCTTTTCTGTTTTCCATGGATTTGTAACCCTGCAGTTCTTTAGTGTATAACTCCAAACTCCACACACAGTGTGAGCTGCTGCTTTCCCAGTTTGGGCAGACACAACAATTCCTCTCCAGGCCTGGCAATCAAGGACCCCTCACTGCCTCAGGCCCCAGAGATGGAAACAAAAGTGAGCTGGGGGGAGCAAACCTGGGGTCAATGACTTCATTACCTGAAGCTGGAATTGGAGATGAACCCCCAATATGCAAATGGCCCAAACCTATAAAAGTGTGAAAACCCATTGTCCATTTTGGGTGCAGCCCCTGGGGGGCTTTGTCTGCCCTAAATGTACCTGAAGGCCTTCAATAAATATTCCTGCTTTTTATTCCCTTAATTTTGTCTGGCCTCTGTTTTTAGGTAGCCCCAAAAGGCATCAATTTCAGTGCATTTAGGATTGCTCCCCTCTCCTGTGCAGGGGAACCAGAGCAAGGTGTGGTTGCTCAGAAGATGCTCCTGGGCAGAGCCGGGACCCTGCTGCTGCCAACAGGGCAATTCCCCACAGGGAATTGCTGCTGGTGCTGCTGGAGAGACACATCTTTGTGGGAAGGAGCAGCCTGGGGATTTTTTTAAATACAGGTTTGTTTTCAAAATGACCCACTTCAAAAATTTAGGGAAAAAATAAATGAAGGAAAAGGGATAAAAGAATAAAGTGGCTGGGAGTGTGCCTGCCTCAGGGCCTTGCTTCAGTTAAAGCTATTTAAGATTTTAAATAGCTTTAAAATAGGGGAAATTGTTCACTATTAATGGCCTTTCTTTCTGGCTATAATTTATTCTTATTTCTCAGAGGCAATGGGGTAGAGGCCAGATTTCTTTATCCAAAGGTATTAAAATGCCTGGGGCTGAGCAGCTTAGCATTGCCTTGTCAGGATTTTTTCCATCTGGCAAAATAATAGAATAAAATCAGCCTGTGGAGGGAGAGCTGCTTTATTTTTAAAAGAATGCCCTTTCTCTTTCAATTCAAAGCCTCGAGGGAGAGGAGGAGTGGTGGGATGTGTGAGGAGATGCATGTTTTCATTCACTGACTGCTTCTATATTCAGGAGCTATGATCCCTCACTGCCAGGCTCGCTTTAACTTCTCTGGAAACTGCTTGTGTGGATCAAAGTGGAGGCAAAGAGATGTTAAAAACTCTATTCAGAGACATGAGGGATTATAGGGCTCAGAGGGTGAGGACAGCCCATAGGGGGTTCCAAAGTCATAGGCAGGGTCAGCTGACTCTTATAAAAATAAATTTCTCTTTGCTAAGAGAAAAAGAAAGAAGAGCAAACTAAATCCATGGGGTTTTTTTTTCTTTTTGATTTAGGTTTCTTTTCTTTTTTTTTTTTCCTGAGTCATTTACAGCCAAAGGAATTTTTGTTTGCATCAATGTTCATCAGAACAGAAAGTGGGTATCTCTAGCAGTGAATCATATCAGTTGTTCCTGACTTTTGGAAAGTGTCTGGTGTAATTTGAAGTTACCTGGTGGACGAGACAGAACCTCATTGATATGCACCATCAGTTTCTGGTGATGTAAAACAAGAAACAAATTGCTGCTCTGAGGAATATTTGGAGTGTGCTCACACAAACCGAGCCACATCAGTCACCAGCATCCACTGAGCTTGGATGATAAACCACCAGGTTTCTGGAGCCAGAAACTCAATCTATGACTAAATGTTTGCTGTGGAGAGTTTGCCAAGCTGAAGTCAGAGAAAAATGTCAGTTGTGCAAGGGGAAAAACTCCAATAATGGTGAGAATAGGCTTTCCTGAGTTCCCATAGATGAAGGGAAAAGGGGAAGGACTGAACTGGGACCAGCTTTGGGAACATCTTGGTCCCTTTCCTCCCCACAATGTAAGGATGAAATTGCAAATAAATATTTGGGTTACTGCATTTCATGGAGTAAGAGGGCCTGAGATTCTTCTTTTATCCTGCATTTTCTAAGTATTCCAGGCATCCAAAGAAGCTCAAATACCACCACCCATCCTCTGACCTGCTCAGACATCTCAGCTCTCAGCTGAGGGCCAGTCTGAAACTGTCTCTGGGCAAGTCTGGACTTTGGGGAAGTCTGGAGCTCTGGCTTTCCAGGAAGTGCTGGTGTTGGAGGAAGATTCCCAGCCCAGTGTGGTCTGTGTCACACAGGGACTGCCAAACTGGCAGGGCAGCAGGTGAGGAAAATGCATCCTAATGAACTTTGCTATCTGCCAGAATGTCAACTCCATTGCTATTTTAATGTTTAATGTGAAAAGGTCTGAGAACCCCAGGGGAGAACGGAGGCTGAGGACTCTGCTTAGACAAAGTCTCTGTCCCAAAGAGCTTTATACTTAAATAGAAAAGATGGATAAATAGTGACAAGGAAGACACTTGAAAGAAACGACATAAAGTCCATAGCAGAATGCAGCACAGAAATATCCTGTAAATCCCAAATCTCCTGTGTCCTGACCCAGAGTTTCAGCTGCCAGCCCGAGGGTCAAGGATTTCATCATTTCTGCTGTAGTACAATGAATCTACTCCAGAACTGTCATTGAGTGCCCGTGGTAAAGAAAACCTTTGACTACAAGCTTTGACTGTTGGGTTTTTGGAAAGACCAGGTTAAAACACTACTCCATACAATAGAGTTAAACAGATTTCCCCATGTCCTGAGCACAGGCGTTGTGCCAGCAGTTTATGACCCTAAAAAATCTCCGTATTGTGGATTCTTGCCATGATCTGGCTGGGTTTTAGTCTGTGTTTGCACAGATTATTTCGAGGAATCCTTGGTGGGTTATATGGTGGATAGTCCAACATTCCCACCCGGAGCCAAACCAGGGATCCTGGCAGGTGTGGCTTTGCAGTGTTTTTTTCTGGGACACTCACAAAGTTCCTTGTTCACCATAGGGATGAGGTGAGGTGTGAAATTTAAACCAAGGTGGTGCCTAGTAAAAGCAGGCTGCTGGTGTTCAGAGAAAGGGTCTGGCAGCAGTGGGAGATCAGGCAGCTGCTCACATTCAATCGCTGTACCTCAAGACCCCGAGAACGTTTTCATTGGGAAGAGAAACGTCATTCAGGAATTCAGGATGGTTCAGTGTTACTGATATTCGGTCCTCCACCCTCAGCTGTGTCAAGTGCAGCTGGAGCAAAGTCTTAAAAGTCTTGTCTTGGCACGTTTCCGACGCACACAGTGTGGACAACGTCTGCCTGTCCACCCTGTCGTTCACCAGGAGCTCAATCTTGAGGTCGATGGGGCTCTTGGAGCAGTTGGGAAAGTGAAAGTTCAAGTGGCAGAAGATCAAGTAGAGGCCTTGTTCCCTGATCACCAGCTCCTGGCTCAAGCACTGGATGGCCTCACAGGTCCCCTTCTCCACCAGGCTCAGCTTGGAGCTGTTCACTGCTCTGGACACTGGAGGGAAAGCAAAGGGCTGTTAGCTCTGAGCTCCACTGAGCTCCCTGCAGCCCCACGACACTTCCAGCAGTGTTTCCTGCTGAAAGGAGACACCTGCTCAGTTTCCTGCAGGAAACTCCAGGAAAAATCCTGGAATAACAGCTGGGAGCTCAAACATGGAGGTGGGGCACTAAAAATTCCAAGGATTTACTCAGCCCTGGGGAAACCCAGGACAGTGAAATGCAGGAGTGTTCATTATTTCCCCACTTGGCATTTGAAGGGAATTCATAGAGATGTACATTCATGTACTTTCCATATTCATGGAGATTGTACAGTTCATGGAGGTGTACATTCCTCTGTGCGTGTGCAGAAGGTAAATCTTTATTTCTATTTATGTTTATCAAGTTGAAAAAAAGGGTTCTAGGATCAGAGAGGGGTTTGCCAATCACATTCCAAGAGAGCTAAGGATTTTTTTTCCTATAAAATGCCCATTTGGACAAAAGTTCTATTTGCTACTAAACCCACTGTGAATGACATGAGCAGCTTTTCAGACAGCTCTGAAATTTCCCTTTCCCACCCCTCTTCCTCCACCCTGGACTCCCCACTGACCTCTCATGTAGGCAGCAGCTCCCTTGTCTGGGATACTCTGTCGGATTTTCAAATAGTCTTCAAAGGTGTTACCTGAAGAAAACAACAGATTAACTCATTGCTCCTGAATATTTTTTTTTTTTGGTACTGTAAAATGCAACCAGCAGTTAGTACCCCACTTCCAGCATGGTTCTTACTCCTTGGCTGAGAATATCTGATCTGCCCAGGGAATTCAGAGCAGTGGCACTCAACTGGTAAATCTATAACAACCTAAAGCTCTGGGAGATTGCAGCTCTCAGCTGTGAAAAATTAAATTCCTTACCCTGCTTCTTGAAAATAGGAGTGATGGTTTTAAATTAAAAGAGAGTGCATTTGGAATAGTGAGGGTGGGCAGGCCCTGGCACAGGTGCCCAGAGCAGCTGTGGCTGCCCCTGGATCCCTGGCAGTGCCCAAGGCCAGGCTGGACAGGGCTGGGAGCAGCCTGGGACAGTGGGAGGTGTCCCTGCCATGGCAGGGCTGGAAGTGGATGAGCTTTAAGGTCCCTTCCAGCCCAAACCAGTTTGGGATTCTCTGATTCTATGAATCACAAGTTATGTGCAGGTAAGCTTAATTTAACCAAGTTGCTTTTGTGGTGCAATTACAGTAAGCTTTTAAACACTTAAGTAGCACATAGATCTGAAAATGTCTCTTTGGGTGCTTCTGGAATGTTGCACTATTCCCTCACGGTTAAAAAGTGGATTTCACCAGTAACTTTAAGTTCTTCATATAATCCTAGGGTGCTTTGGGTTGGCAGGGACCTTAAAGCTCATCCAGTGTCACCCCTGCCATGGGCAGGGACACCTCCCACTGTCCCAGGCTGCTCCCAGCCCTGTCCAGCCTGGCCTTGGGCACTGCCAGGGATGCAGGGGCAGCCCCAGCTGCTCTGGGCACCAGGGACCCGAAAGCTGCTGCTGGAGGGGCCGGGCCGGCTCCTGCCCCGCTCCCCCGCGGGCACGGCCCGTCCCGACCCGCGGTTCGGAGCCCGGGGCAGCAGCCGTGTCCCGGGAATGCCCCAAATCCAAAGCGCCGGGACAGGGAGGAACCGGGACTGCCCCAAATCCAAAGCGCCGGGACAGGGAGGAACCGGGACTGCCCCGTCGGAGCCGCGCGGGGACGGCTCCATCCCGCAGGAACTGCTCCATCCCTCGGGAACTGCTCCATCCCTCGGGAACTGCTCCATCCCTCAAGAACTGCTCCATCCCTCGGGAACTGCTCCATCCCATGGGACACGGAAACTGTTCCATCCCTCAGGAACTGTTCCGTCCCTCTAGAACTGCTCCATCCCACGGGAACTGCTCTGTCCCTCGGGAACTGCTCCGTCCCACGGGATACAGGAAATGCTCCATCCCACGGGAACTGCTCCATCCCACGGGAACTGCTCTGTCCCTCGGGAACTGCTCCGTCCCACGGGATACAGGAAATGCTCCATCCCACGGGAACTGCTCCATCCCGCAGGAACTGCTCCATCCCTCGGGAACTGCTCCGTCCCTCAGGAACTGCTCCGTCCCACGGGAGCTGCTCCATCCCATGGGACACGGAAACTGTTCCATCCCTCAGGAACTGTTCCGTCCCACTAGAACTGCTCCGTCCCTCGGGAACTGCTCCGTCCCACGGGATACAGGAAATGCTCCATCCCACGGCCGCGGGATCTGTTCCCTCCCACGGGATGCGGGAACTGCTCCATCTCACGCGACGCTGGGATGGCTCCATCCCACGGGATGCAGGGGTTGTTCCATCCCACGGCCACAGGAATTGCTCCATCCCACGGCCGCGGGGACGGCTCCATCCCACGGCCATGCCCGGCACTGCAGGCGAGTCCCATCCCCCGCATCCCGGCACCGCATCCCGGTGTCCTATCCCTGCATCCCGGCATCGCATCCCGGCACCACATCCCTGTGATCCAGTTCCTGCATCCCAGACCCTGCTCCCCTCTTTTCCCCCTTGCATTTCACCTCCTTTCTCTCCATATTACTGCCTTCCATCTCCTCTCTGGAAGTTTTTCCTTCTCTAACCATACTGGATGTTCAGTTAATGGCACTGAATGCCCATTCCTGGAAGTGTCCAAGGCCAGGCTGGACACTTGCAGTAGCCTGGGATAGTGGAAGGTGTCCTGGCCCTGGCAGGGGTTTGGAATGAGATGACATTTGAGGTCCTTTCAAACCCAAACCATTCTAGGATTCTGTCAATGATTCTGTGATTGTTGTGTCTTTATTCTGTGTGACACAGAATTGTTCCCTCGGTCCACAGGTGGATGGACACACAGACAAGGTATGGATTCAGGAGAACCGTGCATATCCCAGTGCAACCTGACGGGTGAATGGTTATTTCTCCTTGCATTTGCTCTCCTTTACTTCTTCTGGCCCTGCTGTGGCTGTGGAAATGCAGAGGAACTCAGATGGCAAATTGGGAATTTTCTGTGTTTTTATTCCACAGCTGAATACCAAGAATAAAGCAGGAAGGAGTTTCAGTAAAGCTTTTTCAAATTATACTCCCTCTCCCAGGGTACACAAATCTCTGAAGTTTTCCTGCGACTCGGTTTAAAACTGATATCACAATCCCCAACCCTACAAGGGTCTCTGAAGGGCCAGTAAAGGCACAAAAATAACTCCTACTAAAACCTGGCATCAGATGTTGTGTGTATGATCCTCACATGTCCCAAAGTGCTGGTGTGGCCTCACTTTAATCCCTGGGGGAACTTTTGAGAACCTCAATAAAAGAAAGATCTAAAGCTGTGAGAGAGCGTCGAAGGAGGGGCAGGGGATGGGGCAGGGTCTGGAGGGGCCCGTGAGGAGCAGCTGAGGGCACTGGGATGGTTCAGCTGAGCAGGCTGAGGGCAGAGCTCCCCGGGGCTGCAGCTCCTCCCGAGGGGCAGCTCCAGCTCTGCTCTGGGACAGGGACAGGAGCCAGGGAACGGCTGGGGCTGGGCCAGGGCAGCTCAGGCTGGAGAGCAGGAAAGGTTCTTCCCCCAGAGGTGCTGGCACTGCCCAGGCTCCCCAGGGAATGGGCACGGCCCCGAGGCTGCCAGAGCTCCAGGAGCCTTTGGGCAGCGCTGCCAGGGATGCCCAGGGTGGGGCTGGTGGGGGGGTCTGGGCAGGGACAGGTGTTGGACTGAATGATCTCTTCAGTCCCTTCCTGCTCGGGATGTTCTGTGCTTCTAACAAGAGCTCTGTTTATATGCAGAGTGGGATAAGGATCTTAAGTTTCATAGGATTCCTGAAACTGGGGGTAATGATAAGAAATTCAAATCTCCAGGCCCTTGCTGTATCTGCATGACCTGATTTCTAAGGGAGTTTTGATAACAAGGATGGACAAATCAGGGAGAAGCTGGTCCCACACCCAAGTTCCCGTGGCTGGAGGGGCTTGGTGTGGTGTGTATTGCACACTTTGCACTCTCCATTGGAGACAGGAACTCTGGATATCTTGAAAAAAATTCCAATATTTCTCTGATTACAGTAGTTTAAAACCTTTTGTGGTGAGCAGGAGCTCACTGCTCTCCAAGAATGAGTAAGTTATGTACCAAAGTCCCTTCACCATTCTGGAAATCCCCAAAGAAAAACCAAAGCCTGCTTTCCTGGTTTTAGTCATGTCAATTTGGTGTTTTAGTGAGGGCAGAGATGTGGAGATATGGCTTAGGATGGGCAAAAACCCTTCTGGCCTTTATTTCAGCTAAAGCTGTTGTGGTGATAACAAGAGTCTGGCAACAGAATCAGCATCCTAATCCCACTCACACTCCGTGTGTCTGCAGGAAGGGGGAGATTATTTACAGAAACTCAGTGACATTTAGGGGGTTTACCCTCCAAAGGCTGAAAATCCCCTGCTGCACAAGCAGCCCTTGGAGGCTGCAGCCCTGCAAGCTGTGCCAAGCCAAGTGCTGAGCCAGCCCAGACCTGCCCCGACCTGGCTGGGCCTCAGCTGCTCAGGGTGTCTGTGGATTCTCTAAGGATCTCCCCTCTCTGACATGGCTGCACTGTGCATTTCCAGAGCTGTATTTAACATTTATTGCTGACAGCTAGTTTGGTGTGCCTGCGTTTAAATTCGGTGACATCAGCTGCATTAGTCAGAAGGGAAATTGTGGAAAAAAATATGTTTTAGAGAGACAGGTCTGGTCCTCACTCTGCTGAGACAGCTTTTATAACCATTTTCTACTTTTATTTCTCAAATTAATTATTTTATCTTAAACATTTCAGCTCAAGCCAAGAGAGGCTGAAATTACCAGAGCTGCAGGACTGATCGATGGATGTGCTCACATCGCCTAACTGGCTTTGCACGAGTCATGGTGTAAATCAGAGGTAATCCCTCTGCAATCAATGGGATTAGATCAGTTTAAAAACACTGTGAGGAGGAGGAAAGACAAAGCTACACTTGGGGCTAAGGAGAACACACTGGTTTCACTGTGTGCTATGAGGCACAGGCACTGCAGATCTCCTGCTTCAAGGAGATCTGCTGGGAAAGGGAGGGGTTTCAGGGGAAACCCTAAAGAAATATCAGGAGATCACTTAGTTTTGTCTTTTTGACCCCTTTTATGGCAGCATGGGCATCCAGAGGGTGCAGCCCTGAGGAAAAGAACCTGGTTATTTCCAGGAGCTCCATGCAGCTTTTCCCCACTTAGCGAAAAAGGGGCTGGGAAACGGGACTGGGAAATGGGACTGGGAAATGGGACTGGAAAATGGGACTGGAAAATGGGACTGGAAAACGGGACTGGGAAATGGGACTGGAAAATGGGACTGGAAAACAGAACTGGGAAATGGGACTGGGAAATGGATCTCAGAGAAGCTGCAATTTTGCAATTTCACTGAGCCCCCAGGATTTCCCCCTGAGGTGCAAAATGAACCCCTGGGGTTCTCTCAGAACATCAAAACACAGCAGCACCTTGTCCAGCCAGGAGGAAGCCAAGGGCTCAGGGACATGAGGACACATGGGTGCTGCCAGACAGGTCCAAGAGGATGTGACTGTGCCGGGGAAAGTTCCCTCTGCTGCCTGCCTCAGTTTCCCCACCTCTGAGATGGGTCTGACAGGAGCACCAGCAAAGGGCACTGAAACCACGAGCTGAAAGCTCTGTCAGCATGGAAGGTGCTGCTACCCAGACATGGAAAGCCCCTCGAGTGGGGCTCCTGGGGCTTGTCCTGCTCCCAGCCTTCCTTGGGTGACATTCCACTGCCACGGGGGTGGCATCACCTCTGGCTGGGGGCTGAGTGTGGGCAGGCACAGGAGCAGGGCAAAACTGAATTATTCTATGAGGTAAAGAAGTGAAAGCAGGCAACAAACAGCTTTTGATTCCTCTGTAACCCCTGTGGATTTAAGTTCTTATGGAATTAGATGAGGTGATGTCACACATCTGTCAGCAAGCCAGAGTTAGCATAATTTGCCTCATTTATTTCTCAGCAGCCACTCCCTGAAGTCCCTGTGGCTAATTTCAACTCTCTCCTGCCAGTTCAGTGCCCTGCAAACAGCAGCCAAAGGACTGGCCTGGCCTGTGATGCTGTGACAAGTGGCAGCTGGGTGACATCCCCTTCTGGGCTCCATGACAGAGCTCTGGGCTCAGCTCCTGGCTGTGCCTGTCACACACACACCGAGAGCCTTTGGTCCTCGAGAGCCCCAGAACTGCCACCCAGGTCTGAGGGGGACTGAACTCAGCTGCCAAATTTCCTTCCAAAACCAGAAATTAAAGAAATATCCCTTTTTTTTGCCCACAAAATTTAGGAAGAACCTCTGATGATGTCCTCACTGCACACCTGAGTACTGCCAAACCTGTGGAATTTTAGGTCAAAATTCTTCAACTCTCTGCCTGCTTGTCAGTGTAGAAAAGGTCACATAATATTATGAGCTATTAATATATGTGTGTGCGTTTATTCATACATATACTGATATATATTCAAATATAGTTGTGTTTTGGGTGTTGGAGAGAGGGCAGACCCAACACTGAGCATCCTGAGATGCTGTGATGACCTCAGCCAGCAGCCCACCCTGCATGTGTGTGGTGCATTTCCCCCCATGCTGGCCTGCAGGAGGCCTCTGCACTCTTTCTAGCATTGGCAAGCCCAGGCTTGCCCAGGTTTTTCAACCTGAGATACACAACTCCTCTGCCCTGGCCTCAGGCTGGGTCACATTTATGCATCCAGCCACCTCCCTGGACTGAGGGGGCAAAGCTTTATGGCCCCAGAGTGAAATACCCATTTCTGAGGAGCCCACTGCTGTGGGATTGGTGCCTACTGCCCTGCAGCATCATTGCACAGTCACAGGGTCATCGAGCTTGGAAAAGACCTCCGGGATCATCAAATCCATCCTGTGCCTGGTGCCCACCTCATCCCCAGCCCAGAGCTCTGAGTGCCACCTCCAGGTGACATCTGCAGGATGGGCACTCCAAATCTCCCTGGGCAGCCCCTGCCAAGGCCTGAATTTTCCATTTCCATGGGGAAATTCCTGCTGATATCCACCCTGAGCCTCCCCTGGCCCAGCCTGAGCCGTTCCCTCTCCTCCTGTCCCTGTTCCCAGCCCGACCCCCCCGGCTGTCCCCTCCTGGCAGGAGCTGTGCAGAGCCACCAGGTCCCCCCTGATCCCCCTTTTCTCCAGGCTCAGCCCCTTCCCAGCTCCCTCAGCTGCTTCTCATAGTGCTGGGATCAGATTAAGTTGCAGAAGGCCAAACTGCCCTCTGAGAAATGGCTGAAAATCTGAAAAGGCTCCTTGGCCCATTGGCTTCAGCCTGGTTTTCTCTACAGTAGCAAGTTTGTGACTGTCACCTGTATTATATTAATTTCTCTGAGCCACATTTTTATTTGGGAACATATTTCCCATTGAAACTGAAAGCAGGGTGCTGGATTTCTTTTCCTGGTTGTTGAGTGTCAGAGAAAAATACCTACAAATTGTGTGTGTGTGCCTGCTCATTTGTATCTGCAGGGGTTTGTTTTGGTTTTGTTTTTTTTTTTCTCTTTTGTAAAAGAGAAGAAGATTTGATAACAAATCTTTGCAGCTCAAAAAACAAGAAAAGCCATCAGCCCTGATTATACAATTCCCAGTGAAATGAGGCTTGGAGAGGCCAGCAAGGAGATGATGAGGGCTGTACCTTTCCAGGTCATCAATTTGTCTGTGGGTTCATTTTCCCTCTAAAAAATGAACATAACAATACTCCTCAGATCCACACTAATGGATGATTTGTTATTTGTGAAATGGGAATGAGTTTCTGCAGAGAAACGCTTCCACAGAAAGAACATTTCCCAAACACTTAGTGATGGATTTAATTCCTTCCCCCTGTTGCTGAGGTACTGCACTGACAGTGGCACGGAGGATTGGAGGAGACTGATCCCATTTTTCACACAAACATTTAATGAGCTGCATTGCATCGCTGTCAGCCTGTGCCTGTGGATTCCTGCAGCCCATCCACTGGGGCCTGACAGCTGAGTCAGGGCTGGAAAACTCCCATAAATCTGCTTTAGTGCCCACTGGTGTTTAGCTAACAATAGAACATAATCTCATTGGAGATTCAAATTAAATCATTGCATTTCCCTGCTTTAATAAGACACAATTAATCCGTGTTGTGGCTGGGTCTGGGCTGCTGCCCGTTGGCAGCTCAGTGAAGTCTCTGCCTGAGTGACCTCAGCCGGACCCAGCACAGAATTGTTGTGTCACAGGATCATGGAATGGTTTGGACTGGGAGGGACCTTAAAGCTCATCCTTGGCCAGGGACACCTCCCACTGTCCCAGGTTGCTCCAAGCCCTGTCCAGCCTGGCCTTGGACCCTTCCAGGGGTGGGGCTGTGTCCCCCAGAGCACCCCTGAGATGCTGGCGCCGACACAGGGCTGGAGCCAGGCTGAGCACCCGGCTGCCAGCTGGGCAACGTTGGTTTTTCACTCCCTTGCCCATTTGAACAGTGCAGGAGCCCTGGTTCATGGCTACAAACCACACCCAATTTCCATCTGGGAAAATGGATCTAAATCCAAATCCACAGCAACTCCAGCCTCAGCTCAGTCCCTTCCTCAGTGTTTCTCCCGTCTCTGGCTGGGACCTGGCAGCAGTTGCCACAAGTCCCTGCTTGGTTGCCGGCAGGCAGCAGCTGACAGAGCTCCCTGTGAGGGGCCCTCAGTAAATTACCCACTAGGCATATTAATTAATTGTTGGGGTACACACAACAGAGAGTACTATGGCCCTTATTAGCATAAGAGATTTTGTAAACAAAATGCCTCGGCAAGAGCAAACAGAAATTTGAGCATTAAATCAAGATTGCAAGAAGATTCAGTCTGAGGGGTTTACTGGAAAAAGAAAATTACATCAGACTTCTGCAAGCAAGAGATGTTTAAAATGTATATGTTTGTTTATGTGATCTTTAACCCAGCCATTGTAGTAAAACATTACTAGTCTCCCTAAAATAGTATATAAGCATTTGTATCTCACAGTAAAATCAGATTGTTTGACCACCTCAGAGTCTCCCCTGTCTCTCTTCTTTGCTGATAATTAAGAAGCTCTGCGTTATGTGTTTGAAGAGGAAAATAAAAGGCCCTGACAATTTGCTCACACTTGAATGCTTTGTTAGCCTCCAATAGAGACTGATTGGGTTGGGAGAGCGTTTCACTCCACTAAAACCAGCTTGCAGCAGCTCTTCCTGATGTGGGCTCTCACTCTCAAACCCCCTTCGGCTCTTCACTAATGGCATCATCTCAGACCGAGCAGCAGGATTGGGAAATTCAGAGCAAGAGGCTGCTGGGATTGGTATAGACCTAAAGACAAATGTTCTGGCTGATGAAACAGCACCTTGGCCATTCCTGGGGAGAGCACACTGCTCCTCCCTGGCACCTGCCAGCTGCTGGTGAGGAGCAAAGACAACTGCATGAGCTGCTTGAGCTGAAATAAAATTGTGTGCATATATATACACATTAAAATATACATATATATGGTTTATATATGGTATATATGTATATATATATGATTTTATTTCATATAAATATAAGTAAATAAATGTAAATTTAATGTTTTTATATTTAAAATAAATTTTAAATATATTTATAATAATTTAATTTAGAATTTTATATTTATATATTGATATAACTATATAATATACATAATATTTATGTAATTATTTAAATTATGATTAATGTTTTATAATGATATATGTTATATAATTTAACATCAACATTATTATATAAATTTTTGATTAATAATCATTGATTATTTTATGATTTCATATTTATTTTATTTTATTTTATATTTACATAATTAATATAAATAAATATAAATATAAATAAATATAAATAATACAAATATAGCTATAAGTGGACTTTTGGACCAGTGACATCTCTCTCTCTGCCCCTACCCCTTGTGCTTTGATTTGAAAAGCGCTGACCTCCAGGTACAACCTCAGTGGCTCTTCCTTTGTGGATCATAAGGTTCCATACTTCAGATCCTGCTCTATTTCTGAGCCTCCTCAGATACAAAATAAAGCACAAAAAGACTTGAGAAAGGCTTAAGAAGATTTAAGGGGATGCTTAGGTTGCTGGGGAGAAAGCAGCATGTGTGTTTAGGGAGGGCCTAAGGGGGAAAGAAAATTCCTCCAGGTTACAGCAATGTTAGAACTTCCAAAAAGTGATGGTCAGGCAAGATGGGAAGCTCCAGGAGCAGGGACTGCTTGGGGAGCTGTGGGCTGTGAAACAAGCCCAGCACGGGATAGTCAGGGATTCAAAATTACCCAAAATGGAGTGGGGGGGCCCAAACGCTGCAAAAATGCAACCGCAGTAAATTGTGGGATTGGGACTCTCCAGAACTTGGGCTCGTCTTACTTAGAATTCTGGAACCACAGCATATGGAGAGACAGAAGCTGGAGGGACCCACCAGGATCACCCAGCCCAGCCCCTGTCCCTGCCCAGACCCCCCAAAATCCCACCCTGGGCATCCCTGGCAGCGCTGCCCAAAGGCTCCTGGAGCTCTGGCAGCCTCGGGGCCGTGCCCATTCCCTGGGGAGCCTGGGCAGTGCCAGCACCTCTGGGGGAAGAACCTTTCCTGCTCTCCAGCCTGAGCTGCCCTGGCCCAGCTCCAGCCTTTCCCTGGCTCCTGTCCCTGTCCCAGAGCAGAGCTGGAGCTGCCCCTCGGGAGGAGCTGCAGCCCCGGGGAGCTCTGCCCTCAGCCTGCTCAGCTGAACCATCCCGGTTTCCTCCAATCTCCCCCTCTGCTCCAGCTCTGGATGAACTCGGGGTTCATTTCCCCACTGGGGTGGAGGCAATGGCATCTCCTGCCCTCTGGGACTGGGCACCAACTTGGTTTTACAAGGAGTCAAATATTGGTGCTGAGATCTGTGTGAGGCTTATGTCACAGTGCTCCTGATTCACGCTAAGGCAAAGCAGAATCTTGCTAAATTGTCTCTGTTAGATAGATTTTCTTAATTCAGTCTCTCTTTGCTCACACTCTGCCTGTTCCAATTCCTTGCCCTGTGCCTTTTGCTGCTGGTCTCACCTTGTCCCTGCTTGACCCACCCACTCCCTTCTCCCTTTTCCCCTCAAACCAGGAGATGTTTTGGGATATGTGGAACACATTTTCACCCCTCCCTCGTGAAGATGAAGACTTTATACACATTTACAGGAGCTATCACTTAAAATAAGACCTTAAAATCAGAATGATGTTCACATCTCCTGGCAAAAATCTCTTTGGAACAGACACCCCAGGGCACATTCAGAAATATTTGTTATTTCCTCAGCCATGCACTGGTTCCTGGATGTACTGAGTAATTTGAAAGCTTTTTTCTCATTTTCATTTTTTCCCCACTACTTTAGCTCTTCACCAAGAGGAGCCTTTATTGCAAATGTTACGATGTGCGCAATTGACTTATTTGTGACCCTGGGCAATATTTGCATTACAGATATGACAAATTGCCTGTGTTGTTTAGGGGTCTTACCTGTCCTGATGGGTTTTTTGATGCCCTCCGTGGCAGGATCAGCTACCTGAAAGAGAAGAAAGAGTAGAGATGGATTATTCTGGGAATGGGAAATACCCATTTCAGGTGCAACTGTGGATCTGAAACATTTCTGTTTTTTTCTAACATAGAAAATCGACTTTTCTGACACAGCCAGATTCTATCAGTGGAGTAAGAAAATTATATGGCTTCTGTTGGGGCTGTTTCAGAAGCCCAAGTCCTAAAAAACCTTCTCTGTGTCTTGCAAGGCTTGGAGAGAGTAGGACAGAATGGGACTGGACAGCCTGGAGAGCCAAGTGATCATTAAAGCCCCAAACAGATCTGAGCGTGACAGTGATGTCCTGTCTAACTTCTATTTCTTGCTGAGATGTAAAACCAAGGGTGAAAATGGCACAGGAAATTGTCCTCAATCAGCATGACATGAGAAATTCCCAAAAAAACAACAAAACAACTCCAGGGGTGAAATGCAGCAGGATTCCTCTGGTGACACCTTTCTGTCACCCAAACACACATCCCAGAGCTCCTGGCAGCTCAGAAATGTCCAGCAATGCCTTCAAGGAGCAAAATGTTCTCCCAACAGCTGAGGAGAGCACTGGGAGTTCCTTGGTGCAGTAAAGTAGAAAAATTATAAAGAAAAGCCGTATAAAATGAGGGCTGCTCTGGCTGGCCTGTCATTTCTTCTAAGTCCAGGCAGCACTGTGCAGGTTCCCATGTGAAAGCAACCCTGGTGTGAGCAGTTCATTAGCATAACAATCTATTCCTGGGTGAAAAACATCTTACACCTGTATAAACTGGTTTTATACTATTAGATAGAAAAATCAAAACTATCTTTCACAAACAACTGTTCCTGCACGTACACACCAAGGCTTTGAGTGACCAATTAATACAGAATAACAACTTGTTAATGACCAATAAAGTAATTGCTAAGAAAGCTCCTGACCAATGGAAGTCACACACGAGATCTGTAAAACTGTATAAAAAGGAGTTATGTGAGTAAAGAATGGGCTTTTCCCACCATGAAGAAAATGAAGTTCCATGTGATTTATTCCCATAGATCCTCACTGTGTGTCACATCCCTTCAGTGTCACCCTGGGTGATCCCACAGGGATTCCAGTGACAGGGAGTGGGCTTTGCTCAGGCTGGGCTGAACCAGCTCCTCTTACCTGGATGCAAATTACCTGGGCTAATTGTGCAGGCTAATCAGGCCAGGTCCAGCTTGGTACATTAAATTAAACCATAGAACCATTGCCTAAAACCATAGAAGCATAAACCATTACCTAAAATTAAACCATGGAACCTAAAACCTCTCCCAGCTGCTCCTTGAGCCTTGTCAGACTTGGTGCCCGGAGCACTTCCCTGCTCAGTGACCCATTAGGATGTCCAGGAAGGAGAAATTTGAGAAGCTCTACCAGTTTTAAGACAACATCTGATATCTCCTGGGAGAAATTTGGTACTGCTGTGGTGGGAACAGCTTCATCCATAGTGGTGTTTCAGCACAAACACCTCAAGTGTGTGAAGTTGGATCTGTTTGTGGTGCTTAATATTCTAATTTTAAATGTTTAGGAAGGTTTTTAATTAGATTTTGGCTTCATGTGGCTACATTTTGAACAGCAGTGGAGTGTGGAGCTGCATCTGCTCCCAGCAAAGAGTTGTGCTTTGGTCTGATGCCAAATGCTGTGTCCTGCAGAGGAGGCAGAGCTGCTCCCAGGGGGCTGGGCAGTGACAAGTTAATGGTTTGACTCTCTGATCTTTGAGCTCTTTCCCAGTTTGAATGATTCTGTGATTCTCCAGGATTTTGGAGAGCTGTAATTTGTTCATTTTCTCTCCCCACACCTGTGTAAGGCAGGGCAGAGTCACCTGTTGAGCCAATATTTCTCCAGGTGACCTTCCTGAGCTGTGCAGGGCTGTGCTGGGCAGCAGAACAGGAACCCAGAGACAGAATTTGAAAAAAATGGATCTTTCCAAGCTTTTTGGCCCTGAGACAACATCCTCCCTTGGGAACTCTCATGGATCTCAGCACATATGTTAAACTGAGCAGGGTTTGGGCTGAAAACACTCCCAGGAATCTCTGCCAGGACCTCTCAGCCCCTTCCCTTGCCCCTGCTCTGGGCTGTTGTCTCTCACACACACTCAGGGCTCAGGGAGGTGTTGCTGTTCAATGCAATATCTGAATATTCCTGCTCTCTGTGGAGAATCCGGAATGTTTTAGGTGACAGAAAAAGAATGCTCTGCCCCCAGTGAGATTGCACTCTATGAAATCAGGCAGCCAGGGAGGTGTTTGCCTTGCTGGTGGCTCACAGCCTGCTCTGCACTCAGGGCATAAAACCTAAATTAAAATGGACTAAAGGCATTGTGTTCTCACCTGGGAAGGCTCCGAGCGAGTAAAAGCAGCACATACCAAAGCAATTTATTTTAGTGACAATTGAGTAGATACTGAAATAAACCTTTAGGACTTCCTTTGAAATATTACTGGTATTATTTCTTTCTTTTCCAGCAGCAAGAATATTGCATGTAATGCTGTCATTTGGAATCTAAAGAGGCACACGGGAAGAGCCCAAACAGATTAAATTCTACAGTGCCAGCTCAGAAAAAATTCAAGACAACAAATTTCTCCCTGTCTGAGTGATGTGGGGGCTGGTGATGAAGGAGCTCAGTCTTTCCTCAGCAACAGAATAATTTGAGTTTGCTTTATTAGAGAAAATGATAATCAGATGCCAAGGAAAGTGATTTATTTCTTTTTTCCCTTAATCATTTTACAAGAAACTTTCTCAAGCTGAGGCAGAATAAAGGGTCATTTTCAATTCCTGAGTCACAATAGTGAATATTCATTGAAGCAGATATCTCTGACCCCTGGGAGGGTGGGCAGGCCCTGGCACAGGGTGCCCAGAGCAGCTGTGGCTGCCCCTGGATCCCTGGCAGTGCCCAAGGCCAGGCTGGACAGGGCTGGAGCAGCCTGGGACAGTGGGAGGTGTCCCTGCCATGGCAGGGGTGGCACTGGCTGAGCTTTAAGTCCCTTCCAGCCCAAACCAGTCTGGGATTCTGTGAAGTCTTTATCTACCTCTAGGAAGTCCAAGAAATTCCCCCAAACCAGAGTTCTCACAATGGGCCTGGGCTCAGGGAGCATCTTCTCACTGCAGCTCTGTGGGGAGGAGCTCCTTGGTCCCCTGCCCTCAAAGAAAATGCTTCAACTTAAAAAGAAGCCCCAAGGCTCTCCTGTGTTTCTGCTCAGCCTCAAACCACCATGATTTGAGGAGGAATTTCCTCATGGAAAGGGTAGTTAAACATTGTCAGGAGCTGCCCAGGGAGGTTTGGAGTGCCCATCCCTGGAGGTGTCCCAGGAAGGGCTGGAGGTGGCACTCAGAGCTCTGGGCTGGGGACGAGGTGGGACTGGGCACAGCTTGGATTTGATGGTCTGGGAGGTCTTTTCAATGATTCTGGGATTTATTCTATGACCCAGCTCTGGCTGGGGAAGAAGATGGGGGCACTTTCTCCTGAGGTGCCAGGAGGCAAAAGTTGAAGCTGGACATGAGAAGTGCTGGAAGCAGAGCACTGTCCCCACTGTCCCTCGCCTGATAATGAGCCTCACTGGAAACAGAGTGAAAATCAGTTTTTCCTGTGCTGACCAAAGCTGTCAAAGTGGCACTTCCAGACAGCAGGTGACTGTCACTGCACAGAACACTCACAGCAAGAGCTGGGCCAGGGCAGTTTTCTCCTAAAATGCCTCATTGGATATTTCCCTGTAGTGCTCAACGGATGGGAAATTCGCTTTTAGAGGATTTTTCAGTATTTTTATTTTATTAAAAAATATTATTTTTAATTTTTTTTTAAATTTAAAAATTTTCCTGTCAGGTTTACCACAAGAGGAGGCCATCAAGCCCCAAGTGGGGCACCTGGGGCCAAAGTGAGTTTTTAGGAGACATAAAACTGCAATAAATAGTGCAGGGTTGTGCTGGCAGCTGTATGAGTCATTCACAAATCTACTGCTAAAGGTTCTTAACAGCCTTAAAGAGCAGATCAGCAAATAGAAAAACCTGCTCTGACCTTTAGTATTTGCTGGTGATAAAAAGGTTTTCCTCACACAATTTAGAGGTTCAATAGATGAAGTCTACAAAAGCCAGAGCAGTGATGGACTAACCTGGATCATGGACTCTGGACATCCACACAATTTGTTAATGGGAGGCCCAGGTGTCTGAGGAACCTTTCTGTACAGCAGCAGACCTGTGAGGGTCTGTGTGCCTTAAAATGACATTTTCCAGCCCTTCCTGTCCCATTCTCTGTCACTGGATTGCCATGTCTCTCTCTAAACACACAAGTATCTCCAGAGGTGGGTATGTACACATAAATCCAGCAGTGAATGCAGCAGGCACAAGGGTGGGGGGTTTGACACACTTATAAACAGTGTTAAGAAGAAAAATGATGGCTCCAGACCACCTTACAGAGATAATGCTCATTCCAGAGGAAAATTGAGTCACTTGTGAAAGATCAACAATGGCCTGAAGCCAAGTGGTTCTGCAGATGAAAGCTAAAGAAATTATCTGACTTCAGCACTGCAAATAGTTCCAAAAAAAACAGTTTAGCTCTAAAACTGACCCTTCCCAGATATGGCACTAATGTACTATGCTACCCTTCTTAAAAACAAGGCGTAAAGGAAATTTCTTGGGGTGCTGGAAAGTGGGGAGGTGTGATAATGTCTGTTAGAGGTGCTGTAGGATTCAGAGAAGCAGCTTTGAATCATAGTTGCCTTTTTCATTCAGCCTTTCATGTTGTGTTTCCCTTCTTTGGAACACTCAGATTGTGGGGGTTGCAAGTGCCTGGTTTCTGCAGAGTTTGATTTTCCTTTTCCAATCTGTCTTCCTTCAACTTAAATTAGGCAATTATGAATTCATCAAAAGGCAGCCTGTGATGGGGGCAGGCACAGTGTGATCTTGTTACCACAAGCTTCTTAATGCTGTGGCACCCAAGGGTCCAATCCCTGCATTGTCCCTGTGACCCCCAAACACCCCTTGGAAAGGAGGAAAATAAAAGTTGAGCAGGGTGTGAAGCTGCCCCTGAACTCAGGGACCACTCACATAATCAGCTGGGAACATCTGGAGGGAAAACCTCATTGTCCCAAGGAGATGATGACACAAAATGTTGGTCTTTTTGTCAGTTATAGAGAAAATAATGAAGTCAGCTGCTGGTGCTGTGATCCCTACAGCAGCTCAGGGCTCCAAGGGCTCCCCAGCCCCTCAGGTGCTGGGGATGCTCAGATTCCCAAAAGAGTCTGAGCCCAGCCTCACTGTGACAGTGCAGCCGAGAGCTGAGGTGTTCTGGAGCAGTTCCTTGTGGAACCTGTCCCACAGAACCAACACTTGTTCTCTCCTCAGGACCAGGCACAGATGGGGGAAGGCTGTTCTGCTTCTGAACTTCCTGAGAGCAAAACACAATTTGTGTTTCACTGCCAAATTCTCCTCAGAGCATAAAATTGCTGCTTGATTTTATTTGTTCCTCACACCCTTCAGCTTTGTATTTCCTCCTTCAGCCAAGCTCGTTTTCAAAGCAGCTGCAATGGTGTCATTACTCTTTTAAGTCAAAACCTTGGCTCTTTCAGCAATCTTATTCCTCTGGCAACTCCTGTAACTGCTTTCTCCTGATGGAGAGGTGATTTAATGCTTGCTTCCATAATCAGTACAAATGAAAGCCTCATTATACAGCAAAGCTGTGGCAAGTCTGTAATTACCTAGACTGTTATTTTAAAGATCTCCCCTGATAGCCCACTATTTCTCACTAAAAAAGCCCCATGTCTCATGGTAACTGTCCTCAAAGTGCTTCTCTTTTGGGAGAACACTGATTACAGGTAAATGATTCCTCTCTTGAAGGAGTATCAGTCAAGCCTTCCTGCTTTAATTTCTGGGTAATGTGCATACACGGGCACACAAATTGCACAGGGTAAATTTAGCAAGAGAAAATATTGAGTCAAAGAATCATATTTTGTTTTCCACGGCCAGTTCCTTCAGCAGCTCTGTGCTGGAACTTTCCCTCTATGAACAGTAGTGGGGGTACCTCAGCACTCTGATCTTTGCAATAAGATTTCGGAGACTATAAAACTTCTAACCTGGCACTTTACCTTGGTAAAGGTCAGAAATTCACTTTTTATCCTCACAACCATCTATCTCTGCTCTGGCTGTCACTGGTTCCCCATCAACCCCAGACCCATTTGAAAGCAATCTTTTATTTCAAGAAGATAAAGTGACTGTTGGTAGAGGGAAGAGTTGTGTGTGTGACCTTTCTACAACTCTGGTTGTGCATTAAAAATCACACTCAAGGCAGGACTGAGGGGACAGGGGGCACGAGGGGCTTCCTTGGCCCCCAGCACTGCTCTGGATGCTCCAGGACAGCTCTGCCTTACCACATCAGCAGGCAGCAGCACGGGGTGTCACACAGAGCTGTGGCATGTCCCCTGCTGCAATCCACTTCAGAGGACCAGACCAAACCTTCTAAAGCATGGTTGCTCTCCAAAAAACCAACAGGAGACACACATCAAACCAGGTGGGACAGAGGCTGCTTGGCACCTTGGATCAGGAGCCTTCTCTTTCCATTTACAGAGTAGGGACTGCATGCCAAGAATAAATGTTGTCTGTGGAGAAAGGTCCTCTCTTTCTGAAGCTCTTTTATCTGTGTTTCATCTTTCCCCTAATTCATGGGTGTGTGCATTTATAACAGAGGTAGGAACTGTTCTTCTGGCCACAGAATGAAGGAGAGAAGAGGGAAGAGAGAAGAGAGAAGAAAGAAGGGAGAAGAGAAGAGCAATGAATCAATCTCTTACCGTCCTCTGGACGACCAGGACCATGATTGTGGCCAAGGCAAAAACGAGCAACACACCCAGGATGGCAATGATGAAATACAAACAGACTTTGTTAGTGGCTCCAAGCCTCCTGGAAACAGTGTCTTCATTCACATTCATGGCTGATTCATGCAAGTCCTTCACCTGAGAAAGTGTCTGCTCCTGTCCCTGGCACATTCTTATATAGCTCTCCAGGCACTGCTGTGTGTCTCCCCTCGGTCAGGTTCAAGTTGCAGCCCATCTCTGCTCCTGGCAGGATTTTTCCCTTCATCCTAGCTCATGTGATCTGGAAAAAAATCTTCATCACTTGCTCTACAAAGAGAGGGCCCCGGGGGCGTGAGGCAGGACGCAGCTGCGAGCAGGGGAAGGAGCTTCATGTTCTTGCTCAGGGATTTCTCCGCCGGGGTCCTGCGCTGCAGCCGAGGTTTGTGATGTCACAAGGTGCACAGACAGCAAATCCCCCGCCCCAGGCTCTGTGAAATGGGGAGATATGCAAATTCTCTTTCATTTTATGCTCCCTGCAGCTGCAGTTGGGTTCAGAGAGTCGTCCGGGGCTCTGCCTTCCTGTTCCTGGCAGGGAGCCACCTCCAGAGCTCGGCATCCACGGGTGGCCTTTGGGCAGCCCCACTGTGCCCTGTGCCTGGGGCCAGGCACAGCATCACCAGCCAGGGGACAGAGGGAGGAGATGAACCTGCTCTGCCCTTCACCTGGAGTGCTGGGAGCAGTTTTGGGCACCTCAGCAGGACAAGGACATTGGGCTCTGAGGGTGTGTCCAGGGAGGGCAACCAAGGTGGTGAAAAAGGCACCAAGGGCAGGACTTATGAGGAACATCTGAGGTGAGTTGGTTTGTTCAGGCTGGAGAAGAGATGGTTGAGGAGGGGACCTCATGACAGTCCAGAGCTTCCTCACAACAGGAGCAGGGCAGGAGCTGCTGATCCCCTCAGCAGGACAGCACAGGAGGAAAAGGAGTGGAGCTGCCTCAGAGGAAGTCTGAGTGGACATTATGGAAAGGCTCTTCCCTGAGAGGGTGCCTGATCACTGGAATAGGCTCCCCACAGCACTAACCATGTCCAGGGCTAAAGGAACCTCTGGCTGATCCTCTTGGTCAGAGGAGTTGGTGTTGGGCACTCCTAGGAGCAGGGAGTTGGACTCAATCCTTATGGATCCCTTCCAGCTCAAAATATTCTATAATTCTATCACTACCCTTGTCTGCGGAGGTCTGGAGATATCTGGGTGAGATTTTCTTTGAAGGATTACACAGAAATGTGTCAGAAATAAATTTCTGATGCAGGGTGCAAGTTCTGGGCAGAAAGGAAGTGGTGACACCAAAGTAGCTGAATGCAGAGGTTGGGATGTGCTCACAGAGAGTGTCAATAATCACAGTTTTATCTGCAATCAGGGAATTACTGCTCACTTCTATTCCATCCTGGCCTGGGGCTATCACCCTGGCTTTGCACAGAACTCAAGTGAGATTTCTCTGGAAACATTCCTACTCTATTCCAGTGTTAAAGGACCCTGCATGTTTTCTGTGGGATGACTCCTGACTTTCTGGCCAGCCCAAGTCAAAAGACACCTGAGTTTTTTTTGTCAATGTGTCCCAGCTGGATGTGTGTCCCCTTTTGAATCACATCCATTCAAACCAGTTAATTTCTTTAACAGGAAAACAAATCCTGGGTTATTTGTTTTAGCTAATCCCAATTTGGTATTATAAGGACATCAGAGAGGGCAAAGAGGATTTTACCAATGGTCCATCCAGCTCAGCACCTTGTCTTCAGTAGAGAGCAACAAGAAATTTCTTGGGAAGAATATCAGAACAGAAAAAACAGCCATTTATTGAGTGCAGTTCTCCAGTTTCCTCTGATTTGAGCTCGTGGCCTCCCAGATAAAAGGTAGAACTTTTCAGTTTTAATCCAGTTGTTCTTTACACCCCTGACATGGCGGAGTTGTGTCATTTTCCTATCATTACCACTATCTTTAATAGAATCACTGGAGCACAGCACTACAAGGCTTGTACAGATTTGCAAAGCAGGTTTTTCACAGCACCCCTTATCACCATGGGAACAGGCACAACCTGTTTTAAGCAAAGGGATGAGAAAATGGTCAGACCTGGAAGGTTGGATGAGGATCCTCACCTTCTTGGTGGATGCAAAACTTCTGGACAGCCATGAGCAGCAGAGGTTTCTAGTTCTGGAAATTAATCTTTATTATAATGGAAAGATTTACAAATTCTTGCCTGTGAAAGTTCATTTGACCCCTTAAGGCAGCAAGTGCACAGCAGCAAATCCACTCTTTGGAAAGCAGCACATGGAGATCCCCTATCAAAGTAATTTCTCCCCAGCCCTCCTCAACAACGTGACAGTTCTGAAATGCAGGAAAATTCAAATTCCCAATGCCTTGCAGTCACTCTAGAGCAGGCAGTCAGCAACTCCTGCTCATGACTGCTCAGTCCCTCACTGGGGCAGATGATATTCCAGAGGATAATGGAGGTGTAGTTTGTGGGATGTCACCTTGTGTGGTGTCATGAGGAGGGCCCATTTCTCAGCAAGCTCTTAGGCTTTTACACTCACACCTGGATTTCAGGTCAGCTCTTCAAACAGAAAAACACCTGTGCTAAACTCACATAGGAACAGCCAGGTGGTGGTGATGGTTGCAAAAGGATAAGAGATCTGTGAATGTCAGTGAGAAAAAACTGGATAAAGTTTGCAAACAAGTGCAATCCAGGTTAAACTAGACCTGGTGCTTTCTGAGATAAATCTGGTCAGCCCATGAGCACAGCACTGTAAACCCAGAGTGTGCTGGAAAGGCTGGAATCTTCTGGGAAGGTCCTATAATCACAGAATCCCAGACTGGTTTGGGCTGGAAAGGACCTTAAAGCCCATCCTGTCCCACTCCCTGCCTGGGCAGGGTCATCTCCCACTGCCCCAGGCTGCTCCAAGCCCTGTCCAGCCTGGCCTTGGGCACTGCCAGGGATGGGGCACCCTCCATGAAATAGGGTTTTGGGGTTCTCTGGCTGTTTTCTGTGTTCTGGCTTAGAGGTGGTGATGTGTTTTCAAATATAACAATATCACCCTGCACTCTTTTCACACTCTCACCTGTGGTATGATGCTGATCCCAGAGCACAGTTCACTATTTCATGTCTTCTGACCAGTGTTGCATCAGTTCTCCCCAGTTCTGGTTCAAGAGGTTAACTAGTTAAATTTGCCCCAAATTTGCATTGGCACAAGCTGTGTCCTCTGCAGCAAAGAGCTTTGCATAAAAGGGCAGGGAGGCAGAAAAGAAGCCAACCACAAAACCAGCAGCTCTAATTATTTCTTGGTAAATATTGCAAGTGATTGCCTTTGTCAGGAGAAGTACAAAACATCCCAGCCCATTGTAAGTACTTATTGTTCTGCTCCTGGGCTGAAAGGAAATGAACTCACTGAGAACTGAGAACCCATCCATGGGGTCACTGGAAATTCACCTTTGACTGAAATTGTGACAACTGAAACCTTTATCAAAGACAATAATGGCCAATTTTTGAGAGATGTGTGGGCATCCAGCTGCCACTGAAATCCAGGGGGTGAAGAGTGTAGGTGCCTTTGGAGATTCTTGGGTTTATATGAACTATGTCCATTTCTTGGCAAAGCCATCAGCCATGTTTACATCCATGTAGTTGACTCCTAGAAGCTCATCCAAGATCTAAGAGACAAAATAAGCCATTCTGTCTGTTTTATTACCCTGAGTGATTCCCGCCACCACCCTAATTGAGGGCTATTGATAGCAGGGATGCTGTCAGGCTTCTTATGGAATCAGGAAATTACAGAGGGGTTTGGGGAAGAATGGAACTTAAAGATCATCCCATCTTCCCCCCTGCCATGGGCAGGGACACCTTCCACTACTCCAGGTTGTTCAGAGCTCCATCCAGCCTGTAATGAGTTGATTTCCAAGATCCTTTATGTTCAATGAGAAACCCCAGTGGCTGCAGGGTTCTCCAGCCCCCTCTAAGCTGCAGCTGATTGCCCAGACATGAACGTGTGAGCACAGTGGAGAGCATTTGATATGGAAATGCAAAATCAGTAAATTGAGGTGGCTGCAAAACACCCTGAGCGCTGTGAGGATGAATCACCTCGCTGGAGGCTTCGTTTCCTCCATTAATCACTGCAGGCTTGTGTTTGAACTCCACATCCCAGCCCTTGGCCAAGGCTGAAAAAGTTGTTTGGGTTTATGTTTTAACAGCATTTCTTAGAATTTCTGGGTGATCCTGAATCTGGTCTCTGGGTGATCCTGAATGCTGATTGGAATCTCTGTCCATTCACGTGGTCCTGAGCAAAGCTGATGTCTGTCTGAAGGAAATGACACTCCAATATCTCATTCCCAACACTGCTGTGAGGATACCTTTGGCTGTCAGCACAAAACACTCTTTTGAGGGAGATGCTGCCTATCTCCCATCTCTCATCCCAGCCTCTTGGAGGGTTTCCAAGAGTAGCAATGTTCTTTACTCACTTTGTTTCTCAAATAAGATCACTGGATAAAAACAGACACCAGACAGGAGGAAAATGAGGAGGAAAAAGAAAGGTTAAAGCTGCCACTGAGCAGTGTTATCTCCTTGGGAAGCTGCAGAGGGTTTATTCATGCTGTGCTGCTGCCTCCTTGCTCAAAAGAATTATATCACTCAGTCTTGTAAGACTATAGAAAATCAGGTGTATTAAATTAGCTGAAAATTGGTTATGGGAAAGAAAACACCTCTTGATACTGCAGTGGATGTGCATCATCCATCTCCTTTGGAGCGCAGGTAGAAAGCAGAAGTGTTAGGAGAGATAATAAAATGCACTCAT
Source organism: Chloebia gouldiae (assembly GCA_003676055.1). Classification (NCBI taxonomy): domain Eukaryota; kingdom Metazoa; phylum Chordata; class Aves; order Passeriformes; family Passeridae; genus Chloebia; species Chloebia gouldiae. The sequence goes on along the minus strand of QUSF01000027.1, from coordinate 6,262,538 downwards.
AAAACAATACAAATGGAACAGTTATAAAAGTGCAATAACTTCCACAAATTTGTCAGAGATAGAGTTTGCTCAGTGGGAATTATCATCTGCTCAAACACATCCAGAGTCCTTCCCATGTGGCATCCCCCAAACTGGGGAGCTGGAAAGCCTGTGGTGCCTTTCAGCAGCACTTGAGAGAGTCAATCCAAGTGAAAAACTCATTTCTGGGTATTAAACCCCTCTGTTCTGCTTAATGACCTGGAGAAAATAATGCACGAATTTCAAAGCTGGTAGAAATTGAATAATTAATATAGTTTAAATAAAAAAAAAAATACGTAGAGTTATTCAGAATGAGATTTTCAGTCACGTCTAGAGACTTCAGATCACTGAAATTCCACTTATTCTGTTATGGAACACCAGAAGAACATTCATTTCCCATATGGATCTCATAATTTCTTGAAAACCAGGCTATTTCTGTATGATTTCAGCAGCATAATGAAAATATTGAGCCATACAGAAGTACATTCAGACTCTCATGCATACACTGGGACCTAATTAATTAAAAAGAAGAGGATTGTATCCATTTCAAGTTAATTAAGAGAGAGAAAAAAGAACATTTACACTTGCTGATGTGAGTGTGGCTCTTAAAGTCTCTGGAAATCTTGTCCTGACAAAGTCCATGAGGTGGATTTGGTCAGGGGGAGGAAGTGCTAATGTAAGGATTTGGGTAGCAGGAGGAAACAACCACTGGAGCCCATGGGTGTGAAGGGAAAATCCCCATTTTCACAGTGCTGGACAGGGGCAGTGACACTGGCACAGCACCACACACACCCAAAACGAGCACAAAGAGGCAGCACCACCACAAGAGCATCACTGAAAAGGATCTTACCCACAAAATTGCAGAATTTAACCCAGAAAGAGCTTTTTAGATCATATAATTTGACACACTATTCAGGAAAAGGCACAGAGTTTTATCCCAAACGCTGGAAAATGAGAATTCTGCTGAGCATCAGGTGGGGGCTGAGCCGTGGGGCAGGATGAGAGTGGAGCAGCACCCTGCACCTGCATGTGGCCTGTCACCCACCTAAGGGACAGTGTGAGGCTTGTGGGCACCCAGGGGTGGGGATGAGCAGTGGTTTTGGAAGTGATGACACTGGGCAGGGCAGCTGGGGTGTCTTTGAGACACAGATCTGAGGGTCTGGGTTAGGACAGGTGGGGCCCTGGCATGGTTCAGGGGTAATAATCAAAATTTCCCCCTGTGTGAGTATGAAATATTCATCATTAGCCATGGACAGAAGTGGAACTATGAACTAAAGGTTGGTCAGTCTGATTTAGGGAAGAAGCTGTTATTTGTGTTCACTGTGTGTAAGTGTTGAAAGCTTTTGATAAAAGAGAGGTGAGAGATCTGAGGTCAGATTGAAAACAACCAAACCTTTCTAGGGACCACATCATCTCTGGTTAGACTTCACTGGAAGAGCAGCTGAATTCACCTGGCAGCATAAGGTACCCAGATTAGAAATAAAACCCCTCAAAAGCTGGCATTCAGCATTTGACAGCTCTTAATTCTCCCTGTGTCCTACAGAGTCTTCTCAGCATGGCATTCATACACTGAACCCTACTGGGCAATAATATGAGAACCACTGAAAAAATCAAAGTTCCACTAGCTTGAAATGCAGTCTGTACATGAAGGGAAGTGCAGGAATGTGGGGTGAAAGTCTATTTATAATTCTGGCAGGTTGAAAGGCTTTTTTAGTTCACCTTTCTCAAAATAAGGAAGCTCCATCACTCTTCTGCTCAGGCTAGAATCTGTGAAGTTGTTTAGTTTTTTCCATCCCTGTAGGGCAAATAAGGAAAGATCTTGCAAAATTTCCCTTGTAGAGTGCCTTAGGTGCCAGGGCCACCTTCTGTTCCTCAGTCTGGGGTGGATTTACCCCCACAGCAGCTGCTGAGGTGGGGCAGTGTTGGCGTTCCTCCTCTACCTCCCCGTTAAAAGGCATAAATGAAGCATCAGAAGGTGGAAGTGCCTCTGTTTTACCTCGGGGTTAAACACAGCTGTGCCCTCCATCTGAGGACCCTCTTTAGGTGTTTGTGCCCCTAAAGGCCCCCTGAAGCAGTCCCCAGGACTCTGGGGGAGTCTTGGGGGTGCCATGATTGGCAGACATACAAAGAACAGCCATGGTAGCCAGGGCATCACCACTGCCTGTTCATTTACATAAGGCACAAAATCTATAAACCACAGGAGAATGGAAAAGGAAAATTAAAATATTCAGCCTTGAGAGACAGACTTTGTTTGTCCTTACAGAGGTATTTGTCAGGTAAAATCCTGCATCTGCCAACATTTTCTCTGGAACAGCTACCCTGAAATTATCCAAAGCCTTTTCATAACTGTTTTTCCTAACCACAAGAAGGACACATTCACTTCGAATCCTGTTTGGTTTGCCCTCTGTGGAATTAAGTTTGGCATTTTTCTTTGATTCCAATCAAGGCATACAAAAGCTCTGTGCATTCCCATTGATATTCACATCATTTCTACTCCAGCTTCTCTTGAATTAATGAAATGCCAGAATCTTCACTCTCAGTTTATGCAGGCTGAACAATTTAATCTTGCCTGTTTTTGAATTCTTCCTCCCTCTTATTCCTTTCTTTGATGCCTTTGTGCAAATCTCTTGGGGCTTCTTGGGCACACCACAAACAGCAGGTTTTGCTGGTGGAAAAGCAGGATTTTACCCTGTCCAGAAGAGCTGGGCACTGAGATGCCTGAAGGACACTCAAGAGAACCCATCAACACCAGCCACTGTAACAAAAAGCGTTTTTCTGGCAGTTCTGCGTTTCCAAACATTTTCCTTAGATTTTCTACAGTGGAGCCCTGCCAGCCTACATAGATCACAGAATGGTTTGGGTTGGAAGGGATCTTAAAAATCACCTGGTAGGGACAACTTCCACTGACCCAAGTTGCTCCCAGCCCTGTCCAGCCTGGCCTTGGGCACTGCCAGGGATCCAGGGGCAGCCCCAGCTGCTCTGGGCACCCTGTGCCAGGGCCTGCCCACCCTCCCAGGGAAGGATTTATTCCCAACATCCCATCTACCCCTGCCCACATTCATCTTAAAGCCAGTCCCCCTTGTCTCATCACTACCCATACTCATGGAAGTCACTTCCCAACCTTCTCAAAAGTACTCTTGAGCACTGGAAGGTGCTCTAAGATCTCCCCAGAGCCTTCTCTTCTCCCAGAAGAAGGAATGCCACAAGAGGAAGCTCAGCCACACCTGCAGAGGTGCCACCAAGCAGCACTCGGGGACCTGTGTGTTCCCAGAGCTGGCTGACAATTCCTGAGGAGCTGAAGCCCTGTGGGATCCAGGAGCTGTGGTTTGGTGAGTCAGCAGCAAACAGCTCCCAGAGCAACTCAAGGTGATGCTGAATTCAGTGAGCAAACCTGGCCTGCGGTTTCATGCAAAGCCTTTTTCCTTCTTTTAGTCTGCGTGGGTTCATGCCCCCTAAATTTCGCTCTCAGTTTCAGGTGTGAATGAATTCAATATCTTCAGGTTGTATTCAGTTAAGAGAAACTCCCCAGTTTGGACTGGTTGCAGTACAAACCTAAGCAAATCCACAGAATTGCTCATGGTCTCCAGACCAAACCATGCAGTTCACCTTTTTTGGGGGGGCTTCATTATGAAAATTTCATGGAGTCTGAAATAGAATAGACACAAAGCTTTGAATTGTGGCCTGTCCACTTCTGCTACTGGGAATATAATGGTTGGTAATGGAAATCTGTGCTGCCAGGAGATATTTCTGTGCTCTTTAGTTGGTTTTAAGTGAAAATTGATTTATTTGTCCTCCTTGAATCTTGAGCTTTGAGCTTGGTTTTGGCCCTTGCCTTGGTCTTCTTAGCATGGATTGAATCCATGTCTGGAAGACCAAAAGTCATGGATTCTTCCTCATGGTGGGAAATCAGTGCAGGCATGGCATAGCCAAGCCTATATATCTTCTATATCTCAGGGTTTAAAGAGATTTAGAAAATGGTGAGATTCTGGTGTTGTTCTCACTTACTGACTAACAGGGGATTCTTCCAGGGGAGATTAAGACTTGGATAATTTCTAAGTCACGGAAATGATCAAGCACTTGGTAACTCAGATTTCACACTTGAGTGTGGTGCACATAAAAGACACCTTCAGCCTTGAATTTGTCACAATTAAATAGCAGAGAAATGAAAACATGAGCGAGATGGAAGATAGGCAATACTGGAGAAGATATGTAGAAAATTTGTCTTGAAATATATCTCATTTTTAGTGAAACACAAGCAGATGTGTGTATTTTTCCTGGGTGCACTTCCAAAGGCTGTGTCTCACCTACTGAGCCAATTCTGTCATCCAGGATACATCAGTAGTAATCCATTCTGCTGAATTCCTTAGGAATTACCCTACACAACTGAACTAAGAAACAACTAGACTGGAAGATTTCATTTTAGAAGACAGCCAGGTTTCAGCTCAAAGGCTTCCAGTCAGGATGGACTTGCCTCTTCTTTCAAGGAGTCACGACAGTGTTTAACTAACTCCAGTCTGATGGATTTGCTTCTCTTTTCTGTTGGATTGACAGAGCCAGAGAGAAAAGAGGAAAACCTTGTGGATTATTTTCCGTCAGTTTTCATTAGCTCACATTTCCATTGGTCAAAACTTTCTTTATTTTAACCTAAATTTTCATGAACCCAGGTTCAAATTTTCTTCTTTCCCCAGCTGGAATAAATAAATAAACAAACAAATCAAATTTGTCAAATTTCTCTTAGTAAAGATTTTCTAGACCCCAAACCATTTTTTCACTCCTGCTCCTGTTGAGCAGGGAAAATCTGTACCAAATTTCCCCTGTTCAACAGAGAGAATGACTTCTCAAAACACACAGGATGGGAAAATGCAACTTCAAACAGTGTTTTGAATGAATGAAATAAAAACACAGCAAACATTTGCAACGTTTGAGGCATCCACTCAAATGCAAAAAATATCCCCTCCCTCTGTGGCCACTGCTAAATGTAACAAGGCAGTTTCAGGATGTGTCTGGGTACGCTGCTTTTGGTTGGTTTGGTTGGGTTTGAACTATTTTCAAGATGAGGTTGGCCCATGGGAAAAGCCCAGACTGGGAGGAAATCTGGTTTCACATCTGACGTCTGCCCAGGGCTGTGTCATGACGGTGTCCCACGCCGGTGGCTCTGGGAGAAATGAGCATGGCATGACCTGGGAGGGTGTCAACGTCCCTTGGAAGTGGAGCATCATTTTAGAGGAGATATTCAGGACTTTGCCTCGAGTTTCTTAGGCCAGAAGCCCAAGGGAAAAGTGTGGGAGAGGAGCAGTGACCACTCTGCAAGGAGAGCCACCACGATGTGCTCTGCACTTCTCTGCTGCTCCATGAGCACCTTGGGAAGGGAGATGTTTGAGACCAGCTCTGAGCACAAGCACCTCATTTTGATAATATCTACATGTCTAAATCCAGCTATTTTCACCCCACAGCTCAAAGCTTGTTAGAAGCAAAATCTTGATTTTTACCATTTTATAAACAAAATATCTCGGGCAGGGGGCAGAGATGTGAAAAATGGAGCAGTGACTCTTCAAAAGCTTTGCCAGATGAATTGGGCAAGTGAGGTCTGTGGAGCTGCAGTGGGGTTCTTCCCTAAATTCCAACAGGATCATTGGCCAGAGAAAAGCTCCACAAGCACTTGTGACAGGGGTTGTCCCTGTTGTCCCAGCTGAACCTGAGCTGGGCAAGGCAAGGAATGAGGGAGGGATGTGGTGAAGATCGTGAGGAGGTGGTGGTGTAGGTTGTGAGAGAACATGAAGCAGCTTTGACATGAGCAGAGGAAGCTTCACATTTGGAATTTCAAAAAGTCAACTCGACATTTCTGCTGTAGCAGATAAACATCTCAGTCTCTTTTATGGCTGGGAATGGTCTTTTTCTATTTATAAATAGAAAAAAAAAAGCACAACAAGTTACCCGGTGTTATTTCCTCTGGGGCTTTTTGGGGGTGGATATCTGTGGGTGGTAAACAGCCCACAAAGAAGTTGTTGTGATTAATAATCAATGTGAAGCAGGGGAGGGCAGGGGCTGAGGCTGAGATGAGCCAGGTTTGGGCTCACCACAAACCAAATATAGGCGAGGGAGGAACAGCACAGCCACACTGCTGCTCTGGGGCTGTGATTATTGGACAGTCTCAAGCAACATCAAGGGAAATATAGGTTGGATATTAGGAATAAGTTTTTCACTGAAAGAGTGATAAAGTTGTGGAATGGCTGCCCGGGGAGGTGGTGGAGTCCCCATCCCTGGGTGTGTTTAACAAAGCCTGGATGTGGCACTGGGTGCCAGGGTTTAGTTAAGGTGTTGGGGCTGAGTTGGACTTGATGATCTTGAAGGTCTCTTCCAACCCAGTGATTCTGTGAATTGCTGCTTTGTGATATTATTTCTACCCCTACCAGCATTTTTCTTGCCAAAAGACAACTTAGGATGACACACAAAGACCTGAAAGCCTCAAAACTAGAAATGAGACATAAAGGCATTGACAAAGAGCTGGAGAGGGTGAGCAGAGCACTTGAGGAAGTGTTTTAGCCTTGGCAAAGCCTTGCTGGTGTCGTGGTGACAGCCAGCAATGGACACCTGTGGGCTGGGATGCTGCACAAACACATTCCAAGGCAGTCTGGTGAGGGCAGCCTGGGCAGGTGGTGCAGAGGCTGTTGAGGAGGAGAAGCACAAGACATTTATCAGGGTTTTGAGGCTCTGTGTCCCAGTGTGGAGTGCAGGAATTGCCCTTGTTCTCCTGGAGCATCCCTGTGGTGGGCAGCAAAGCCTTCAGTGCTGGTCCTGCAGGGGATGGATCTGCCTTTGGGGAGAGGGCAAGAGAAAACCTTTGGAGTTGGGGATCTGAGGTACCCCAGGCATTTCTGCATGCCCAGGTGGGCTCTGGTCATGGGGGACAGTCCCAGCAGGTGCCAGCTGGTAAATCTGTGCCAGCTGCATCAGCAAATCCAAGATACCCTAAGCCCTGTGGGTGCCGTGGCATTTGGGATGTACTGGGGATACATCTGGCCAGTGAGGCTTTAGAGGGACTTTCAGAGCAACCTCAGCCATCAAATCTGAAACCAGCTGGAGATTCTCAGGGTGCCCAGAGCAGCTGGGGCTGCCCCTGGATCCCTGGCAGTGCCCAAGGCCAGGCTGGACGGGGCTGGGAGCAGCCTGGGACAGTGGGAGGTGTCCCTGCCATGGCAGGGGGTGGGATGGGATGATCTGTAAGGTCCTTCCAGCCCAAACCATTCTGGGATTCTGTGAAATATTGCAGTGGATTCCCCTCCTCTCAGAAATGCCGTTTCACTAAAAGCAAAACTGGATTATGGAAAGGTAATCATTCTGATAAATCTATTCAGAAATAATTTTAAAAACCCCATTTATTTTAATAAGCTTGAAAGACACAAGTTCATCATTCAGGGAATAGAATGATTTCATTTTTCTATAAAAAAAACATTTTGTTTTGGAACTCTCCACTTGTTATTAATTTATTTATTCAATATGTTTATTCAGCTTGAAACTATGGGGAAAATTAAGCCTTTTGATCTATGTTTGCTACATTTTAGTGGTGGAGAAAGGGACTTTTTTCTTGTGATACATTTCTAGGATTCTTTTTCTTTTGTAAGTATAATTTATTCGTAAGCTACCTCATTACAAACTAAACACAGCAGCTAATTAATTGCTGATGAAATAATTGCATCACTGGCAGTTTTTCAGTGATAGCAAACTCTGTCAGCACTTCTTTCAGCAGTTCAGGAAACCTACCCTTATTGCCAATCTAATGGATTTTGTGACACTTAAGAAAAGGATCAGTTTTCTTTTATTTCCTGAAGAAACAAAGAATTCCTCAGTGCAACAAGGACTTGATGAGGATGCACAAAATGGGAGAGGGAATTGCAGGCAGGAAAAATAGGAGATTATAGGAAGAGGTGGAGAAGGAAGGAGCTGTAGGGATAGGTGAGGATTAGGTGGCTGAAAGATTAAACTTGTGTGTAAAAGGAAATGGGAAGGATGTTGTCATGAAGTTTTCACGGGACCTGGGCACAAGAAAAGATGCCCATCCTTGCAGGGCACTGTCCCAGGGGATGGAGCCAGGCAGAGGTCAGGCAGCTCCAGCAGAGCAGTAAGCAAAACTGGTGACTACACTGAATTTCTTTAGGAAATTCTTTTGGGCACCGTTTTTCTGATTAAAGCCAGCAGTTGGATCAGGGATTCTCCACACAGAGAGGAATTTTCTGTAGGCAGCCTTTGAGACTTCTATGTCTCTGTTCTTATAATGTCAAAATCTAAATATTTAGCCTGGCCTCCAGCTGAGTGTGCAGCACAAAGGGAAGGAAAGCAGCCAGGTAGAAACCAAAATGACAGAGCACATTGTGGACCTGCAAGTCAGAGCAAATCCCAGTCAGAAGCAGAGTCTGGTGACCTCAACCAGAAGTTCACTGGGTGCAGCCATTGAAAGGCAATTAATCTGTGGGATTAATTGAAAGGTAGAGGAGGAAGTGCCCCAAGAGCTCAGGTTAGCACAGGATACAGTCCTAGACGGCTGCACAGCCCACAGCCCAAGCTTTCAACACTCCTGTGGTGGAATGGGCTGTGATAGCCATCTCTGTGAGCAAAGAACTGCCTGCCATGAGATGCTGGGGCTCCAAAACTGGGAGAAAATCATTCAGTGACTCATCAATTCATTAGAAAAGGAACTTTCAGGTTGACCAAGCCTGTTCATGAATTTGAGTTGGGTTTTGCTGAACGGTTGAAGTGAAACCACAAGTTTTGGAAGCGCTGATACATTAGAATTAGACAAGATAAAGCAGTGGTTTAGATCCCAGATTGCTTGCTTGGTTTGGCTCTTGCCAAAACCTGAGATCGATGATGGAGGTATTTTTCCTCATCCATTACTAGGCTGATTAATTTACTGATTGATGCCATAATAACAGATGTAATCTCCTCTCTGAGTAATTCAGAGCACAGATTTGCACAATCTTCCCCCATCTTCAAGAAATCATGACTGTGACAGCATGCACAAATTAGAATACCATAACCTGAATGAAAGCATAGGAAAATACATGATAATAATTCCATGAAAACTGCAAACTAAAATTCCCTCCCTGGGACTCCCAGAATGAGTATGTATTAGAGGAGTCTGAATTCAGCCACTGACGACCTCGACTTAACAGGAGATCAACAACCCTTTCAATATTAGCTGAATAAAGATGAAACTCCATCTTGGCTTAAAGTTCTACCTTTATTTCTATGCCAGGAGCAGTGATAGACACAGAAAGGTGAGTTCCATACATAATAAATAAATAAATGAATACATACATAAATAAATACATATATAAATAAATAAACCTGTTCTGGAGCCCAGCAGGGACAGATTGTCCAGAGCCACCTAACCAATGGAATCACAGAATGGTTTGGAAAGAACCTTAAAGGACCATCTGATTCCCCCCCATGCCATGGGCAAGAACACCTTCCACTGGAGCAGGGGGCTCAGAGCTCCATGCAGCCTGGCCCTGGACACTTCCAGGGTCACCACCTGCTGTCTTTGATCCCTGCAATGAGCACAGAGCAGCCCAAATGCCCATCCAGCCCAGTGCACCATCAGCAATAACTGAGTACAAGATGCTTTGGGAGAGAGGAAAAGCAACAGCTAAAATACAGCAGGCATTCACCTGAGCGAATTCCTGCTTGAGTCCAGTTGCACCCTGTGGCAGTGATATCCATGATTTAATTGTGCAATATAGAAAACAAGCATTCTTTTAATTTATTTTAAGTGCTGAAGAGTTTGTTTTCCTGGCATGCTCCTCTGGTTTGTTGGGTTATGGCCTGGATTCATCTCTGGCTCGCTGCCTCCCCTCAGTCAAGATAGGGATCTTTGAAATCTCTCTATTTTGAAATCAAGAGAGAGAAATGGAACTTTTCCAAAGGGGATTTTCCAGTTTATTTTATGCCTCTGGTTCAGGAGAGCATGGCTCATGTCCTGTCCCTCCCCAGAGACTCCATTGCCGTCAGCTTCAGCTGAGAGAGCTCCATCCCTGGGACACTTCAGTGTCTGGGCAAACACAGCCTGGCTGGGCAGGACAGCACTGCCTGAAGTCTCAAACAAGAAGGAGGAAAGTCAAAAGTAAGGTGTGGTCTTGGTATGAATCCTGCAGGGCAGCCAGACCCAGAGGGCTGTGCCCTCTGTGGGACAACTCAGAAAGTGCCCAAGTTTCATCTTGGAGCAAAAGCCATTAAAAGTGAGCTGGGTGAAAGGAGAAAGTGCCTCTGCTGGTTTCTAGGATTAAGCAGCTGCAGGATCCTGCCCCACGGGGAACCAGAGCTGCACCCCCTCCCCTGCATGAAGAGCCAGCAGAGATGCAGCCCTTCCCGAGGCCAGCCCGGCTGGGAGGCACTGAGCAGCTCTGCTTGGCCTTGAGAGGTTTATCTGAGAGCAGAAAACTCCAAAATCATGAAGAAAAACTGAAATGAAACAATATTTGCTTGTTAAAAGAGCTGAGGCAGCTTTTTAGGTTTGTTTTCATTTCAGCGGATGCAAGGTCATTTTTAATTTTGATGTGTGTTTGTTCTCCCATCCCTACAGATGCAGGCACAGTAAGAACACACCTCAGGCTGCCTGACAGATTTCTGGTGTGGTTTTGTAAGGTTTCCTGAGAATCAGGGGACATTTCTTGTTTTGCAGCATTACAAAAACCCACAAGTGCCTGAGTGCTTGAACAAACAGGTCAGTGTGGGGAGAGGTTACCCAGGGGCACAAATTGTGCCTCTGCCCTGGTCAGCTCCTCTGCTGGCCCTTGGCACAAAGCCACACTGAGGCTCCTGGTGGCCCCTCAGGGGTTGGGATGTGCCAATGAGGTCCTGGAGCTGCAAGGAGAATGTGGTTTGTATTTACCAGCACCTGTGGCAAATTCATCTCAGAGCCTCCCACAGGGCACCCTGTGTACACACAGTGCTGCAGAAAGAACAGGAGGAGGCAGCTGGTTGTGTCAGATGTTCCCCTGGTGCTGGAGAGTTTAGTTTTGAAAGAAAAAAAAAAAAAGCTTAAGGTACTTTCTGTTGTTTTTTTAGTTGTTTTTTTTTTTCTTTCACTGAGGACATAGGGTGGAAATTATTACAGCAGGAGCCAGGCAGGCTCTGTCTGTGAGCTGAGCTCTGCCCAGAGCTGTGCCTCGAGGATGTGAAGGAATGGGGATGGCAGAGCAGGGAGGAAGGGGATGATGCTCTGGGCTCTGGCAGTGATTTTCTCTGCTGCTTTGTGTCTCTGTGCTCAGCCCTGCTCAGCAGGTGAAATGGAAATCCCCAGGATTTGGTGTGTTTGAGGGGCTCCTGTAGGACGTGTTTTCCAGCAGATTTCTCAGTGAGAAGAAAAATCTAATGGAAGAAGAGGAAAGATTTGGAATTTTACCTTCCCTGCCATGCTCACATGGACACTTCTATCTGGCTGTGCCAGATAATTTAAATATATAATTATTAGATATATAATTATTTAATATATAATTAGCTATATATTATCAACATATCATTATTATAATATAAATAAATATTATAATTAATAAATATTATAATTAATATATACCTATATAATTATATATTTGAATATAATTTTAAATATATCAATATTATATATATTTATTAGATAAATGTATAATTATTAGCTAATTAGATAAATATATAATTATTAGATAATTCTAAGAATTATAATTAATTAAAATATAAATACTATAAATATTAAACCATGAAATTTGAAAATAATTATAATTATTCATATATTTAATAGTTTTGTAGTAATACAAGCAAAGCTTTAAGAAAAAGCTTTTTCCATGAAGAATACCCTCTTGCCTAGGTGGGAGACAGCAAGGAGAATGCAAAATTCCAGGAAGGTGTAGAGCCAGTGACAGTGGGTGATTAATGAACCAACCCCTCAGTCTTACCCCAACCACAGCACCACACAATGGACTTTCACTTTCTCCCAGGGGCCTCCCAAACATCCTCATCCTGAGGGCCAGGCAGCCTCGAGCTGATCTTTCTGCCCTCAGAAAGGGACCTGGCTCTCAGAGTGGAAGGCACTTCCATAGAATTTCTGGTATTTCTCTGTCCTGAATGATGTTTATGCCAGGAGCAGCAATAAACACAGAAAGGTGTGTTCCATACATACTTAAAAGAATAAATAAATGTATAAGTTAATAAATAAATACATATCTAAAGAAATGAAACCATTCTGGAGCCCAGCAGGGGCAGATTGTCCAGAGCCACCTAATCAGTGGAATCACAGAATGGTTTGGAAGGCACCTTAAAGGATCCTTGAGCAGCTTTGAAACACTGCAGTGTCTCTTACACTGCAACATGGGAAACAACTCTTGAGAGGATGAAGATAGGAAAAATAATCTTGTGACTCTTGCAAGGACTAAGAGTGTAGCCTTCAAATTAAAATATAAATCACAACAGTGCAATTCATTGCTCTCCACTCCCTAGAAGCAATGTGAGCGGAGAAATGAGAGCTGCCACATGTGAAAACTGCCCAAAAATGATCTGGTTTTGATAACATCTCTATATATCCTGCTGGTTGAAGTCCAGTAAACTTCATAATAATGACTACCTTCAGCCCCACTGGAAGTCATCTCACTTTGGCCAGGTGGAAATGAAGGCTCCCAAAATGCCAGGTGTGGTCACAGGGGCTGAATGAGAGCCCTTTGTGCCAGACTTGGACCTCCCCCATAGGGCTGTAGGCTTAGAGCTGTGTGCAGTTTGGAATAATGAAATAAGGGAAGAGTAATAGAATAGTAGTATAATAGAATCAAAAAAATCCCAGAATGGTTTGGGTTGGAAGGGACATTAAAGACCATCCACCACCATGGGCAGGGTCACCTCCCACTGTCCCAGGCTGCTCCAAGCCCTGTCCAGCCTGGCCTTGGGCACTGCCAGGGATCCAGGGCAGCCACAGCTGCTCTGGGCACCCTGTGCCAGGGCCTGCCCACCCTCTCAGGGAACAATCTCCTCCCAAATATCTAACTTAAATTTCCCCTCTTTCTGTTTGAACCCATTTTCCCTTGTCCCATCTCTGCAGGTCCTGGTGAAGGGTCTCTCTCTGGCTTCCAGCTGCTGTGAAGTGTCCACACACCCCTCTTGTCTCCAGGATGAACATTCCCAGCTCTCCCAGCCTGTCCATAGGGGAGGTGTTCCAGTCCCCTCACCAATTTCACTCCCTCCTCTGGACCTGCTCTATGCCCACGAGGGAACTTGAGAGGATTTTGGTGCCAAGACTGCACCGTGGCTGCCTGTGCCCCAAAGGATGTTTGCAGCACCTCCAGTAAAACAAGCCGTGGTAATTTGAGGGCAGGAATTTTTCTTTCTGGTGAGGCCCATTGGGTAGCTCACCCACAAACAGCCTTTGGGACCATGGTGCCAAAAGGCACCATGAAAAACCAACGGTGCCAGTTGCTGAAAAACCAACGGGACAACTCACAGTCCTGGATTACTGGAATCACTGGAATTTCTGATCAAAACCATAGAAAGACCAAGGCATTAACATAAAATATCCAGGGGATCTGGCTCTTCCCAGAGCCAGGAGGGGCTGCAAAGCTTTACACCAGGCCCAGCCCTGCTCAAATTCCTGATAATCAACACAGGGATGTGCCTGTGGTTAAGAACATCCTGGTGGGGTGTCCCTCTCCTTGACTGCAATGTTGGTGCTTCCTTGCTAATAACAGATTTTTAAAAGTCCCAAAAATGCTAAGGAAGAACCTCAGTGCTGAAAACTGAATCCAGGAGCTGCTGCTGGGGATGGTAAAACTCCTCTGCTGGAAGAGTTGGTGGTCCAAAAAATGCCTGATTTCCCCTAGGGAACCGGAATGCCTTATCCTGTGTCGGAGATGCAAAGCTTTCATTAGAAATATATGTGCCAGTGGATTTTTTTTCTATTTTAAGTGTTTGTTTTCTGTGCTTTAATTTTTTCCAGGAAGAGATAACTGAATCTCAGAACTGATGCACTCCCAACTCTTACATGCTGGCACTGCTTATTAGCTGCTTGCTCAGTGGAGAATATTCTTCCTTATATAGGTCTTTCAGAAAGTAGGTCAGGGGATTAACGTGAGGGCTGCGTACTAAAAATCCTCTTTGACAGCCTGCCTTCCTTTATTATTTTCTCACTCTGCCCATTGCAGATATCAACACCTGCCAGCTCCTCTGCTGTTTTCTCCTGGGGTCAGCGAGGATGACCACAAAGGGTTTCTCCACTCGGATCCCACAACCAACCTTGGCCCATTGGTTTTTCTGGCATGTTTGATCCCTGACAGCACTGAGCTTTGAAGAAGGAGAGGTTGTTTTCCAAAGAAATGTGGCAGTGCCACACCAGCCCAGGAACTGGAGTGATTTGTCAGTGGAAAAACACCTGGGCGGAGATGGCCTTGGCCACTGAAGGATGCAGCGCTCCGATCCGTTTTGGGAGTTGCTGTTCTGAGAAAAGAGCAGCCGGGCCCAGTGCCAGGCAGGGTGTGAGGAGCTCCCACAGCAGCCCTGCAAGCAGCTTCATCTTCTCAATGGCAAATGCTTCTAGGAAGTTCTGCAGGCCACATAACAACAATTACCACCAAAGCCTTCTGTGAAATGTTTGCTCTCCACACGATGTCCTCGGTTCTGTGGCTGCTGGTGGTGCTGCTCGTGGTGCTGCTCGTGTTTGTGCTGATGGGGCATTTCTTGGGCTGTTTACAGGAGATACAGAACAGCTCTCTGTCACATCCTTACAGTCACACAATGGCCTGGGTGAGCAGGGACATTTAAGATCATTTCATCCCACCCCTGCCACTGGCAGGGACACCTTCCACTATCCAAGGCTGCTCCAAGCCCAGTCCTGGGACACTTCCAAGCGTCCAGGGGCAGCCACAGCCTCTCTGGGCACCCTGTTCCAGGGCCTCACCACACGTACAGGGAAGGATTTATTCCTGATATCTGACTTAATTTTCCCCTTTCCTAGTTTAAAGCTACTCCCCTTTGTCCTGTCACTACTTGCTCTTGTAGTCTCTCATATATATATATACACATAAAATTATATGCCCATACATATCCACATAGTCATGTCACCAATAAAAGATTTAAAACCCATCTTTAGAAACTGATTTGTTTGAAATATGAGACAAAACAAAACACTATTGTCATATATTCACTTCATAGACACTCTTAACCTGAGTCTGTGTCTGTGTGCACATCCATGCCAGTCTCGGGAGATGTCTGAGGGGCCCTCAGCCCTGGGGGTCCCTGGGTAGCCCTGGGGGTCCCTGGCTGTCCCTGAGTGTTCCTCAGTGTCCCTGTCTGTCCCTCTGTGTTCCTGGGTGTCCTTGAGTGTTCCTGGGTGTTTCCTGTCTGTCCTTGGGGGTCCCTGGGTGTCCCTCTGTGTCCCTGTCTATTCCTGGGCATCCTTCTGTGTCCCTGGCTGTCCCTGGGTGTCCTTGGGTGTCCCTGTGTGTTCCTGGGTGTCCCTGTGTGTCCCAGTCTGTCCCTGTCTGTCCCAGTCTGTCCCAGTCTGTCCCTGTGTCCCCCAGTCCGTCCCTGTGTGCAGGAGGGCAGAGCAGCCCCAGGCTCTGCTCCAGGCCCAGCGATGGCCCCAGAGCCCCGGGCAGGGCTGAGCCCAGCAATTCCCTGCCCAGGAGGCAGAACTCCTGCCCTGGGCAGTGCCAGCCCTGGCAGAGCCCAGGGAGGCTGTGGGGTCATTCCAGAACCATCAGCCCTGTGCCCTGTGCCCTGTGCTGGCCCTGCTGGAGCACTGACCCCACTGTGGTCCCCTCCTCCTGACCCACGCTGGGATCTGTGGTTCTGGGATTCTGTGAACTAACACAAAGCAAGATTCTCAGTGAGGGCTTTCAGATCTCCACATAGCCACTCAGCAGGGCAGATGTACACTCAGCAGGGTGATCTTTGTGCAGAAATGCCAAGTGCAGAGCAGCCCCCAGCCTGCTGTGCCAGCAGTACCCGGGCAGCGTGAGCGCCCGGGAGGGAGCAAAGCCCTGGCAAAGGCCCTGGCTTTGTAGCTGCTCATGCAGCCTTGAAATGAAAAACAAAGCAGCTGAACTTTCCTTGGCCAAGGACAGATGCAAAGCTCAGAGCTTGTTTTGCTGCAGAAACATTGAACTCTCACTGTGTGCTGTCACTTTACAGTTGCAATAAAAGCCCCTTGCCAGCCACTGCATCCTTGCTGCTATTTCTTCTCCAGATCATGGCCTGGCAAGGTGTGCACAGTTACCCCCTGCCATGTGAGCCCCTGCTGCTCACACAGCTGAGTGTGCCCCCATTTGCTTTCCTGCTCTGCTCCAACTCCAGACAGCCCAGCCCTGGCAGCTGCCTTTGCTTGTGCTGCCTTTGGGATGGAGCTGAGGGAAATTCTTATTTTAACTGCAGATGAAAATTGCTCTTTTCCTGTCCCAGAGGTGCTGTGTGTCCCCAGTTTTGCTGCACTGCAGCATTCCCTGGGTACTCACAGAGGGACCCTGATCAGGTGGTGATTATTCAGTGTTCAGCTCAGAGGAGGAAAATAGATTTTTTTCCAGCAGTCTGAGTGTCAGAAAGCCTCCAAAACCAACGCTCTGTTGAGGTGGGAAATATGTTGAGAAGTGCCAAACTGTATCAAGGAAAGAAGCTCTGAGGGCACAGATAGATGAAATTTTTCCGTGGGAGATGCAGAACTTTCCAGATAGGAGCACTAAAGCTGGGAGTACACCATTACTGTTCCTTTATTTCAATTTTGTTCACCACCTGCTCGAGCCTGAGGCACATGATACAAGCTCTGATCTGGGCTGAATCCCTCTCAGGACACAGACACCCTTTGGCTCTCCCTTTCTTTTCCTCTCATGTCCTTTGAAGCACAGACATCAGTGATTTTACAGGAATCACAGAACTCCTACTCACAATCACACCTTAACAAGAAAGAACACTGTGCTTTATTCACTCACTAGAATGGAGTGGAAGAGGGGGATCCATCCCAATATTTGGCAGTGCTGGTGATCCCTGAGTGGCTCCGTGTGGGGCTGAGGACCACAGCAGCCCCAGGCAGTGCTGTCAGCTCTGAGATCAGCACCTGCTGCCACCTGAAACCTCGGTGGTTTCCTCTCGCTTTCTAAGCTGCAGGAAACGCTGACATTTCTGCTGAGCTGGCAGCACCCTGGGGTCTGAGTCCCAGTGATGCTCCCAGCCTGGAAATCATTGTGTTTTTATAGTCCTGGTATCTATTCATATTTAGTTTTATAGTTATATGTGGATGTTTGTGGGCAAACACAGACATGGATAGTTTATACAGGTATATAGACACCTCTGTTTTTAGGTAGTCCCAAAAAGGCATCGTCACATCCAAGAGCTGCTTCCCTCCAAGGTTAAGTGAGATGAGAAGGGTTTGCCATGGAGGAGATGGTTTGGGCTCAGAATTGCTCAGGGACACTGAAATTTTGGTGGTTGAGAGGCTTTTCCCCATTTCAGTGAGAAGAGTTCAGAGCAGTGGCTGGAGCTGTGAGTGCTTGGAAAGGCGAGAGCAGCACCCATGAATGCAGGTATGGCCAGGGTTGGGATATATTCACACAAAGGGCTTCAAAAGAGACTCCTCAGGGCTGATGTGAGACTGCCAAAACACTGAGCTGCCACCTGTATGTACTTTTTATCATGAAAAAATTGAAATTAATTTGACTGCTGTGCCAGTGCTGCATTGTTTGAGGGGGTGATTTCCAGGTAGTCTGGAAAGCAGAGGATACACATAGATTACACTGAAAACAAATTAAAACCTCAGGGGTCCAATTTAATTTTTACTATTTATTTCCTAGGGAAAAGTCAAGTGGTTCAGCATATAAGGCAACTCAGAATATGATTTTTTTACTTTTGTTTCCAGTTTCTCTCAGCCATTTACAGTTCTTTGGTTAATCATAATGAGTTGAAACAATCAAAATTGTCTTTTAAACCCTTTTTCTAGTGAAGACCTGGTGCGTTTATTTTTGCTGAGTACTTTCTTTGCAAGCAGCCTTCTATTTGCATGAAAGCCTAGAATATCTTGCTAATAAAAAAGTCTCAGCTCTTCCTAAAGCTGTGACTTTTGCAATTGGTGTGATAACAAATTGGGAATTATCTCAGACTAAATCTGAATGCTTGTGCTCTCTAGTGACACAGACGGGCATTTTTTCTTTCACTTGGACAAAACCCAGCCTTTTTCACATTATTTCTCCTCTCACTTTCATAGAATCACAGAACTAGAAGGACAAGGCACGAAGTAAAGTAAAAGTAAAGAGGCAGAGGAAGGGTGGGGAGGAAATGAGCACTTTGAGGCCTGAAAGTAGTTTCGGTTTAAGCAAGGGACCAATTTTCAGGTTGTTGCTTTTAACCCTGTCTGCTGCTCTAAAACAGGGGGATGCCTCTGGCAGAGGGAGCCATGAAAGTGGGAGTGAAAGGGATTATCTGCACCGAAACCACCGTGTATTTGTTTTCCCCCCACCCCAATCTCTCTATCCGTATTGGTCTCTTTCTCTCTTTCCTCTTGGCAGCACAGAATTTACAGTAAAAACACAGGAAGCTGAATGATTTCCTCTGAGGAAAGTACCTGACGGAGAGGTGAAGGAGCAGAGTCATCACCAGGCCCTTTGAGCCATCCCTGCTGTAATGAAGAGAGGCTTATGCCTTTATTAGCGCTCAGCTCTTTATTAAAAGATTAATTGGTCAAGGGGCTCAACATGGAGCTTGCTCCCGCAGTTGCAGCTTTCCCGGTAGCCGAAAGGAGAGAAGGCGTGCAGAGTCTGTCCCTGAAGGCCTCGTGGCACCCTGGTAGCCAGAGGTGAAGAGGTGTGCAGTGTGTGTGGAGGTGAAGAGGTGTGCAGTCTGTATGGAGGTGAAGAGGTGTGCAGTGTGTATGGAGGTGTGCAGTCTGTGTGGAGGTGAAGAGGTGTGCAGTCTGTATGGAGGTGAAGAGGTGTGCAGTCTGTGTGGAGCTGTGCAGTCTGTATGGA